>VACF01000881.1:11500-403685 GCA_006891605.1 Pleurozium schreberi | reverse complement strand
TACAAGATCCTAGGGTTAATTTTGTCCAAAAATGCTTTGTTTTTCTAAAATTTGGTACTTGCACTAGAAATGGCAGTTTTGGAGCGTTTTTGGTGAAAGCATAGTCAATGACATTTAGGGGTTAATTGATTGCTGCAAGGATGTGGGAGTAATCAATTTTAAATCACGCAAACCTTGATTTGCTCAAAGAAGATGGCTTTTTCTCATTATTATAACTCTTTTCCACTTTGATACATTTTTCCTATTCCAATCTGCACATTATTACTTAATATATTTTTTTTTATGAATACACCTTTTACCTTAATTCTATCAAGAAAATCCATTTAGAAAGGTTATCTTTTGAAGTTTTAAATATTATTAGGAATGAATGAGAAGCTATTTGAAATTTTGAACAAAATATTGCCTAGGAGCACTTTTTCATTTTCCATCTTTTAGGATATAGAACTTGCAATGTTCTAAAATTAAACCTATAAAGTTTTACATTTCACATGAGGATGATGAATGTTTGGAAGAGCTTAAGACAGKAGTTATTTCAGACAACTTCCAAAAATTGTGGTCTTTTGTTAGCTTTCTTTATCAAGAAATAGTTAATTTTGCCTCAAATGATCCACAAATCTACATTCTTCCTCTTCCTTGACTTGCTTAGGGGTTTCTAGCAAACCTATCCAACTAACTAAGGCTTTCTAGCAAATTTTTCCAACTAATTTCATTCATTAATTTTTTTCTAAGATTCATGTATTGGATTTTTAATGTTTGAACTAGGTGATTGCAAGAAACACCTGTCCTATTTCCCATCACACATTCATTGTGGAAGTTGTTCTGTGCMATGAAAAATGCAAAAATGATTTAATGAAGGTAAAATTCAAAAGCAAGCTTCCTACAGCAATAGAAAATGTAAGTGAATTATTCCAATTTTTTCAAAATTAATTCATTAGGTGAAATTGAATTTTGAATATATGTCTCACATACAATTTTGGAGCTTTTAGTACTATCGAGTACCTTTGTTGAAGTGTTACATTGTCATATTTGGTATGCTAACTCTTCTAATAGAAGTACACCTTCTGAGTAAAGGGATTTCCAAAAACATGTGCTAAATGTGTTTTACATTGGTCTAAAGTGTGCATGATATTTTTCAAAAATTTGATACTTGTACTAGAAATGGCAGTTTTTAAGCATTTTGGGTGAGAACATAGTCAAAGAATTTTAGGGGTTAAGGTGTCAMCCATACCAGAATTTCCAAGGCCAGGTTAGTCTTGTCTTCACAACTACCACTAGTGTGCCAAAACTTAAAATCAAACTTGATTTAAAAAAAGACTACCGACAAATCAATACTGGTACAGACACTCAGGGTGCCATTGGCAGAATCACGTCCAGAAAGGGAGAGTTTCTTCAAGACTTCTTCAGTTTCAAATCTTTAAGCAAATCCATGTGAATATCATATAACAAGGTGGGTACACTTGAAATTGCACCTTGCCTAAAACTGCCATCATCATGCAGCGTACATCTCCAAAATCAATATTTACCAAGGTTTTTTTCTATTTAGGCTTTCTGGTGATAGATTGCACGGAAAAAAAAATTGGGCTAAAAAATGGAAACAAACTCTGAATTTTTTTGCTAAAAAACTTCAAGTTACTAAAAGATCTTGGGTGAAACCGCTTGATTYTGGATGGGAACATAATTATGGACATGATGTGATATGTGCTAATGTGATATTTTCTATCCAATGTGTGGATGAATGTTGAATTTGGAGCATCACTATAACATTTGATTTACTTTGGCACTTCATAAAAAATGAAAAAAAGCCTTGATATGTATTTATGTGGAAGAAACAATCTTAGAGCATTTAAGGTAGAAACACCCATTAGCATCCATGTTTCCATTGTTGTACCCTAAAGTCCTAGACTAGCCCTAAATGTGTCCCTAGACTTTAGTTGATGTGTCCTCCAATGTTTAACTTTGATTTGCTAACGCATTTGAAGGACACATACTTAACTCTAACAATTGGCTTACTATTGAATTTTGCAGATTTCACATTTAGGTCCACCAAATTTGACAATTTCAATAGGTCTAGGGAGCTATAATTTTGAAAAATCATAGAAATTACATACTATATCCAAAAAATCTATTTTTCTTTAATAGTCATGATTTTCATTTGCTAATACTACATAAATATTATTTTTAGAAAAAAAGTGCCTCCAACTATGCTGAATTGCTTATATTGACAGTTTTAGGTGCTTCCACCTTACCAAATATAACTTTGACCCTTCCTCACTTTTGCAAAAGATACCCAAATATCACATTCTTTGGTGCGTTGGAACCTCCTTTCTCTAAACAACAAGATAATTAAATGAATATTTGATCAAACTAATACTAATACTCCAGAGTAGTAACTAGGGGTCATTGCAAGAAAGACCGTGCGGTTTTGGTAGCGTTTTGCATAGTACTCATGATTTTTCGGAAGTACTGTATAATTAGAAAAAAAAATTCTAAAAATTCTAAAAATATGTATAATGTATACACCTTCAAGAAGAAGGTACCGTAGGAAGGAAAAATATAGAAAAATTCTCTAAGTAGGAGAATTAGAAAAGTGGAAAATCTCATGAAATAGGTACTTTGATGTTTTAATTTGCAAAAAATAGGGAAAACAATTTTTTTTTTTTAAATTAGCAATTTGGGAAAACTTTATACTGAAGAGATTTCACTGAAAGAATGATCTTAAAACCATTTTTAATGTTGAGAATTGCTTGCGCAAGGGAGCCCTATTTGCATGACCGTAGAGGTCATAAAATAATGTTTTTTTTAAGTGACCTTTTCTAAGCTTGCCTAGTGTGGAAATAGACCACAAATTTTTTGTCTCTAGATCATCAATTTTGGATACTCACCAGCACTAAAAAAACCCTAAACCGCAAAGTGTGACAAATTAGCTAAATCAAAATTTAAATATAAAATGATTTTTAAAAATTTCTGAAAAATAAGGAATCTGATTAATATCAAGTTGGACATCTCTAAAACAAATATCAAATTGATTGGATTCATGCTCCAAAAGTTTTGGCACATGACAACTCAGTCACTCCAAGTGTGACGCCAAATAGTACCAGTCTCTTACGATCACCCCTAGACACAATAGCAAAAAGTGGGAGTTTTAGGGTCTATCCTACCCACCTTGTGACACAACACTGATACAGACACTCATGGTGCCATTGGCAGAATCATGTTTAACCCTTAAAGGACAGACCTATCACCGCTGACAAAGGTGGGGTGCAATATGTAGTGCTTGACCGAGAGAAAAAACATTGTTCATGCACATGTTTAGCTTTGGATAAATTGTTCAAACCAATACATGATGCTACCCATTCAAAAATAGCGAGAGGGGCTCCGTAGCACAAAACACTTTCATGTGAAAATCTTTACTATCTTCATAGAATTAGGGCTACCAAAAAATATTGAAGCAATTAAGGACACTAAATTTGACTTCCCATGATGCTTGACATATGTGTGGTCACTTTCAAAAAAAGAACGGATGAAAATTAGTGAGTTTCCACTCAGCAGATGAGATTTTTGTCATCCAAAGGACAATAAATGTTCTCCGTGTCGTTTAAGGGTTAAAAAGAGAGTTTCTTCAAGACTTCTTCATTCTTCTTCATTCTTGGCCTTTGTCGGTAAGTGCAAATGCAAATTTTACATGACGTGTTGAGCCCAGTGGAAGTCTCGTTGGGGAAGACGATGGTAGAGTTTTATTACAAATTGTTGAACTTAATAACATCGTAAGTAAATTTRCAAAGCGGTGGGAGTTCCGTGGACACCATGTCCCTCGTTGAGATGATATAAATGCAGCGCCTCATGACTGTGGAGCATCATTCAGCATTTAAACACGCCGAAGCTTACTGTGGGCACAGACTCGGAATCAATTACTGGAGTTTCAATTCTGCGTCACCCAAAAGGCATCATCCATCGAAGGTAGTAGCAATTGTGCACGTGGCGTAATTATTTAGTACTAGAACTACTGCTTTTTTTTAGTAGAGTGTTCATTCATGGTGGTCTTTATATCAAAGTTATTACTCCCTCAGTCCCACTAAAAGCTTTGCAAATTCTTCCTGTAAAAACTGTAAATCAACTTGGTTAGGAAGCTTTGTAAATCAACCTGATTAGGAAGCTTTTAGAGGGACCGAGGGAGTAATATTATTATTCTATGTCCTAAGTTGCAATAGCAACTTGTCTAGCACCTTTTGTGACAAAATTGAAGAGTGTGTTCACTATCTAAGTCCATGTGGCATAGTTAACAATGTTGTTCCTAATAGACATTTTTATTGTGTTGATTGGGTCATTCATCTTCATCTCAATTAGCAACAAGTTGTTTCCTC
Source organism: Pleurozium schreberi (assembly GCA_006891605.1). Lineage (NCBI taxonomy): Eukaryota > Viridiplantae > Streptophyta > Bryopsida > Hypnales > Hylocomiaceae > Pleurozium > Pleurozium schreberi. The sequence goes on along the minus strand of VACF01000881.1, from coordinate 399,324 downwards.
TCTTTGATAGTGATTCAAGCTATTGTTCCATAGATTCTACAACTTTTACATAGCATACAAAGAAAAGTTAAGAGTTGATATCACCTAGTACGTACACAACTAGTTGCTATTGTAACTGAGCAAACAAAGGTTAACTTTCCACAAGGGCTCCATTTCAGTGTCTTTTATTAAATGTTATTACCATTGTTCAGATGGGCTGCAAAATGAGTAGGATGAGGCAAGGAGCAACTTCTCCCAAAGAACCAGATCCAGACCAACATCGTTGCAACGGAACGGAAGCTAATCCATGTCCGCGGTGTGGAGGGACGGGAGGCCCTGTGCCACCAGGTCCAGCCACGGCCACTAATCTAGCTCCTCATGAAAGAAGCCGAAGGTGAAGAATTCAAATCAAGCACTTGATGCCACCTTTAGTAGTACGACTATAGAATTTAACCCCTAAATGCCTAAAAAGAAAAGTAAAAAATCAACTCTAGGATCCTATAGTCAATTGCAGTCAATTTCATAACATATTTTTACCATTCAAAAGTAGCTATTGCCAGTTTGTTACCAAGAAGGGCACAATACAACTTCTTTCTTCAAAGTACAAGTCTCCTAGCAACGTCTTGGAACAAGAGCCTTCTTCTTCTACAAGCCCACTTTGACACCACTTCTTGTATAGGACATGATTTATGTTGGTAAGTTTTACCAACTTCTTTGAAACTTTCGAAATGGTTCATTTCAACGTACTAAACATATGGAAGTGGCCATTTCCAAGATTATAATTTCTACACAGCCGAGCTTGTTGACATCCTATAGATTGTAGATGGACTTCACGACCGTCTATAAGATTCTTGTAAATACTCCGCTATTATTGTAAATAGTTCAGATCTCGCTAGTAAGATAGATTAGTATTCCTGATGATATGTTTGAAGCCATGAACGCTTCAACTCGTCATGAAACTAGCTATTTCTTTAATAAAGGGAGTTTCTTATTATATTTTACTATGTTGATTTAGAGGGTACATCAGGGCTTTTTTTTTCATTTTTTTTGAAGTGCCACAGTGGCGATATTAAATGTTATAGTGGTGCTCCAAATTGCAACATTCATCCACATATTGGATGTATACTATGGTTTTCATCTCCAGCAATCCCAGACTGAGCTTGATTGGCAGGATTTATCGCAGTCATTGATCAAATTGTTTACAGAAATCATGAAACAGCGAACCATGCATCGAAATCTAAAAAATAAGAACTACACCGTTTACAAGCCTTGGACTTGAGCAAAACCGTTGGTGTACTCCACTTCCATTCAATTGAAGAGGATTAAGTCCTCAGACCCTCAAGTAATTTTGTTAATAGGGAGGGATCTTGTGAAAACATCATTCGGTGAAATCTTACAATTATGAAAAAATTACTTACAATTGGTCACCAGTAGGTATCTGGCTCTTGTTCTGAGTCAAAGCTGTGACTACTGCTTGCAACCTGGCTATGAGGTCATCCGTGTCGATCCCTGCTCTCCGACCAGGAAAAGAAAAAAACTTTATCAAACCATACTTGCACAAAAGCAAGATACATGCAATAAATAAAAAGGGCAGCTGAAATTAAGGCACAAGAATGATTGAGTTCCACAAATTTGGTATCATACCTGAAACTCAACAGTGGAGCTTCCCTTTCTGGCCAGCCGAGTGTTTGACTTCCCGGTGGCATTGGGGATTTCCAAAGGCGGATCATAACGGAAAGAGTCGTCACGGATGGGYTGCGCTTTTAAGAACGCAGCAATAGCTGAGTGGCCATGCCTCTCAGCAAGCTCACAGGGCGAAGGGATGCATTCATCCTCACTGGCTTTGAAGTGAGCGTACGCCCCAYGGGACACCAGAAACTTCACCATCTCCAGGCAACCATCGGTGACGGCAATGTGGAGCGCATTCAGCCCTTCACTATCACTCACCCTGGAGAGTACCAGTCTAATCAGCATTAGTGCTTGCACTGAACAATAACTGCAAAAAAAAAAACTTGACATCCTGGTTAAAAAAAAAGAACTTTAAAACAAGTATGCAAGATCGCTTGGACTTTGTGACGCGCAACTCAACTAATTCACCACTCGTAAAACTCATTCTTGTTGTAGTTACCTCACTTTCTCTTAACGTGTTGAGAAAAGGGTTCCACATTATTTGATTTCATTCTTTAAGGTTCCATTCTACATATGATGGCAATGTGGAGCGCATTCAGCACTTCACAATTTCTCGCCCTCGAGGGTAACAAACAACCACGTGCATCAGTGCCTGCACTGAACAATTGTTTTCCTCATTGGAGTACAAAACTGTTGAGATTTTGATTTGAAACAGTATCTTAAAAAGAGCATGCAAGATAGCCTGGAAATTACAATGCGCAACTTAACTAATTTACCCACTTGTAAAATCATTTTTGTTGTAGTTGCGTCACTTCCTCTTCATACATAGATCAAATTTTTCCATATTCTTTGAATTCATACCTCGAGGTTTCTGCTAAAAATATGAAAGAGTGAGCAGGATATTGCTTTTTAAAGGGAGAAAATGCTTCTGTATTCTTACAAAACATTCTGTTTCCGCGGGTCTTCCCATTATTACCTATTAACATCTGCTCCATATTTGATGTAGTCGTCGATCAAGTCTTTATTGTCATCCAGGACTGCTTGCCCTAGATACACCCCCATGTCTGCATTTTTCAAGGTCGCCCCGTTGTCCTCAAGTATCTTCACAGTGATTGTATCGCGGGCGATGAGGGCCTCCAGCAATGGCACTTTCCCGTCCACATCTACACGCAACCACATAAAATGTGCAGATATTTAAATATTAATGTAATCAAACCAAAAAGGATTCCAGCACATATAAGAATGCATTACTCAGATACCCTAAACCCTAATCCCTAAACCCAAATGTAACCCAAATGTAACTGCTAAAAGGTTTAAGTTTGATATGAAATCACCACATGTTCTAATATTGAGGTGTACATACTCAAAATCAAATATATACTCATTGTGCAAGATTTTGGAGTGACAGATTCAGGTAGGTGTTGCAATTAGGAGTGATTGCCTTTCATGAAGATGATAAATAATATTCAACCGATTTTCCAACCCAAAATATTCAACTAAGATGTAGCGAAGGGTAAATCCTTTCATGTAAAAGGAGATTGTATCGTAACACATGACTAAATATGGGTTTATGAATGAGAATAAGTACGTTATGATGTTAAGAGGGCATTATTACAATAATTTGAGTGCCATATGGTACATAATATAAAGTAATAACATTGAATTATAACCAGTACCCAGTAGCTATGGATGCCATAGCTCTAAAACTATGGTAATATAGATAGCATGTATATGCTGCGATAACAAAAGTAACAAGTCGCAACAGATGTACATAAAAGTACTTGAACTATAGTTATTAATCTAACATATTAATCCCAATACATATTAATAATGTGCACCTAGCATGTCAGTGTAAAGTCATGTGCTAAGTCCTAGATTACCGTAACAGTTCCACGTAATGTCATTCATCATTAACCATGATAACAATGCAATTACCGGTAGTATATCTGAAAATAATTTCATTTAGTTATAGCATCATTTATTTCGTATGATATTAGCTCATTAATTATCAAGTAAATTGACCGAAGATATAACCGTGAAAGCACCATGAGACTCCAAACGTACCGCAAGAGTTAGGGTCAGCTCCTTTCTCCAGAAGAAGCTTCACACAATCCTCATAACCTTTTGCCGAGGCAATAATCTGGTCGCAGAAAAATCAATGCAGATGTCAGAAGAAGTAGACAAAAAATGATCAGTGCATGAGAATGCACCCCGACCCAACAAAATTATGTTTGTAAACCAAACTTCCACAAAGACAGATGTGCAAAATTAAAGAGACTGACGATAGATATGGACAAATAAAAAGAAGGTGAAAACTTCTCTAAACTAATGCATCTAGTGCTAATGCTAAACATGTAATGAAATGACCAAAGTGAAGAGTAGTAGAAGAACTTACAAGAGCCGTCCGGCCACAATAATCCGTCTTGTCTACATCCCCCCCTTTACTCAACAACTGTTGCATGAGCTCAAAGTTTCCTAATGCGGCCTGAGCACATAAGCTTGGCTCAGAGAACTCGCTGCCTTCAGCAAGCAGAACCTCAATCTCTGAAGAAACCTCGTCAAATCGACGGTCATCAGATTCTCTCAACCGCTGTCACACAAGATAAGAGAAGGAGATTTCAATCATAAATTCAGAAAAAATTTGTTAAGGAGTGCATAAAGCCACTTTTTTCCTTTTCCTAGCTTATTATCCCACACTACCTATACAATCTTCAAAATTTTATCACAAACATGGGTTTGCAACATGAGCATTACCCCCCAARAGAGCTTACTAAGAGGGGACTGTACATCTGGAGCTTTTGAGGCAAAACAAATTACAGCTTGAGAAGACCTCAAACATAAGGTCTTCCTTTATACAAGTTTTCCTTTTTTTCCCCTCTCTCAGTGAACTCATTCAAAGTCTTGCAGGAAAATCATGAAGCACCGACTGATAAGCTAGCTGCATCACCATAGGATAGACAAAAATTTCTTTTCCAGCATACTTGAATGAGCTTCATCCATTTTATTTAGTTCACATAATAACTGCGCGCTCAGGAAAGTACCCCGCTCATGCCTTCGAAACTGTTGCAGTATAATTTCAATGGGGATACGATATAGTATTGAAAGTATAYTGTTGCAGCACTACAAACWGTAGTGCAACAATATATTTCCAATGGGTTTACTGAATTGCCATTGAAAGTATATTGTTTGCACTACTACAACGATACACTTCCAATACTATAATTACTATATCCCCATTGATACTATACTGCAACAGTAGGGTTTTTTTTCCCGATATGAAACTCTTGAAAAAGTTCATCATTGTATCAAAACTCTCTTAGTGGTTAGACAGCCATCCACTCCCATTTCCAGAATCTTCGGTGACCATTGGCTTCACATATCATAGTGCGAAACAAAAACTGGTAAAGTGATAGAACCTGCAAGAGATTATCAACGATCCTCTGACCGTCTTCCTTATATTGTTGCACGATATTCATGAACACAATGCGGTCAAGTCGCAAAAGCTGCGATAGTTTCCGACTTCGAACTGTGAAAGGCTGCGGCATGTAACACAGCACGCCAATTTCGCCAACAACATCGGTTGCAACGGCCGTCATTAAGATCTGGCACGGATGTTGCAAAGGCYCTTAGTATGACAGGAAACTCGATTTTTAATGGCAAGACCAAAAAGACAAAGAAGTTGGTGGAAAAATAGGCGAGGGTTACTACGTACTTGTTCTGATCCAGCATCCTGCCTCTGAGCTATCACTTCCTGCAAAAATGTTACCAAACTGATTTTGTTATGGTCATATGAAACGACTACTCAAGTTAATTCAAATTTTACTGAAACCCTGTTTAACTGGAAACAAGATCGCATCATGTGCATCTCTAACTGCTGCATTGAATGGCCAATATTCCTTTCCAGAACAACATATTGGCACAAATTTTAACCAGTGAACAATCCGAAAATACATGCAATAGCTTTCTTTATTCTGTCGTGATTTCAAGTGGGCAGAAGATCAACTTACAGCACAGCCGTTCACAACAATGTAAAACTCAGAGGGGGCCTCGTTGACCAGAATAATATCCTCGCGAGGAGGAAAGAACTCCGCCTTCATTTCCGATACCTTCACTCAATACCACAAATATACACCACAATTTGTTAGACACAGGGTCCAAAGTTACTTTCATAAAGAATGTGTAAATAATCAAAACGTACTTCTCTACCAAAGTAGTGATTAACTCCTAAATGCCATGCAAGGCATACAGTCATGATCCATTCATCACTTTCATCCAATAGAAGGCAAAATTAAAAATTGCTAAACTCAAGAACAAGTTGGCTTTCAATAATGGTGCTATTTGCAACAGAACTGCATGCTCTTTTGAAGTATGAAATTTCAAAATCACAAGTGTGTCCACATTTTTTCCGTGTTCATGGTATTACTGTTGAAGACTCTAAATACATAAGTGCTCAAACTAAAAAAAGTTAAAGGATGATGTTTAGAAAAAATATGATATATCAATGGAAAGACAAAAGGATTCTCTACACGAATCAATGACATGAAGGAGTTACTACCATTTATTATGATGAGTGATTTATCTTTCTGGTCCCAGTTATAGCAAATCACATACTCAGATCAAAATAATATTTCTCATAATATTTCAGAGTTATATGCTATTAATTTCATTTGACTAAGGTTCTAAGTTCATTGTATGAATAATTTTGATCATGTTTAGCAACTTACTTTCAAATCAACTTCAAAAAAAGTTGCCAAGGCCATGTGTTTGAGCACATTTACGTTTTATCCAACGAATTTAGGGGTTAGGAAGGGTGAGCGCAATACCAGCTGAATACGGAAATTGAAAGAAATGAAAGCAAGAGTTTGTGATCCCAGCGATTTTGCAATCCGTTTGAATACCTTATGGCAATCTTCTTCAAGTCGCTTTCCATCAAGAATGTTGYAGGGTCGAGATAAGCGACAAAGAAGGTCATGACGATGTCAATCAAAAACAGAAAGTTGACGACATTGTCGATGATCAACAGAGTACCTCGAGGATGTTGCACAAACCCAAACTCAAAGGGCGACACCCATGCAGAATAGAATACCAACAATACCAGCCAGTATTGCCAGTACCTGGCCACAGCACGAACAACTTGCATTAGAAACAAATGTCCTTGAAATGGCCCCSAACAAAAGTAACGTAGAAGACAAAAAAGCCTTCAGGGCTTCATTTATCCACATAGTTGGTAGAATTTCACTTGCAAACGATGAAAGCATGACTTGTCTATATGTCTATGGCCACTGATCTGCAAATGGAAATGGGGTGGTCTACTATCCCTTCAATTGCGGGAGAAAATTCCTACAGTCACAAAATTTGATCTCAATAGATTTGGCACAACATTTCATATTGCCGTATCAACAATTGATATTGGACCCCAGTTCTCCACAGCCCTAAACATCTCCCAAAAATCAGTGTCTCAAATAGTATCCTTCACCTTTGACCCCATTGTTCAAATCAATAAGATCATTGTATCACTATGCTACATGGCCTCACCACATATTGTCTAGAAATTGCAAAGTCAAAAATGTCCACACCGTGTTGAAGTTTCTCTTATTTACAACAAGGAGACAGTTTATACCAAAAGATGAATTTGATGAGACCTTCTGTCTTCGAAACTCAGGGTCCACAAGCAGAAATACTATGAGCTAGACTCCTCTAACCCTACACCCTAATAACTGGCGAGCGAGACAGGAATTTCGAGCATCGATGCATGCCTCCGAAGCTGTACAGAGAAATTTGGTCGCGGTACCACTAACATCTTCCATCAAACTTGACCTAAACTTAAACGAACACAATACTATGAGGCACTAAATACAGTAATCCGTGGTCCTGGGAGAGGTACACAGTAGCATTCGACGAATAAAGTGACAACCCCACATCTGGTGTTTCACGAATTGCGCAAGGCAGCATATCTAAACCCTCAAACAATTACCGTAGTCAGGAAAAGTGGAAAAAGCTAGAAGGAGCCAATTTCTACAAATACAAAAAAACACCTGAGGCTGCATACCTATATTGTTTCACGACTTGCTCAAGTCCTGCCAATCTAAGACCTCAAACAATTGAAATTGAAAGAAGAAATGACAAAGGGCAAGAAAGACCCAATTTCAACACATGTAGAAAAATCACCAGACACTGCACCTGTTTTGTTTCAAAAAATGCTCATGCGCTCCAAATCTAAACCCTCAAACACTTGCCGAAGCAGAAAAAAATGTGGAAAGCCAAACTCAAATTCAAAATACGAAGCAGAATCACKAGACCAAGAAGTGGATGTCCTAAWTTACGAGTGCGAGAGCCGCACCTGTAATGCTTGTGATAGGGGTGTATGACATATTTCTTGTTGATGACGTTTTTGGTGCTCTGGTTGGATCCCAGCGCAGGCAACATGCCACTGCTGTACGTTTGGCTGAAGATGCTGGGCGCGGAGCCCTTGCGCAGCCTGTGGTCTTTCTTCACCAAACCCACAGCGCGTAGCAGCCGATTCACCAACCGTCTCGCCATTGCGCTTCCTCTTCTCCAAATCGACAAACAGTGAATCAATCAACCCAAACACCAGGGTTGCACACAATCAAGCTCCCTCGCAAACTACTCCAAGCTATTTAGCGCATGATACATTCTTTTGAATCCTGCATCTCTCACAGACAAACCCTCACATAGCTCTGTGATAACAATCAAAAGAAACATATTCCCCAAATGAATCCTCCGTTCGCTCCTCCAGCGCTCATACAAATAATTCTCCCACAGGCTCATCTCTCACCCATAACAAGAACCCTCTCCCAAAGCTAGAACCGGGCTAATTGACACCCAAAAACTCCAGATCACGCGCGCTTCACGGGGCATATGGAATTCTTTCCTATCCTCCCAACAACGACACTGCAGCAGCCCACCATCATTTCAGCAGAAAACGAAAGCCCAGGTGGTGGAGCTAATCCAAAGTTTTTCATCCTAATCCAAGCCAGAGAGCGACTGATGAGGCTCCCCTCCGCCTCAATCCCAACGCCACCATGCTCTTAACATAATCCCAACTCCAACAGAACTCCCCTTGAAGAATGTGCCAACCAAATGGAGGGGCCCAGCAACCATGGGMCCAGCAGTAAAGAACGTCTTCCCCCAATCAAATTAAACCCAAAAGAAAAGAATCGCAAAAGGTGGAATAGCAAGTTCTAACTGCAGTGCAGTCCCCCAATCTACCTTAACCCAGGCTACCAGTCATAGCCCCATGGGGCTGCAGCAGCATCTCCCACATCTCGAGAGAAACAGAATCCGTCGTCATCTTGAGAGAGCAGTGTGCGTGGAAGAAGTCGTCACTCTTCAGCGGTTGTTGCATGGTGGTTAGTGAGGGAGCAGAGGCGGGGGGCAACGTCACTGCCAGTGGTCATTTGGAATGCAACTGTTGYAAAGCAGGCATGCAGGCAATTCATGTGTGGCAGTGAAAGCGCAGTGCAAGGGATCCGCAAGCCAGGCCGGCAATTCATGATGTGATGCTTAGCGCAAGGGATTTGCAAGCCAGTTTCTGTGTGTGTTGTGAGGGATGCGCTAAGCAAGTGGCGTGACGAGTGGTCGGTGCGGACTGGTGCTGCGGAAAGCAGCTGCGCGTGGTTGTTGCTGCTGCTGCTGCTGGCGAAAGCGGCTGCGCGTTCTTTTTGGTACTGCTTCTGCTTCTGCTGTTGTTGCATCCCGTTTTGGCTTCCACATTCTTCCACACTACTCTGTCTCTTTCTGTCACATTCTGTTTCTGGAGTGGAAGAGGAATGGGGAACACCTGCAAAACGCACTAGGGATTCGTGAGTGGTGATCACCGATCAGGCTTGCCTGAGAGGCTCTCTTCCCGTGCATTATTGAAGTGCACGGCTCGTGTGCAAGCCAGGGTAATGTAAGGTAGCAACACCCAAAAGTATGTTGGTTCTATTGAAGACACCCTAAAAGTTTAGAACTCTCTCGTTACTTCACCTACAGACAACATGCATTGCAAAAATAATGAAAGGCAAGGAAAGTACATACACCCAAAATTCCACTTTTTGTATTGCAAAATGTTACTATTATTAGACCAGTGAAGTTTTTTAATTTTTTCATTGGCAAGTGATAGGAGATTTCAATGCACCAAAGAACACATCATCTGAATAACTAGTTTTCATCATCTTTGTGCAAAAATTATATTGAACTCAAATTTTCTTAGTAGATGTTTTAAAATTAATTCCTTCAAAAAAAAAGGTACTCCTTCCCTCTCAAAATAAATCTAGGCTTTCCAAATATACTTGTCTCAAATTGAATTCAAGATTGGCAATCCACAACTTGATGTCCAACAATTGAAGCTAGTTTAGACACCCTAAAGCGAAAGAATCTGCTCATGTCATACTCCAAAGACAATTATATAGCTATTTGAAGCTTGGAAAGGGAATTGAAATGCAACCTCTAACAAATCAAAGGCAAAGAATTCAACCCAAAATCGTATAAAAACTATTACTAAAAAATCTCCTATTGAGAGTTTCTTAGAGTTGAATCACAAGACATCAATCAAGACATCAATGAACCTCATTGTACCAACATTGCTCAAAGAATGATCAAATTTAATACGATTGGAGCCATTCTAAAAAAGCCAAAAAATTGTCACTTTCGCCATTTGTTTTCAACATGCTTCGCTTTATTTTTGACTCACACCTAGTGGTGCTTAATATAACCTACAATATCTCTACAATCCCTTGAAAATGGAAACATCTTACACATTAATCTAGCCATTTCTAAAAAAAACATACGGAAGGAATTAAAATATTAGAATTAATTGTATGGTATGTCTTGTGTTTGTGAAGAGCTATCAAAGGAAGGTTTCACTCATAATGGTAGAAAAGAGTCACGGCACCAAACTCCACCAGATCTCAGTTTTAGTGCTCCAAGGAGTTTTGTCCCATGTTTTTTCCAAACCCAAACACCAAACTCCACCATATCTCAGCTTTGGTGCTCCAAGGAGTTTTGTCCTATGTTTTTCCCAAACCCAAATACCGGCTCCTAGTCACACATTGCACTCTTTACAATTAAATATTCTATTGATTTAGAAAATGTACTTAAAGTAATCATCTCCAATCACGTGGTGCTTTGAGGCACATGGCACATTTGGATGTCCCTGTATCCTAAGAAGATGTACAAACTACAAACCAAAATCATTGATAGAACTCCAGAAATGTTATCAAAACCTGCATAACATATGCAATTGATAATATTCCAATGCTATTCTTTTCAACATGTATAAAAAAAGACCTTATGGGACATGTGAGCAACTGAGCATGGGCATGTTGATGAAAGCAATGCAAAACTACTATTCCGCAGGGTTTAGTACATCTGGGTTTAGTACATCTTGCAGAATTTCTTCTTGTGTGTCCTCCTCCAAAATTCCAAGCATGCGGTGTGACACATGGTCTTGGATGTAGGCCTTCTTGATACGGCGAGCTTTGATCCATGCTGGCTCCTGCCACATAATCGCACATTTGCGTTAATTGGGTGGTCAACATCATCATTTTTTTTGACACAAGCATGTTGAAGAACACAATGCGAGGAGTTTCCGCCAAGTAGAAAGGCTGATTTCCACCATTAACATCATTTCAATTCAACTAACGGAATACCGAATTGGAACATGTACATATATGAAAAAATACACTACAAAAAAAACAAGTGTCCATAATGACTATTCCACAATGATTGTAACTTAACAATGACTAAAAAATGACTGTTTTGCAATCATTGTGGACAAGAAATGACTACTAGCCCCTAAACGTTACCGCGGCCACTTCCTGGTCGATGAATGAAAGAGCATCTTTCTGTGTAGGACAAAAATGCAACTATCCATCCTCGGAATTTGTGGTGGAAAAGGAAGATGTTCTACAGTGGTTTGACTTCCAACAATTGTTTGTGGATTCTTTTAGGCCAATGATTCCCACAGTTTTAGAAATTGATGATTTCTAGGGTCACCCCGGTGTCGTTCAAGGGCTAGAGTCATTGTGGACAAGTCATTTATACCCTCATTTCTTTGTAGTGAATCTAAAATCTTTTAGAATGGGTACATTTTGTTTTTTGAGAATTTACAAAAATGGAAAGACTGATTGCACAGAATTATTGAAACGAGGTTTAGGATCTTAGGGTTTAGGGTTTTAGGGTTCAAGGTTTAGGGTTTCACTTACCTCGGAGACAAACCACGAGAATCCAAACTTGGCGAGTAGAAGCAAGTGCTCGAGCAGCAGAATGGCAGCCAACCCCGGCTCAATCTTCCACCGACCCGCGTCGTCGTATAAGCACACCAGCAATGCACAGTTGGTGACAATTGCTACGACGCCGAGATTCTACAACACAGTAGAATAAATTGTACTTCGTTAATTAGCCTACATTGAAATTTCGACGTTTGCACTAGAAGAATTCTCATGGATTTCTTGAACTCAATGCTAGCCATTCTTGTAATTTGTCCAATGAATTCGTGCAATTCGTGCAATTCGTGCAATTCGTGCGTTTCCTTTTGGTAGTGATAACTTGAAATTCTTACTACATTGAAGAAATTTTCCTGAACTCTGCTATGAAGTATGAAGAAGGTAACAATGCTAGCGTTAAGATTCGTTAGGACGCACTTGTAATATGGACAGCCACGCTCCGATGGAGGCTGCTTGTCTTGGTGCTGGTCGCCTCATTGATACAAGAAGCTTGAGWGCGTCGGACCGAATCTCCACTAGGTTGTTCTGCGTAGCACATGATACACATTCTGAATGCCGAAGAAAACAGAGAGGTGGGAAACAAAATGGTATAACTTACACGATGAACAAGATTTGTGTTGGTTAGTGCATGATAGAATAGAAGAGGTAGGATGCGTACAAGTAAGGCGAATGCGGCAACAAGAGGATAGGCGCTCGCAAACATTGTCACCATGCCGAATTGCACAGCAAGCTCCAAGAAATCTGCATCCAATTAGGTCAGTCTTCATGTTTTTCTTTTCTTTTCTCTTCTCTTCTTTGTTTAGAATCCTGGCGATGTATCTGCTTTGTAGAAAGTGAAGAACAGGTTGTATGTAACAAACCATCGAATAGGCCGTCTTCGAAGTCGCTTCCAATAGTCGCTTCGTATTTCGGTGTCAAGAACTCCTTCTCCAAGCGGGACACATGGCTCTCAGGTGCCTTCTCTCCCGTGCTCTTTTTGATTTCTTCGTTCGCCTGCTTCGCCTTGTACTCTGCCCACCGATAGGTCGCATACGGCACCAGATTCTCCACCACGTTGCTCATTAACTGCGATTGTTGAATTTCATTTTAACCCATTAGAATCTGAGACAGTTCATTTTGGAAGATCGTAGTCAATTGATGACCCCCGCATCTTGCAATTTCTTCACCAGCGGGGAATCCGAAGTGCTGCCAGGGCCAACCACGGATTCGATGATGGTGATGAGACATTGATACCGTTCCGTCCAGCTGAACAGAGCATCGCCCAAAGGCTGTCGACAGAATGATTCCCGACGCTCCCAATCGAAGACCACATCCAGCCCTGCGTACACACTGGCTGTAAGTTCCCAGCCTAGATTTTAAAGGTACAGTCATTCAGACAAGCTATAATTCTTTAAACCCTAATGGACTACTACACGTTTGAAAATGACCAACTTGATGCAGCATGCTGTGAAATATACTTCAGACGGGGCCAAATTCTATATCACGAGAATCAGAGATAAAAAAGTGCATGTCAAATAACAAATGAAATTTAGATTCAGGAAAGTCCAGAAATGACCCCAAACTGCAGAAAAAAAATGAAGCCCAATATGGGCCAACTGGTCCAGGTTTAGGGGTTTAACAACAGATGGATCTGCGCCCGTTCTCTGAGCTTCATAACGTCAGCATTGATCAATTGTTACACTAAAACGCCCACATAGCACTCAGAACAAACTAGTGACGTGTTGCAGGGTGAATTGTCCCGTACCTACATTTGTCGGTTTTCTGAGTCTCAATTTCTCAGCTGTCCGCCCAATGACTTCCAGAGGCGCTGCAATCTGCCAAAACAAAAGCATGGCCTCTCTTTTATTTAATGTCCTTCTAGGATGGACAAAATTTGGAAGCGTTACCCAAGTTGACAGCTCAGAAGTGTTAAGCTTCACGCTGAAAAAAGGTCCTTTACCTTGAGGAATACCAAGCCGTTTGCACCCTCGTCTTTCTCAACTACTAAGCCCGTATTCGTTAACGCTGTGAACAGGTGCTTCACGGGGTCATCTCCAACCTCCTGCTTCCACGGCTCGAATATCAATCATCACAAGGTTAGAATTCAATCCTCAACTGAACGTCCATCTCTCTCACAACTTTCAAATTTTAAAAAGTTCTTGACTCTGTACCAGCTGGGGAATGACTACTCACTTCTCCTTTGTTTCCAACCTCTTTGGAATCGATCACAATAGCAACTTCAAAAGGAGGAGTCTGCGTCGTCTCCTTCGTATCCACATCCCAAGTCGATTTTCGAGCGGATTCATCCATTTCGAAATCCAATTTCTGCTGCAGGTACGTCCATCATGCCAAAACAATCGATCATCAAACCCTCTTTGAAATTGAATTTCGGTTGCTAGTGTGGGAATCAAAATTGGACAATCCAGGACATACATGACTCACTGTTCTTTCTACAACAGGGTGAAGAAGATCGATTCCATCTCCAATTCAATACCTGTAAGTTGGAAACTCTCGCCATTACCCTAGACATCCAATGGCATGCATAACTTCGGCCACAAAAGGACTACACAATCCGGGAGCCAGTGGCAATACAATTGATTTCACAAAGTAAGAAATTCAGTGATCCACTCTGTGCACATAAAACTCTTTAATCAGAGTCAGTGGAACAATTTGGTTTCCTCCCTTTGTGGATTCTCAACAACTGAAGATTGAACTTGATTGAAATGCATGATTTGTCATGTGTAGTACCTGTTGCAACCTCGCTCACTCGATCGTCTGTGATATGACCTTCAAGTTGAACAATTTCCAATTGAATTTTCAGGGACGATTTCCTTTGGCATGAACTGTCTCACTTCAGTTCCCAATTGAGCTCCACTGACAGACCCCTTTTTCCTGTGCTCTCATGAGTAAGTTAGTGTGAAGAGGTTGCACAAGCACGCTTGTAAAGAGAGGGCGAGTTGAGCTCCCGGAGAGAAGACGGCAGATAGTTTGGAATGTACGTTGGATTGACTGGGCTCATCAAAAGTGAAGCCGGCAGCGGCTGCCACTTGGCTCCTAGTCATCCTGGTTGGAACCTGACACGTTGGAGAGGGCCACGTGTTGGCATCCTTGGCGTCACAAAGTGATTGGCTGGTTTGTAAGAGGACATACTACTGACTTGGAGTCTCTAAGGTGAAAGCACGCAAAACCGATCATTTAAGCAATTCAGCATAGCTGACGGCAACTTTTTCTGAAAATAATATTTTTGTAGTATTAGCGAGTGAAAATCATGAATATTCAAAAAAAAATTGATTTTTTGGATATTGCATGTAATTTCTATGATTTTTTGAAGTGCCGGCTCACTAGACCACTGGAACTGTCCTATAGGTGTACCTAAATCTGAACACTGCCAAAATCAGCAGTCAGCAAATCAGAATTAAGTATGTGTCAGTGAATCACAATCAAGTATTTGTAAGACATATTAACTACAACCAATGGAAGCAATTAGGTGTAGTCTATGGTACAAGATTGGGTACATGTGTGCTAATGGGTGTTTCTACCTTACACTAAATAGTGAAATTAGGTTGCCTTTTCAATTAGGTTGCCTTACCCCAAGAACGTTTCTCTACAAAGTACAAACCATCAAAGTCAACAACTATTTCTACAATATTTTCATTTGTAAACATGGAAGTTGGTGAGTTTCAACTACACCAACAACTAATTCAAGTTGTGCATTCTTGTACGGTAACAATAAATATCTATATAGTGTGGAATGTTGAGAAATAAGTGAGGGGCAACCTAATTTAACTATTGSCTAACTAGTGGTGTAAGTTAAAGGTGGCGGTACATCCAAAAATCCCACCCATCTGCAGTCTATGTACACTTTCAAAGTAATATGCATGTATGTTGAAGAAACTATTTTAAAACATCTACCAAAATATGTTTTGACCCTTCATAACTTTTGTTTATGGTGTTTCCTATGTTGCAGTTTTTGGAGAAACTCAAACCTCTTTTCACTTTCTAGCTGAAAAAACTATGAAAATTTGACTAGTATAACAATGGTAATCAAGCAAAAGGTGGATCATACATTACCAACCAAGATCCTATTGGCAATCTTTAAAGTAGTAGAAATTTAAAGAGGTTGGCGGGATGATTTTCGACTATCAATTTTCCATTAGTTTTTGGAGTACCATCATGAGAGATCACTTTCAAGGAGTATTCTTTGAATGGGTGGTCATGGAACACTCTAGACTATCCCATGAAAAGATGCAATGTGCACCCTAGTCTTACAATCCCCCTTTTCCATGGTGAAAAAATTGTAGCCCTTAATTTCTTCCCAAAAAAGTCCCTTCTTTATTAGTGTGGATGAGATGGTTGTCACAAAAAAGATGGCCGTTGATTACAGATGATCTAGGTTGTCCAACAATGGATACAAAATACGAATAGATAATACATAATATGGCTATAATAGCTTATGGATAAGGGATACAATGTATGTACAAAACAAAGTACATACAACAAATCAATATTCCATATCTATTTCAATCCAAATAGGTTTCAAGAGATTACAAATATATATSGAGGTGGAAAGCCTAATTCCAAGCAYARCTCATATAAAAATTTATATRGTACCAATAGAAATTTTTTATGTRTACCTCTTTATRAAAGCTYAACGAYCAATGCCATAAAGACACGTGTACCCCATCAATTTTCATGCTTGCTTTGAGAAGAAAACAATGCTTTTGCTTGCTATCCACCTTGAAGACAACATGGAACATTTTTAGACATTCACTATGGATTTGGACCAAATTTTGGCTCCTAAAGTTTGTAGTAATTTCAATTCTTAGAATAAAATTACTAAAAAGCTTGCATTCCCCATGAATTCTATTTTTTTACACTAGAGAAATTTGCATGACTTAATACTACTTCAGATCATGAACATAATTGCTTAAGGAATTGGCTATAGGTAGTTTCACCTTAGTTGCATAAAGTGGCTAATATATATATATATATATATATATATATATATATATATATATATATATATATATATATATATATATATATATATATATATAACTCTGGATAAATGATAAAAATTTGAAAAAACATATCCCCATTTATCATTTAGATCATGAATTTAATTAGGCTCTTTGGGATTAAGAATTAATTCACCAATGGACTTGACTCAACTTGCTTATACTTCTTCTAACACCAACTACAAGCATAATTAGCCCTTGCAAGTTCCAATGGCCCTTTCTACCCATGTACTTTTGCTATTACTACTTTTTTTTTGTAATTTGATAATATTACATGTGATTACATTTTTGCATTTGCATACACTTCCAAAGCATAATATACAATGTACACTAGTATATAAAAGAACATTTTAAGATCTTTTGTATCACTTCAACAAAATCCATTGTTCTAAAAAATTGTAAACACCTCAATCCTTTCCAAAAGCATAGTTGAAAGTTCTTTAACCCCTAAGCGCTCAAATGACCATTTTTTGGTCGCTACCCGACTTCAGGCAAAATTTTCGGGTAGAAAAGAGCTTTTTTTTAATTTTAATTTTTTTCCTTGAGAATATTGGGTTGTCTTTCAGTATTTATATTCAAAACTAAGATCACTACGGTCAGAAAAAATCATAAGAAAAATAGCACAATGTGTTTAGAATTTTCTAGTATTGAAAAACTTACTATTTGAGGAAAGAATTGAAATTTTTATGACTAGATCTAATGCATTTTCTTACAATTCAATAGAAACCACTATTTTGACCAATCAAAAAAAAATTCAAGTGTTAAAGATAGAAATTGTATTTTTGGTGAATTTTTGAGGATATATCTTCAAAATTCATTTGAAGAGAATCTGAAAATAATTTTATAATTTTGACCGTACGGATATCTTCTTCTTTTTGTGCTTTACATAAATTTCTCTGATGGAAGCTTCAGAAAAGTTATAGAATTTATATTTTATAATACATTTGTGTTTTGTCCAAACCCCTTGGGCTTTTAGGGGTTAAAATGATCTTTTCATTGCGACCTAAAATATATTAACCGAAAACAAATGTTGAAAAGTTTTCAAGGATTTTTTTATTGCGACCTAAACTATACTAACCAAAAACATAGAAATTTTTTCAGAAATTTGATACATTGTATTCTAAAATATACTAATCTACTAGCACATTATGTGGCACTTTATATGCTAACCATTACTAGGGTCAACGTGTCATGAATATTTTATCAAAGTTTAAGAAAACAAGTTGATAGTCCATAAAATAGGGGTTATTCCGCCTCCCTTGCTTTTCGCCAATGCATTGCTCCTCATTGGTTCTTTTTGTTATGCTATGGTGACTTTAGCACAACTTTCGTTGCATAAAACTCCATTCTCCGTTTTCATTCTACACTCACATGATCGGGTGTCACACCTTCTTCACAAATTCAGGCTACTGATTGGCTCCTTGTTTCTCTCAATCTTCAAAGAATTTTTGTGGAGTGAAGAAGGTGTGACTTCCCCTAATAAGTGTATCACTTCTACTATTCTCTATTCAATTTTTTTCTAGAAAAGTAACTTTTCCTAAAATTCCGACATCCATGCTTAGAGTTATTTATACCGAAACTGACCCCCGGATACAGATTCGACTAGTTCTTTAAAATCAATTACGATTTCTGAAAATCCCAAATGAGACAAGCAATTATACTTCGAAAAACTCTCTTTTCTAATACGAAACCTTAAGGATAAAAGGACTTAGCAGCTTATTTCATATTGTACCTGCAATAGTGGCATACTGAACTACAACACTACATTTGGTATCAGATACAGTTCAGATGCAAYGCAATGCAATTGTACTTGAAATACCGGTAGTACCAACTRCTGTTTTGCAACTAGTGAATGATGAGAAGTAATTAAATCATCGGAAGTGTCAGATGTTTTTAATAATTTGATGAGAGAGATATGCCGTCTAAGCTTCAGGGCAGTACCTCATTCATGATTCAATTTTCCTGTACAGTTTACGCACTGAGTTCACTGAGCAGGTAATAGGGGCTTGGGTTTAGTCCAAACTATGAAGCCASGGCCCGAGAGAGAGAGGTCCCAGGACTCATCAGTGGGAGGGGTCCATTCGGTTTTTCCTAACCGCACGCACAACTTGTTATCAATGATTGCCGAGTAGCCATCCTTGTCCGCTTCTAGTATTGTTATCGGGGAGCGACTGTGGATTTCTTGCATCTTCCGAATGTTGATCTGTGCATAGAAGAGTGATGGACAAGTTTATAGTTTGTTCAAGGTATATTACCAGAAGAGACATTCATGTTAAGAGTACACAAAGAGATATCAGTATCTTGAAGAATCGGTTATACTCTAATCCTTAAATTATCCATTGTCTCAGAAGAGTACTTACCAAATCCAGAATAGCCTGCTTAAGGTCGCTGCTCCACTCATACAAATGGTCATAAAATACACAAGGTTGTCCAGGATGAGTAAGGATATAAGCATAACCCTGCACAAGGTCACAGAAAAGACATTCAAGGTCATTTTGAACGAAATCTTCCATATTTGCAGTTAATAGTGAAGTGAGGATAAGCAATATTTACAATGAATTTCCCTACATCAATTGAGGAATCTSATATGCAAACTTTCTAAAACGGACGTTGCGTTGATGGGTGGGGATAGTACCTGTGCCACACATTTACGTCGAAATGGCCAATGTGCCTATGATGCAATGGAAGGTGACAGTTAGTGTCTCCAGTAACCACGTATCCGAGCACGTATCGCGAAATTATGACGAAGAGGGTACTAAGTCATCCTCTGTGCTACTACACCAAGAATGTAGCCATAATATTTCACCAGTTTCAAAATGCTACGACAATCCTGGAGATGAAATACATTAAAGCTGATTTTGTAAAAGGGTGGTCAAGCTTCAACCTGGGTAGATCCAGTATCGTGGTTATCTATAAAAGTAACAGCCCTCGAAGGCCAAACACCCAACAGCCCAGATGGGCGCCCTTGCACATCACGAAGTCGGTACCATTCCTTCTTGGCACATGCTTCCTGAAATCAACTTGGATGTCAGCGCGCATGAAATGAATCAACTAGAAGTTATTCATATAGTTATCAAAAGCTATCTGCAAAACAGCACACTGAAGTCTGCAAGTTTCTTTCCACCTCTTGCAATGATACACTGAAGTCTGAGTTCCCTACAACGACACAGTTTCTGTTTCAAATGACACTTTCTACACATGCTAAATTCTTCTATGGCATATCTCACCTGCAAGATAGCCTTAGTGGTAAAATCGAATGCGCATGATAACCCGCCAGTGCCATCAATCCAATCAATAATTCGCTGTCTGTGAGCATCTGTATAACATAACTATATTAATTTTTCTCTGTTTCATTCCTGCAATCAGTGCCACCCTAGTTTGACAAAGTCTCATCTGTAAAAGCAACATAAAAACCAGTGCGAACCTTSAAACYAGGAAAKAAAATTTAAAAAAAAGTGCGAACCTTGGTTATAGTCAAGAATGAATTTGGGTCCAGTATATTTGCACGTGTCCCARTACTCGCCGATGGCTAATCTAGGTCTCGAAGCTTCAATGTAGGATTTCACAAATTTGGAACTATACCTGCCCACAATCATTGCATAAAACTCGTCTTTCAGGTGACATTTTTTCAAGGAGCACGCTGTTGCCCATTTTAGATATAMCCCAGTAAGTACCACCTTARATTCCAGGGTCAGGCAAAAAATAAKAAAAGAAAAGAAAATACATGCTGAAACCGCACTCGCGCTTATTGACCAATAAGCACTGAGGAAGCACATMGTACACCGGTGAAAGAGATCAACTAACCCTTTGGCATAGTCAAACCGAAAACATTCAAAGCCTATTTCCTTGCGCAGCCATTGCAGCCAATGCTTCAGGTCATTTGCAACAACCTCATTGGAATGGTCCAAGTTGGGTATGCCTTTAAATATTTCTCCTGTACTTGGGTTTCCCTTAGAACAGAGCAAATTCAGATGGATCAGACGTCAGCACATTTCTCTCCATGTTCAGTTCCCCAAGAGACACGAGATTTAGATAAGAAGAAACATTCAAAGGCAAAAAAATCCCCACTTGAGCACGAAGTTTGCATGTGAATGTACCAGACCACCAGAGTCTGACGTGACGGCATATTCATCCCAAGGCATAGGAAGTCCATCATAACGGTTGTATAGATCACCAACTCCSCGAGTGCTGCCTACTCGATGGTTGATCACTATATCAGCCATCGGTTTCAACCCGTTTTTCTTCATCTCGCGCAATAAGCTCTTCAATTCAGCTTCACTACCATATGCGGAGTTTAGATTATACAGATTCTTTGGGAGGTATCCTGAAAAAAAAAAAAAACTTCACGTACGTAAATTCTTGGAAAAACTTGTATAAAATATGATGCAACTGCGCAATATCGTGGAATGAGACCCAGAAATTGTGAAGTTTCCTCCAATATCAGCTAAAATCCTGAAGACGACCAGAGGGTCAACCAAAGCCTGAGTGTCTAACCTTGCGGGGCCAATGAATCACAAATGGGAGGAAGCCACATAGAAGTAAATCCCCACGAACCAAGCTCTGGCACTTTTTCTTTGAGTGACGACCACCACTGCTGCTTATGGGACTCCCAGTTAAAGCCCTGAGCCAAGAGGAGCAATTTTTAAATTACAGTTCTTTGTATGCTTCGTTACTTTCCCTCATGCTAATAAAACGATATCATCACTAAAAGGAAATACCTGAATAAAAATTTCTTTGCCTTTGYGGATGAGATCATCAACTGTAAGCAATTGAATACGCGGCAGGCGATGTTAGCTCTGGAATGATAATTTATTTCCAATTCAAAATAGCATACTCGACTTAGTCAAGTTGAATAGCCATAAGCAACAGGATCTAAAATATAAAATAAACACTTCACGATCGGTTTAAGTTATATGTAATGAGSCTTACCACTTTCATCGGGTTGAACTTCCGTCTCTTCCACCTACATTATTACTGAAATCATTAGTTAGATCGTTTCACAAGGCAATGGGGAACGATACACTAAATATTTGTGAAAGCTTACGTGTTGAGTCGGAGCAAGACTTACTCTTGTCTCGACGCTTTGAGTCTGTTCAGAGCGCGCTTCTTCCTCCTTTAAAGCTGATTCTTTCTCTTCCTGAAACACGCAGTCCTAAATCTTCTGAATTTCTCTCATTCTAAAGCGGTTCATAAAAAAAAAAAGGTCTATACATAAATAAATAAACAATTGTGATATATTTCAACGTGACAAAGACGATGCCAAGGTATTAAGGCGGACTAATCCTAACCCTCACCTCCCGATCCTCAGGAGATTCTTGTGATGGAGAAAGGGGCTCTGGGCTGGCGTCTTGTTTTCCATCTTTACTTCCTCCAGTTCCGTCCACCTGTGCAATATTCAATTCCTAAYATTAAAATTTCCTATTTCCACATCTTCGTTTTAGAATCTTCTGCAGTTCCATTCGTATAGGAAGGGCACATTTSTGTCTTTTCATTTTAAATTATAGATTCATCTCTAAGCAAGAAACCATGATTTACTCGTCCCTCAGGATTGAAATCCAGCAAGTCGAGGGCTTACCAATTCCTCCCCATCAAAGATCGTCTCGCCAATCGACAGACAACCATATATGCGGGGCCATTTTTGTGCGCGTTCATTTCTTTCGAGTSGTGCCTCCAGKGAYCTTTTCAGAAAAGGTTCTCCATTAAAACCTGCACATGCTTGAATGCAAGTTAGGATTTCTGGTCTGATGCAAGAAAATCAGACATTGCACAGTTCAATGCTCCAGGAATGGGATAATCTAGACATATTAAAGTTAGCTTCGACACATCAAAAAGTATAAAGTTCACGAACCTAAGGTTGGAGCTGCCTCCATTTCCTGCGACTTCAAAGCTTCAGTGAGCAACAAGAACAAATCCTTGCGCAGTTTATATTCTCTGCCACATGTAATRAGGATGAGAGCAGATACGAACAGTACAACATAAGCTTCATTAGAAATGACCAAAGTAACTTCAGAAAAAATAAGCAATGAACGCCTATTTCGTGGCCAGAAAGTAAACCTTAAAACCAAAATTCCTTTAATGCATCCATCACAATGATGAGCATACTCTCGAACTAAGAAATTAGAATCCATCGACACGTTCAATGATGCTACCATTTCCTCCTAAATATTGACAGAGTTTCTATGCTACGCTCATGTGATTTACTAACTGCTTCTGTTATCATTCTTCCCTCATCCGATTTACAGGAATGGTAAAARCACCTCCCAGTCAATGCCATTACTMCAGATTTTATTAGAAACAAAATCGACTCTCGCTCTCTCACTCTCAAAAATATGAACTTACTTGAAGAAWAGATCACTCGGGTAGCGAARAGYGTCAAGAAGCTCGCTGCTGTCTTTCTCAGTTTCCATACCAAACAGYAACGAGAAAAATGTCAAAATATTAATCCCGTGATATTTCGCGCTGCATTCTCCTCCGAGAGCTCCGAAGYCGTTATCTGCCAAAAATGCAGTGACCAAATCACGAAGCATAAGAAATTTTCGTAATGCTTCTCGCAATCCAGTTTTCGCAATCAAATATCGTAATCCACAGCATGCATCCGAATTACTAAAGCAAATGAAAAACAGAMAATTAATGAAAGYGTGACACRCCTACCGATTCCCAATCGAATCAAGCGCAACTTTACTAAAACAAGAGCGCATGTACTCCTTTCTTAATTTCCCTCCACGACGACAACTGCATTGAATCATTCCATCTTCTGACGCTGACTCACTTGCAGGCGTTTCAGCCCCAAGTCCACACATCGCTCATCACTGAATTTTTGTTTCTGGTGATGCATTGAAATTAACGTCGTATGCACCGGTCAGTTTCGCAAGAGCAGCATTTTAGTAGAGGATCGAAGTGATCACCAGCGATGTCAGACGAGTAAGTATTTCAGTCTACGAAGATTCATGCGCTGCTGGGGATGCTGATTTCATTGCAAACTTTTTTGTATTCTCTTTCTTGAATTGGAATTCCCGAGAAGGTAGTCTCTGAGGTGAATTTGCGGTTCAAATTGTTCTCTGTAGGATTTTGGAGAGTGTTGAAGAGGTTAGGTTCAATTCCTATGTTTTGTGTTGACGTTGGCGTATCGGAACAAGTTACGGGTGATGTTGGTGAATTTGCGGTTTACCTTGATCTTCCATGCGATTGCTTTTCGACATCCCCGATTGCAAGTTCTGAATTATCAAGGCTTGGAATTTCTGAAAACGCATGCACAGTATCTCTGGTCGTGCTCGTCTGAATCTGTGCCGAAGCTTACTCTCGTCTTCTAGAATTAGGGTTTACCTGGCATTTTGTTTCTGCGTGTTGCTTGTTTTCTTTCTCCACCTGACCTGTTTGGGAATGTTTTGTTGCAGGTTGGAAAATCGGAGACGGGAACCGAGGAAAGCCCCTTTCAAGTTTCTGGTGCCTCTTGTCTACGCCCCTGTTCTGCCATTGAGTATGTTCTGACACCCTCTCCGTCATATTGTGTCATTTTGCTTCATGGTACGATGAGCTCGAGAGATGCTATTTGTTGTTTTGTACTAACTTAAGGTGATTTGTTACGCTTGGCAGTGGTCATTATGCATRATTTCGATGTGCAGCTGATGAGAATTTGTTAGATTTCTTCTGGTGGTACACATCCACCTTATTGACGATCAGCGGCTTGGCAATTTGCAGTAAGGATTAGCTTGAGGAAGCAGCCTGTTTTGCGAGACCGGGTATTTGGAGTTGTACTTGCGGCTGCACTTCTTCATGGTGGCTACCTTGTGTATCCTCATTCTTCAACGTCTATTGCTTTGTAGACTTCGTGTCTAATGCAAGTCTTCGTCCACATTCATTAGAGGAGAATGGTGCATGACATCGTCCCCAACTATACGTTCCCTTTATTTCACGAGCATTGGCTCTATTTCTCTAGACCATTCTTCTTCGGAACTGGGGCACTTTACTCTCAATTGGTCACTTGAACAATGCCTCTATTGTTGCATGGCGTAGATTGGGAAGTTCTCTTATTTTCAACTGGGTACCCCACTTCACATGTGAACTTGTTGGCTTTGAAGCAAACGGGACGAAGCCTTACATTGGCAAGAGCTTAATCTACAGCGAATGTGAGGGAGTTTAAGTAGGTTGCTACTCTAAAAGCAAGCCACAGTGCTACATTGTGCTACGTGCTGTAATCTGCTTTTGTGTACTGTTTTGAGTTGTACTACGAGGATAGAGCCTGTCATAGCTGCCTGTCATAGCTGCCTGTTCTAACGAAGGGAATTACTGGAGGTCCTTAATCTCTCACTCTCACTAACGTTCATGTTTCAAATCCTTGACGAACTGATACAGATCAAGTCTGTACGACCAGGAGAGCAAGTAGGCTACATTCATGGCGATTATTCAACTAGTTGAGTTCTAAGTTCTAACTGCCCGGTGCACTTTCCAAGAGATGAGCTCAYTAACTCAAATGAGTGCGCAGCTATCAGCATTTCAATGCAGAATTATTGGTTAGCATCAGTGTTTGATTTCCAAGATTCGACCTTCATTGACTTTTACCTTGGTATGAGAGATTTTATCACCGATGTAGATTGAAGTCTCACATTGTTTTTATATCTGCCCAGTAAAGAGATACTTCATTTTTTTTAACACTTGGCATCTGTCCTGGAATTACCTGAGTCGATGGGTTGAATCGAGGACGAGTCTGATGTCCTTCTGAATTGAGAATTTAGATCACGTCACGAGCCGATGGTCATGACTTCGTCGCAAGTTGAACTTTCTGTACTGCCTGCATGTCAAAGTCATCACACCTTCAAAGCAAAAGAATTTTCAGCTCAAGGAGTTTCCAAATTCCTCGGGATTTGGGAATGGTGTCCTGCAGAGCATCCAAACGAATCACTTCAGTCCTTTTCTGTAGCTTTCCTTAATCTTCGGATATCCAGATCTGTCATAAAAAGTTGTCGAGTAGTCTTGGACACCCCAATTCATCCTCGAATGATCAGATGGGTTGAAGCTGCTAGCGTCTCTTTTCAAGAATGTTACGTACCTTTAATAAATCCAATGACCGTGTGCATTTGTTTATAAATGTCACTAGTTACATATTCGTAAATTGGTAATGAAGAGAATTGATTGATATTCTCTGCCCCTCAATATTTGATACAAAAAAATCCTCTATGAAAGGAATTGGGATATCCCACAAAAAAATTGGGAGGGGTCTGAGTCATGAYTTTGAAATCTGTGATGTTCTGAACTGTCGAGCAAGGACCAAGGCATGCTACATGGGAGCAACCTTCATCTCTAMAAAACTGCTGCAGCAAGTTCAGGTAAGGTCCACTGCCAAAGCTCCTTTAACGATGGAGCAGAAGCTTCTCGATTTTCTAATTGCGTTTTTAACTCACTGGTACTTTGCATTCTGTTGGAGTCAACTTCATGTCCACTAAAATTTGCTGAGTCGGGAAAGACAACCGCTTTGTGTGCAAATACAGCAATCTGGGTGGCAAAGCCAGGACTGTTATCATCGTCTTCACCATCCCCTCCCACACCAGCAAAACTGACCTCATAGCTGAACTGCGCAGCCAGGTGAGACGCCCACTCCCGAAACTCCGCTCGTGTCCATTCAAATCTGTGGTCATGGTTTCGAAGGTTTGGAATTTCCGCGTCCACCACCTTCTTCTTGGATTCCGGTGACTCCTCCGAGGAAACCTGCTGCTGAGAGCCTCTCTTCAGGCTGTTAGTTTCAGGATCCCACTCCAAGCCGCGTATGATTGGGTTGTACTCAATATTCGGTGTACTGACTAACCATAGTTTTGGAACTAATTGTCCAAGTATACTTTCGCCCAACTTGGACAAAGGCTCTGGGTCCATATGCTCCACCACCTTCATACACAATCACCTTTCATGTTTCAGCATGACCTAAATCTAAGCTAAAATAGAAAGTCCACTTTGGAAGCTGCTTTTGGTTTCTATCATTCAATAGTGTAGGGTATCATTTCTTTCTCTTGGTACATTTTTTTACCTTCCATAAAGCTCTCTAAACAAATAACTTCAACACCAATAGGTATGAAAGCGCCACTTTAGTCCATCAGGGTTCAACCACCCTTAAGAATGGCACCGTAGGAATGGCACCGTAGGGTTCAACCACCCTTAAGAATAACACATTTAGCATATATAGCAATAGACCCACCAGTATTCGGTTGGAGTACTGACACACTGATGGGAGTTGACTGCTCACGCTCATCAAATCGCTCTTGCTACCACGAAGAATGTGCCGCACCCACTCAAATCTCATGAGCATATTTAACCAGATGTAGAACACAGGAAACACCTATTAGTGTTAAACAAATGTTTAATCTCAACTGAGTAGTGACTCTAAGTTTCTAGGTGTCATTTGTTGATTGAAGCACCTGGGTATCACTAACAGAATCTTTAACTGCGTCTGATAAAAGTCGCTGACACAAATAAGTGAATTCTGTGCAGCATTCGATTCAGGGCACTGCACTCTCTACGTATATCCAATCTTTCTATATAAGAGTATTTTTAAAACGATTTACCTCAATGCAAGTTGCCAAATCTGGAGAGCGAAGACCTGAGTCCATATCAGAGATCGAGCCATCGTAGAGAGTGATACTTCGGATACCATGAACTGTACTTTGCTTCGTTAGAGTCGCGCTCAATGTCTGTTATACCTCCACAGAAAGAAAAACCAACAGTTGGCCATGAAATGGAACTCAGTAAATCTGTAAATAAGGTGTCGGGGAGCTCAATGCTTGTGGCCATGCAATATCAAATGAAGCTTTCAGCCTTCATACCAATCAAAAGTAAATAAAACTGGTGGTATTTATTGTCCAAAATGTTAAATCAAAATTAAGATCACACGATGTAAAATATAGAAAGATGTTAAACACCAGGCAGCAGGAGGTATTCAGACCTTAGCACCACGAATCAAGGCTTTACGAGATATATCGATGCCAATCATGTGTTCTAGCGTGGTTGGCTCCCTGAGAAGAGCCTCCAAAAGACTTCCAGACCCACATCCCAAATCAACCTGCGACATGTTTGCAGAGGATGAACAGGCAAAACAACATAATGATGATATAAAAAAGTGCTTCAAAACCAAAACCAGCATGTATCATTTGAATGTTTACAAGCCAAAAAATTGGTCCGTCCAGTACAAAAGTTTTCGCCTCCACGGCGTTTATCATTGTGCGAGCATACTCTATTCGCTGCTTGGAAAGTGGGGGTGAAAAATGTGATGATTCTATTTTGTCCTCCATCGCTTCTTCAAACTTGAGCAACTTCACAGTATACTCCAGCAACCAGCCTGAAGCAACGCCACAACATATCCGTAAAAACAAAACATCACTTCATATTGAGGAAGAAGAAACCTGATCTGTGAAGGCCAAAGCAAGTTTTCGAAGTAGACCATCCCACAATTCTTTAACCGTGGCCTGCAAGGCGCCGGGTTGATATGATATTCCCATCTGCAAGGTTACCAGAATACGTTGCCATAATTACATTAAATTTCCCCCAACCCGAACACAAAGTAGAGCCATTCCGGAAATTGATGGACATGGAGAAAACTAAACAGGCCAGAGACTGAAGAGCTTGAGCAACAACAAATTAAAAGAATAGAGCAAGTATACTTTTCCCAATATCTTTCATTTGCCTGCGGAAGGAGGCTCTCTCATTGTCATTCTGAAAGCGCAAACAAGTCGAAAAAGGGAATGAAACACATGTAGATGTCTCGATRCAAAMATTTGTAAAATAGCAYCCTTCCAATTGTACCTTCCGAAGTGCAAGGAGAGCTGCATCTTGCTCGGCATCCTTTTTCCGTCGAAAATTGCTGGAATGGATGGTGACGCCATCCGGAAGGTGCAACTTACATGCGAACATAGGATCTTCCTTGTTAAACTCAAGCAGACCATTTTCCAGATTCCCTTCAGAAGCCACAGGCTCGGGTTGCGGTAACTGCCAAGTTTCATAGCGGCATTTTTTGCCTGCCCTCGCCAATTCCGTATGCAGCTTCGCTTTCGCAGTCGACATGGCTGATCTCGTTCTCCTAATCACGACAGCTGCTACCCCCCCCACCCCCCGCCCTGGCTTCGTTACCTGTAATCCTTTACACAACCTCTCGAATTAGGTTAAAACGCACTGCCATTCCCAATACCCAAGCACACACACAACTACGAAAGCCTCTGCATACCATTCAGCTGAGTTCAATGAGGGCCTCTTTATA
Organism: Pleurozium schreberi; assembly: GCA_006891605.1. Classification (NCBI taxonomy): domain Eukaryota; kingdom Viridiplantae; phylum Streptophyta; class Bryopsida; order Hypnales; family Hylocomiaceae; genus Pleurozium; species Pleurozium schreberi. The sequence continues at coordinate 370,255 of VACF01000881.1, read as the reverse complement.
CTATGGTCAAACTTTGGTGAGAATCCAAGGAAATAAGCAATAAATAGGCCCAAAAAACTTGGAATTGGAGCCTTTGGCCGGCCATAGTGTGAAGCATCCAAAGGCCAAAGGCCAAAGGCTAAGCCCAAAGTCCAAACCTATTCCATTTTTTGGACTTCTATCCTTTCTCTCCAAATTAATCCATCCAATTTTTTTTTGTAGTGGAGACTAGGGTTCAAACCTCAACAAATAACAAATAACACACGGTGGGAGACAAATAACCTATTACTACAAAACAAGTCATTCCACTCCACTCCAATCCAACAGCAAAGATTTTGTCAGTTTTTAATATTATTGATTTTTTTTTGTTAAAATTCGACGGACTCTCGATCATAGTTTGAGTCACCATTTCTGGCCGACCTAAATTTTGATCGAGAGTCCATTAAATTCTGTCGCCATGTAAGCATTTAGCTGCCAAATAGGCAACTAACTTTGGACTCTACCGAAGGGTCGAGAGGCCAAAGTCTTGTGTTTCTGAAATTTAATTGTCTTGAAACACACGGACTCTTGACCTTGTGCCGTAGTGTGAAGTGGCCCTCAATCTAATAAAAACGAACCAACGATCGTCTCTATTCCATGACACCCCTTGTGCTTCCCCTCAAGTCACACCCATTGAGCTTCCAAGAAACCAATCGTTTCATCACCAACCCAACAATAGAAATGCATTACACCAATATACAATCCCATACACACAAACATAACACCATAAAAGCAAAAACGCATGACAACAACAAAGACTAGTTCGGGAACCCACGTCCTCCAATTTATCCCCCGGACTCCTCCAAAAACACAAAAACACATAAGAGCGTGTGACGACAACATCATACGCAAATCCACGAAAAGAGTAGGATATAGAACTTAGTTTGTCCTAGAAAATACATCCTTCAACATTTTAATTTGTAGAAAATAGAAGACACAATTTTTGACAAAACTAAAAATTGTCCATTTGGGAGGACTTCTTGATGATGTGAGTTGACCAAAAAAATGAGGTCAAAACCATCTCTAATGTTTAGAAGTGCGTGTACAAGGGAGGCCTATTTATACAAATGTAGAGGATATAAAAATAATGTATTTTTAGATGCCCTTTGGTATGAACATGTATGCCTACTAGGAGAGTATACCATAGAAATTTCAGCTGAAAATCATCAATTTAAACTGCTCAATAATATTAAAAAAAACTAAATGTCAAAGTGTGACATATTAATAAAATTAACTTTTAAATATGAAATGATTTTTGAAAATTTCAGAAATATGATAGATACAATTACCATCAATACATCTAGAAATAGATTTTTTATTTTTAAAATTAGATTCATAATTCAAAAGTTATAGCATTTCAAAATCAAGACACAACAAAATTGGTAGGTGTTTCTTGGAATCACCCCTAACCGTAAGATCCTATACCTAACTAATATGAGAATATGTGGTAAGAATTCTAGAAATTTTGACTCCACATATTGCAAGATATTTGGGTTTATTTGTGTTTAAATTGGAAAAAAAAACAAGTTTTTCATCACATTGCAGGACTAGATTATTTGATTTTTAACCTTCTTAACTTTAGTTTTTTGCACTACATAGTTTTGAGCTTTAAATCTTTATGGTGGAGAATTGAGTTGAGAGTCTAGGAAAAAATAAAAAAATAACTAAATACAAAAAGATAAGTTTTTATTCTTTAAAAAATTATTAAATAGAAGTAAATATAAGATAGGAGAAAAATCTAAATTATTAATATCTTTAGGATGGAATTAAAATGCACTAATCCCAATGGTGAGACTGTTTTGGCAAGCAAAATAAACCATATGGAAAATTTTTTTTAATTGTAAAAATTGCATTCAAATACAAATCCTATAATTTATTTTTTCAAAAAGATGCTTAGATTGACCAAAAAACAAGATTGTCTATAACTTCCTCATAACAAATGCAAATGGAATGAACCAAATCTTTCTATGTAGGCAAAAATATAATCTATGAGAGAGAAAAAAAAATTTAATTTAAATTTTAAACTTTTTTTGAGCTCCTCCCTCTCCGTTATTTTGAGCTTATTTGAGCATAACTTTTGTTCCCATGCACCTGTTGAATTTTTCTTTTAATATTCCCACAAAGCTAACTAGTTGTTCTATCTCCTAAAAAAGTTTTGAAAAATCAAGACGAAAATTGAGACTGTAGGTATCTACTACCCGAAATCCCATTTGTCCTCTTGAACGGACCGAATGTTCCTTTAGGGGTTAAAGGACCACAGAGACCTTTATGACTGTATAGTATGTTTGGAATATGGTGGTATTTGATTAGAGTCTGCCATCAATAAATTATGGTAAGGACAAACAATTTTTTTCAAAGTTATGAGTCTCCAAATATTAAGCGCTTGTCCCCACAAGTTCAAAGGCAAAGCTTTTTAGTGTAAGGTATACAAAAAAACCCATTGACCAAATTGCTTTTAATATAATATAATTTAATGCTCATGATAGCACATAAATAACAATGTATTACAATTCACATATTAAACCACAATTGAAGAAATATAAGGCAAAATACAGACCGTATTGATGGACCCCATGGTCCTTTAACCCTGTAGCGCGCCGACGTCCAAAAATTGGACGATGAACATATTGAAACTACAGTTTCATCCTCCTAACTACTTGGATGAAAGTCCTTATAATTTGTAGAAATACTAGATCAAGTTGTTGTTCTATCTAAGGGTTAGATTTGGTGTTATTAGATCACGTATTTTTCTAAAATTACCAATGTGCAAGTATGTCAAGTGGTTGACCAAGCCAAAATTGCATTGACTTCAGTTCAAAACTGGATTTGCCAAAATGAGGTCATAGATTGTAAGAACACAAAAATTTCAAAAAATCACCATGTCAAAAGAACCTCATTTCAAATCCATTCCAAAAAAATTTACTCCAAAAATGCTTATATTTTGTTTGTTTTTGAATTTTGAAGGAATTTTGAAATTTCCCTTCCAAAATTTATAAAAAAATATTGGTGATAGCGTTGGTGAAGCTAACCGTACGGATGGAATCTACAACTCTTAGTCTACAACTTTTTTTGTATATCAATCCCAAATTATGTTTCCAAATAACACTGTATGATGATTTTTCTGAAGTCCTCAATTTTGAGGATGAATCAGGACGCTCTAGGGTTAAGGGTGAAAAAATTGAAAAAATACTTTCCCATTTACTTTGGCTGTGGCAAAGGCACAGGGCACACTGGCTGGTTGTAGTAGTCTTGAATTGCTGATTCTCTGCTGGATTTCGTAAAATCCAGGTTGCAAAGGGACTGACAGAGGTGCAAGTTCAAAAGGACAAATTCAAGGGAAAGGCCATGCACTGGGCCGGAGCTTGGAAATCCCATCAGTGAGAGTGGCGGCTTTCCCTTGATTGTTTTGGTGTAAGTTTATGACTGCTTTTAAAGCGACCATTTAAGAGCTGATTGCGTTTTTAGGGAAGCTAAACTCCTTCAAAAAAAATTCAGTAGTTTTTCATAGAAAGAAAAAAGGAATTGGCATCTAACCCAAGTTGTTCCATATTTTTCAAACCTTCAAGGTTTTAGTTACAAATATTTGAAGTTGTAATGTAGTGGTCACTAAAAGCGACCACCTCTTGAAATGTACACTTCTAATACATTGAAGAAAGCAAAATGAACCTATGTATCATGGTCGCATGTAGAGCATGGACGCTTCAAGAGCARATTACCTTATCTTAAACCAATGTATGAGGACTGGAGTTTGCCCTCTTGGCACTGTTGAATTTTTTTTTCAATTCTTTATAAAGACAAATGCCAGAAATGGAAGAGCAATTGAGATTTTGTTTTATTTTGTGAATATGTTGTAAATTTTTGAAGTATACTATCCAATGGACTCAAAAGAGTCCCATAGACTACTTCAAAACTAACAAAAAAAGTGTGTCCATAATGGTCATGGTACTATCTCCTAAAATGATGCATCCCCCTCATATTACAATTAATGCAAAACACCCCCTGTCTAAAAAATTGAGAGACATTGATCTTCAATTAACAAGAATCCTCCCCTCCCCCCTCCAACGCCTTTGATCTTGAAAAATAAATAATATGATATGGATATTGTAAGATACGGATATTTTGGGATATATATATATATGCATATGTAGAAGATAAATATAAATACAAAATAAAAATAGAGGCACTAGATACGGATGCATATTCCAAATATGCACGAATCTTTATGGAATACAAAATACAAATAGGGATACAAAATATGAAATATACGTAGAATACACACATATCCATATGAAATACCACTATGAAATACAATAATATATCCCTCATTAATAGGTGGCCAAATTGCATGTGAAAAATACCATCAATTATTAACAAGACTACACCTTAAATATACAAAATAATATTGGTGTGGAGGTTACTTACCAATTAGTAGTATGAATTGACATTCACTTTTGAGGGTTGGAGGCATAATACAAATAAAAAATTCAATAGGGTTATATAATCTTTTGAATGGAGTGGATAGTAACTGTGAGTGACTGTCATGGTACTGAATGTGACCTATACATGATCACAACATGAAGGCCTAAGAAACTCACTTTATGTGATGAATTTGCAATAAAAAGGTAAAAGTTCATATTGCAAACATGAGGCCAAATAACTCACTATATGTATTGAATTTGCAATAAAAAGGTAGAAGTTTGTATTGTAGTCACTAATTACTCGATTACCATCATGATTGTAGTCCCTCAATAACTCAACCTAAGGTAAAAGTTTGTATTGCAGTCACTAACCAGTCCATTACCATCATGATTGTAGTCCCTCATTAATTCAATTTAAGGTGAAAGTTTGAATTACAGTCACTAATCACTCCATTACTTACCACATGATTGTACTCCTTCAATAACTCAACCTAAGGTAAAAGTTTGTATTGCAGTCACTAACCACTCTATTCCCATCATGATTGTAGTCCTTCAACAACTCAATTTAAGGTAAAAGTTTGTATTACAATTACTAATTACTCCATTGATTACCATCATGATTGTATTCCTTCAGTAACTCAACCTATTTAAGGTAAAAGTTTGTATTGCAGTCACTAACCACTCCATTCCCATCATGATTGTGGTTCCTCAATAACTCAACTTGAGGTGAAAGTTTGTATTGCGGTCACTAACCATTCCATTATTTATGATCATGATTGTAGTCACTCGGTAACTTAACCTAATGTAGCCGAGCATGAGGCCTACAAAACTCACTTTATATGATGAATTTGCAATATAAAGGTAAAAGTTTGTAATGGAATCACTAATCATTCCATCATGATCAGTCACCAATTTAACCTAATGTAGCCCAAATCTCATTTTTTGAAATTTTTTGAAAGGATTGATGCGAGACTACAATGGATCATTTCATAGGTGTTTGTCATAGTTACATGGTGTGCATGGGTTCATGTAATGTAGCCCAAATCTCATTTATTGATTTTTTTTGTCATCATGGCTTAACCCCCAAAATCCAAAATGACCCTAGAATTTCTTGAGCTTCTAGAATTTGCTCTAAATTGAACAAAAAGACAACATTTTGATAAGTTGTATCAATTCTTTCTGAATTGTAACCGTATAAAATCAAACTAGACATGTTAGAGTTCACATTAGAAAAGAAAACACAACAATATCTCTTACGGATTGAAAGATTGTAATGTTTGATCATGAGGGTGTTAAAACTGCGAATGTGATTTGAAGTATTTCAATCCTCTTTTCACATCTCAAATCTAAAAAGTTGGTTGCCAAAAAAGTATGAGGTTAAAAGTAGTAACATGCATAACCCCAATCAATCTATGGCTTCTCAAAATCTACTTTACAATTTTTTTAAATGAAATTCTAATGTGATTTTTTCTCAAAGATCTAGTGTATTTGAGGCTCATTCCCAAGAGGCCTCAACACTACAAAAAGTCAAGATTGCAATGGAGACCCTTGCACAAAATCTTGAATAGAAAAATCATAATCAATCATTTTCAAAATCAGGTTTTTGAAGCTAAAACTAAACTTCAGAAAGAATTTTTCAAAAATATAAACTACTAGGAATAAGAATTTGGTAAGGTTTTGTTTAACTTGAAAAATTGGTCAAGGACACATTCTGTCCTCATGGTATTTAGGGATTAACCCTTTAGTGACCGGGGCTGATTTGGAGGGCGTGCGTAGTTTTTCAAGAAAAGGAATTTTATAGTCTTAGATCAAGCAATACAAGGTGTTTCCATAAGGGAGATTCTTCAACCTAACAAAAAAATCAAACTCATCCAACGGTACAAATTGCTATAAATAAGGTAGGAGGTCCATAAATCAACCTTTTAAGGGCAAAAATTGAATTTGGGGGAGGTGAAACATCTTTAAATATTTTTTGAGTAAATTTTTCTCAAAAGACAAGTAAAATAGGCACCCAAGTCATTTCATATTTTTTCAAGCTTTGTGAGATTAGTTACAAATTTTACAAAAAATAGTCATTTGTGATCATCAAAATGAATACCCTTCTAAAATGTGCAGATTTGGTACATTGAAGAAAGTGAAATGTACCTCTACATCATATTTGCTTCTAGAGCGTTGTTGGAGTTTGAGTTGCTTTCCTTAATTCTCAAAAATCAATGACCTGAATGACCCTTTAGAATTTGCGCTACATAAATACCAATGCATAAGTTTACTTTGGGCATTCATGAGATTACAAAGCAACACTTATGCTTTGTCAAGACATCAAGTTACAAAATAATCTCACAATTTGGTTGATATTTTTTTGTATTTTTTGTTGAACACTTCCCATTTGAAGGTCTAGGCCATTTGAATTTGCAATCTCATAGCTAATTCATCAATGCTCCAATTCTCTTCAAATTGGTTTTGTTTGAAGCGCACAAAGACATTCTAATTGCGTTCCTCTTTGAGATTTTTGTGATCAAATGTATTTTGAACAATATTAGACTGAGAGTCCAAAAATCAACCAAAAAGTGGTCGATTGGTCACTAAAGGGTTTAGGGTGTAACTGATAATTTTTTAAGGATTTATCATGGATGTTTTGCATGGATTGTTGCAAGACTCTAATGGATCCTTCCCTAGGTGTTTGTTAAAGGTAGTTTACCTACCATAGGTTGGTTTATGATAAGGATATGGAAATGTAATAACTAATTTCAACTGTTCCATAGAATTGGTGTAATTGAAGAGCCTATTGCGGGAAGGTGACAATACCTAAAATTGTCACTACAGTCAAATTCCAACAACTTAAATGCCTACTAAGATTACTATAGTCAATGAATTTTGCAAGGTAAATAGTGCAAATTGTTTATTAATTTCCTAGTATTAGAATTTGATTGATTTAGTATTTGTAAAAAGTGTTGATGTTTTCATCATTTTAATATTTTTCATTTTCTTACAAATCAATTAATAGTGCAATTCTGACCATTCACATGATTTTTCAAATGATAAATAATAGGAATTTTATTTTTGTTGAATTTTGAAATAAAAACTTAAAAAAAAATTGAGATTATGAATATATTTAAAAATTTGACCATATAGATCATTTCTAATTTTAATTCTTTTTTTTGGTTATAAGTTTGACTAAATAATTACCTTTTCATCATTCTAAGAGCTTAATTTGGAGAGATATTTTGTAGAAATTATGAAACCTTAGTATTCATATAAAACAAAAACTTGATTGTAAAAAATCACCATGAAATTATTTAATATATGTGAATTTTTCTTTACAAGCTCTTTGTTTTAGAATGAATTTTTTGCTAGTGTGGCTCAACCTTTAATTAGGTCCATACCAAGTATAGCATCCAAGTTAGAGCAAAATTTATTTCTTAGAAAACATGTGGTTTTGGCATAGCCTTCAATTAGGTTCATACCAACTCAAATATCCCTTTTGAGRGCAAATTACCATATGTGAAGCATCAAGTTTGGAAATTATGCATATGAGCAAACAATTAATAAGCTTTTTGAGTGATAAAACCTAGGCCCACTCTATGGTATGTGGTATATTTACACCTCTAGCATAGAAGACCTTTGGTTGGATCACTCTAAGTACTTGCAATGATGCAAATGTTGTATGGATGAAGATACCAATTGGCAAGGTCTTTACTAATTACCATAATATACTTATTAGCATMTAGGCCTACCTTTGTAGAAGAATGAGTTATGCAATAGATTATGAGATCTAGTCAATAATTCATGCAAAATTGTAAAATAACTAAACTTCAACATCTATAAAAAAAACAAGAAAGTGTATATAATGCATACCTAATAAAAACTACATGAGAGCCTTCYACCAACCAATTCTTGCATCAAACAAAAATTAGGATTGGAATAATTGTTGGAGGTACTTCATATCAATTTTTCTTTAGGATCACTAGAAGAAAATGAATGGTTATGCAACTACAAAGAACAACTAGATTTTGGGTTGCATGGAGCATTTGCGACTAGTGATAATCTGGAGATTTGTAGTCGTTGTGGATAAGTTGCATGTCGAATTCTAGTTGCATAGCAAAACGGAGGTGTTTCTCATTCAGAAACATACTTGAAACTTTGTCGACGAGCTTTACTGACGTGGTTGCTGATGTGGTATTTGTAGCCACAACTCAATTGATGAGTTTTGCAACTTGTTGGTGACTAATGTATGACTTGTTTGCAACTCATTTAAAACTCATTTGTAACTTCACTGCAACTTATTAGCAATCCCATTGCAACTCATTTGTAACTTCATTGCAGTGACTCCCCCATTTAAATTTTTTAGATCCTATAGACTATAAAAATCTACGAAATGTAGAAATCTACAGATTATAGAAGTCATAGAATTCTCTAAAGATAATTCATTACATAAGAGTAAAACAACTTAGATGTCTTATATGTTAATTTTAATGGTACACTTGAAAATTGATATACAATAGGATGATCAAGAAATAACTTAAAAAACGACTAACAAGCAACTAAGACGCGACTGGGAATCAACTAGAAAAAGACTAAAATGCAACTAGAAAACAACTAGGATGCAACCAAGAAACGACTAGGATGCAACCAGAAAGCGACTAGGATACAACTAGGAAAAACTAGAATGCAATTAGGAAACAACTAAGATGCAACCAAGAAACGACTAGGAAATGACTAAAATGCAACTAAAAAACAACTATTTGTCATTTTATAGTTGCAGTTGCATTCTAGTGGTTCCTAGTTGTTGTTTTTGCAACTACGAATCGACACTATGGATTTCAAAGAGCACAGACTTGCCCACATCGACAATTGTGATGAATTATGGATGAAGAATAACTCACATTCATATTAAATTTGAACTCTGTTATAACTCTCATAATCCTACGGCTGCCCTATACAACGGTTGCTTTGCATCTAAAACAATTTATATGCTTCATTATGCGACTACTTTGCAACTAAATTAATGCAATAATGATGCAAAACAATGACGTAAAGTAATGTCTTCAGATTTGGTGCAAATAGAGAGGGCTTTAGTTGCGGAACAATTGTATAGGACACATAGTTGCATTTTAGCCAATTGCGACGGACACATTTTTCTTTTAGTGGATGTTTGAATGGACAAAGGCAATATCTTCTAATAAGATGGTAAATGAWACCAAGATTTGCCATTTTAACCTAAGATAACTAGTTGTCCATTATTGACCAAAGTTAGCTTTTTGAAAGCTTGGGTAGATTCAGGAGTATGAAGTCAATTTTGAGTGAATGAAAGTAAATTTTTATACTATAGATGTACATTTCTAGAATTTTCCAATGGGGTACTTGAGTCAATAAGGCAAGCTATGAATTTTTTTGTCATTGTCTAAACACTTAATATATTTTGCAATCTATGAGGTTGAATGGGCTTAAATGTTTTCCTCACATTTTCAAAGTTGTATAGAGAAACAATGTGGTTGAAAAATGAAAAGAATTCCAAATTGTCACTCAACAAACTAGAAGCTRTAATTTTRGAACAATTTCAAAACCATTAGCACAAATTCTAGTGTAAAGTTGTGAGGATGTTTTTTAATTTTTTTTAATTTTAATTTTTTTGTGCTTTTTTAAGAGATGGAAAGATTTTTGTTGACCACTAGGATTTTGATTCTTCTAAAAATTTTGCTCTCCAAAAAACATTGAAACCTCAATTGTGTAGTTTTTTGTTGAACATCTTATTGCAAGATGATTTCCTGGGTGTTAGACACTTCCATTATCTTTAAAAACTAGTAAAAAAGTAACTAACTTCAAAGGTCACAACCAAGGTATTTGATGTCCACTTTGGTATTTGACCATCAAATGATCCCTTGTTCTAACGGTCCAAGTTTTTGAAGTTGAATAGTATTTCATTTTCCACAAATCGAATGATCCCTTGTTCTGATGATCCAAGTTTTCGACGTTGAATAGTGTTTCATTTTCCACAAAGTTGAATCGAATTATGCTGACTTTGTTGGGCAAGACCTAAGCACTATAAGAGAAAGGGGAGTTTTAAGTGTAGTCCTAGTAGTATAGTCTGATAAGTAATGCCTTTTTCARCAATTTCAGGAGATTTTTAATAAAATTATACTAAGAATCTCCTAAAAGGGTCATCACTTATTATATTACTACTATCAAAATTATAAAACTTATTTTCAAATGAATTTTGAAGATATAACTTCAAAACTTCACCAAAAATACAATTTCTATCTTTAACACTTGAATTTTTTTTGGTTGGTCAAAATAGTGGTTTCTATTGAATTGTAAAAAAATGCATAAGATCTGGTCATAAAAATTTCAGTTCTTTCCTCAAATAGTGAGTTTTTCAACACTAGAGAATTCTAAACTTATTGTGCTATTTCTCTTATGATTTTTTTTTGACCATAGTGATCTGAGTTTTGAATATAATTACTGAAAGACAACCCAATATTTTCAAGGAAAAAAAAAAAAATTCATAAAAAAGGTTTTTTCTGCCTGAAAATTCTGCCCGAAGTCGGGCAGCGATCAAAAAATGGTGGTTTGAGCGCTTAGGGGTTAAGGTAAACCCGACTTCGCCATTTTCTAGCTGTGTACCTCCAATGTTGTCACCACTTGTAAATTGCAAAAACTCAGACCTTCCACGATCGTGCTGAAGGTACCCAGCTTCGTCATATGTGGAGGCAATCGTAAAACCCAAAACTTGTGTGGGAGGGATATTGACATCCAAGGACCGTGTGGCCGAGTGGGACGCATTTGAACAACCGTCTTGTTGTGTATCTCCCTCTGTGTCATCATCCATTGCAGTCCCTTTGCTTTTTTCATCGTCCTGAACCACAGTGCGCTTGGACCCCATGTTTTCACCTCTGGTGGGCCCACTCCCAGATGTGCTTTGAGACGTTCCTTTTGTTCCCTTGATTCGCTTGTTACCTTGATGCTCAGAGAAATGGAGAGGCACTCTAGTGGGCAGACTGGTACTGTGCACATTGGTGTTGTCGTGATCATTATCACTGTCACCATCTTCAAGAGTTCGAATCATCGTAAATAACTGGTCCTGCTGCCTCTGCTGCAGATTAGCTATTTCTGCGGCGGTGGAGTGAAACGCTCGGAGTTGAGTTTCTCTGCTAGATAAACAATCATGCGATTCAAAAAGCCAAAATGTCATAGCCTATTCTATAGTTCCTCCCCCTACTGCAAAAATGATTACCAGTGCTCAATGCCCGTGAAATCATGGTACACATGGCTTGACTTGTGCTCTGTTACTTTCCAAACCTAGCACCCATTCCCCAAATCGTGACATGTGACAACGGGGGACTTCTGACAAAAAGCTGTGAACCAATTCTGTTCTCTTAACTTGATCAGCCAGAAAAACAACGGTGAAATGAAGATCATATTCCTAAAATATTCGAAGATGTAAAGGGGAGGACATTTTATGATATGTTGCTGACTGGGAGCGAAAACATGTAAAATGACACTGATAATCAGCGCTACAAGGATGAAAGTCCTCTCAAGATGAAAAATCGAATAATTACAAACATGGAAGAAAAAAAATCTTARACAGAAAGATTTAAAAGGGCAGATTACAACTTGGCACTTACCGAAGCACAATGCGTTCTCGTGCACCTTGCAATCGCTGCTTCTCTAACTTCAGATCTCTAGATGCTGCTTCCATCTCCACTTCCAACCTTGCAATCCTTACTTCAGCGTCTTCTCTTGCTATCTGTTGCCAACTCAACAAAGTTAAATTGAAAGCACGAGGTAGAATGCATCCAAAAAGAAAAAATCAATAGGCTTCGAGATTCTGCCCAGGCATGTAAGAAGACCATGGCCACGCTTCAGAGTCCATAACTCAAAATTCAAATTCATGTTGACGTCATCTTTCTGATGAAAGATCAGGGTTGTGCTTTCAAAGCCGATACACAACAACAAGCGGCTGATTGCAAATGCCTCAACTTAAACAGATATGCATAGTTTTCATGCGTCTCTTTGCAAGTAATCCTYGACATAATCCCAAAAWAGTGCAAAATTGCAAAATTGCAAGATTGAAGAATCAATATTGACAACCTTAGAATGGTACTATTCCAAGAATCACATTTTACATTCATACGAGACACAAGAAAGCCATTCTTTGGAATTATGGGCTCCAACATACTACTTTTAAGACCTCTCATACTCATTGGACACAGTAACTTTCTACATTTCCAAACCATTGCTTAGTCTCTTCACTTCAGGTAGAAACAAAATACCAGAAAAATAACATACCTTCTCATCTTCCAGCTCACTGCATGTCTGCCGAAGTTTGACTTCAAAATCAACAGCTCTCTGGGGCACAGAAAAATGCTTCAGATTTAATGAGCTTTTAGGGTCCTTTCACTACAATAGACACAGTGCTCCAGGTGTATATAGAGGACCCAGGTCGAGACAAAGAAGTTCTAAAAGAAAATTCACAGGYGGCCTTACATTTTGTGCAGTTAGACTCAGAACTTTCTCCTCCTGAAGTTGRGATTCCAACCGACGAGCTCGCTCTTCTGCAGCAACAACGGCCGCCCTCTCCGAATCCTGAATGCAAGAGAGAAAAGGGGCGTGAGCACATAAATCAATCTACTGACTCCTAGAGAAAGCTATTCTATTACAAAAATAGAACCATCCATCAATCGCAAGCAGTCTGAAATTAACGTCATCACTAGGCTAAAATGAATGTACTAAACTAGCCTTGTCAACATGAAGTCAAAGCGTCAAAGAATAAATCACTGCGCATGTCTCCAAAAATCCGGCTCTATTAGAATGCATTTTCAAGCAGATACAGTCGAACCTCGTTAAAACAAACATGAGGGAGGAGTACCCCCCGAGAAAATAATGATGGTCGTCTAAGGAAAATGAAGCTTTTAAGTGGTCAGAAACAAATTCTTGGAATGAAAATAACAGAATCAAATTAAATCAATCTTCAACTGTTACGCAATACCATGAGAGAAAACGAGAGATCTTTGCAGCCACAAAAGCCTGAAAATGCAAAAAGGAAGCATACCAGCTTCTTCCGAGAAATTTCAGCAGCAGCACGGTAGTCCTTTTCTCCTTCCTGCACAAGTCAAGCTCAATTACTATGAGAAACTAGCCTGACACATTGGTCTTCTGTAAGATAGACACACATCCCAGTCAATAACATCAAATCAGGCAAATCACCGCATAAGAGGGACCGCCCCAAAGCCATGAAGTTCATAAATCTTAAGAACATCAACGATTAATGACATAACTGGTCAGAAAAATGATTACTAACACAGGTGACCAAATATTCGTGCTAGAAAGTGAATGGATCTGGAACCTGAAGTGCGAGGATAATATCATTCTGCTGCTCTTGCTGACGAATAGCAGTTTCCTCGTGGCGCTTCAGCTCTTCTGCTGCTTCCACACGAACCCGATCCAAAGCTGCCCTTAGACTGGCCTCCGCTTCAGCCCTTTCCTTGCTTATCTTTGAGCGCTCTTCATCTAGAAATGCGCTCTTCTTCTCAAGCTCTGCAACTCTCGATTTCAAACTGGCAGTTCGAGAACCACAATGGTGGCAATGAGTAAATCAAGATAAAAAACTTACGGGGTGCATATATCACTAGTGAGCACCGAAATTCTACCTAAATAGAAACGGACCAATTAGCTACGAGCCGGCGCCATTGTGAGCTAATAACATTACATTGAGTCTCACTTGCGAAATCACCTCACAAAGCATCGCTACATCTAGTAAAGCATGAAGAGAACGATACTAACCCATCTATGACTTCTTCTGCATCAACACGAGATTTGACTTCAGACGCAAGTCGTTGTTGAAGAAGCTCAATGCTGCTCTCTAGTTGCAAACGCAAAGCTGCACCTGCTTCTCCTTCTGCTTCTTTGGTAGCAAGGGATCGTTTCAAGTCCTCTTGTTGTGCACTGAATTTCTCTTCTACTGCTGCTCGTACTTCTTTCAACTCCTGATAATCATCCAAGAACATAAATGAATAAACACTGTTGACGTTTCCAAATCCCCCACAATCACGTCGAGACTTGTAATCACGGGGAGCTCTGAAAACGGATCAAAGCATTCAGACACAATATGCAATGATACACATAGAGAGAACACTTCCTAGTCACAAAACAGAAAAAATAGATACAATCAAAATAACTTTTCATAATCACAAACATGAGGTCGGTACTGACAGAAGAATGGCGAGCCTCAGCACTACGATGTTCAGAACGCATCTTCTCAACCTCCAGCACATGCGCCTCGACCAGGACCCTTAGCTCCTRCCACCAACCCCCAACAGTCGCCCCTCATACGATTCAGATGGTATCCAMCTGAACTTCCACAGCATATTTCATGCCCAAGGATATCCCAATTTCCACAAGCAGAGCACGATGGACCGATTACAAAGTTCATACCCAAGTCCTCAGTTTCTTTTATGTACTATGAAGACCAGAAAACGAAGACTATGAGCTGATCTATGATCTATGATCTGTGAGTTATTGAAAAGAGAACGGAGCTCACTTCATTTGAACGCTGCAATTGGCGAACATCATTGAGCATGATGGGACCCGAAACACCGCCATTACCAAGACCCTTGATACGCTTCCCATCCATGGCAACTGTCTCCCCAGCATCATCTGCACCAAGGGTTCACGAGTCATCGAACAAGCAGTACCGTACTGCTTTACCGCTACAGAGGGTACAGCTTGTGAAATACTCTAGCAAAAAACCGCTTAATTACTCACTGTGTGCAGATTAACACCAGAACCTTGAACCAAGCACGCAAAAGACCCCACACATTCCAATGCACAAGAGATTACTGCTTACCAACTGGAGAACCCTTTCGCTTATTGGATGGCCCTGCAGCTTCGCCAGGTGAGATAGAAGCAAGAGCCGCAGCAGAAGCCCCAGCTGCAGCCCCGATTATGTGATCCGATACCTCCCGGTATACAAATGAGAAGGCCGTTGCTGTTTCAGAACAACATCATCCAGGCTCGATTTCAATGGATGCTAGGTCAAATGGAAAAATATTTAATGGACAATCCGATTGATCATATATTGAAGAATATTTGATGCAGAAGAGGGCGAATTCTATATCACCAGAATCAGTGAAGAAATTTACATGTGATCATCAAGAAATAAAATAAGTTGGACAAAACGATGTCCCTGTATGACCTACTCAAAACTGCTACATAACAGATGAGCCTCAATTAAGAATTCTTGATCTTTCAAGGATTTAAATGAAAAGAATCCAATCCATCGTATTATGAAAAAAATATTATATTATATTTGTATGTTAGTATTGTATTGTATATGAACTACTTTATTTTATTATTTATATATTCAAGTACTACCTCTATCCCAAAATAAATCAGGGTCTTCTTGTAAATGGCTAAATTAGCACATGAGTAATGAGTTGTTCCTATTTTTAGGAGCTTGTGTAGTTATTGTAGATTCTATTAAGTTCCATTAGGTGTGAAGGAATGGAAATCAATAATTAAGTTGTGCATGCTAAAAACAAGCAATGAAACTGAATTTTTTTTGCCCTTTTTGGAACTATCCCAGTGGTATTAATTTTTGTCATTCTCTAAGCAATGTTGGTGGAGTGACATCCATCGACATCATTTCTATTCAATATCGACAATGTCTTGTGATTTAGCTCTAAAAATTCTCAACAAGAGATTTATTAGTAGCAATTTTTGTATCATTTTGGGTTGAATTCTTTCCCTGTGGTTGGGTAGAGGGTTGCATTTTGAATCCATTTGCAATGATTGAATTGCTATATAGTCTTTGGAGCATAGAATTATGGATTCTTTTGCTTCAATGAACTCAATCTAGCTTTAGTTGTTGTTCATCAAATTGTGAAGAGCCAATTTTGAAGATAATTTGGGACAAGTATATTTGGGAACCCCGGATTTATTTCAGGACGAAGGGAGTATTATAAAGAAGTTTCATATTATATAGTAGCCATATTTCGTACTAACATTGTGTACTTGTATTGCGTGTTTCCAAGCAGAATTTGTTTTCTTGCACTTGTTCTCGATCATGTACTAGTATTTTATCATGATCATTTACACATGGACACTTTGAGATCCATCAATAATGAATTATTAAAAATTCATTTTCAATTGCCTCTTTAATTCCTAAAGGACCAAGGCATGTTTTGGGCAGAAATTCCAAAAACTGCCATTTTTTAGGGCAGCAAGAAAAAAATGATAAAGAATTTTTTTTTCAAATTTTAACCATATACATTTGTACTAGACTTCTATGGGAATGTGTGGAAAAAATTTCAGAAACTTTGACCACACGGATTGAAAGATTTTAACGTTTGAAGTTAGGTCCAACAATTTTTTTCCAACCTTGCCCAACAAGGCTTGGAAACTTTAACTCCTTTTAGAATGAGATTTGTACACTACACATGGTTATTTTTTTTGACATTTGCATCTTGTACCATGTAAGCTATATATCCACCAAATTTCACAATCATAGGAAGAGTTTTGCACATGCTGCCCAGAGCTCCCCGAGCTGCCCGCAAAGTTCATGGCAGCATAACTTTTGATCCGGGCACCCAATTGGAAAACAAACAAGACTTTTGGAAAGAAGGTTTGTAGATACGCATTGTATCCAAATTTCATAAACATCCGATCAAAAATGACTTCGTAGGAACCAACCTCAGATTTCTTGCATAGATTGAACAGACACTTGGTCCTTTAGGGGTTAATGCGGCAATTGCATGCTAATTCCACAATATGACACCTCTCCAATGTAACCACAAATGACACTAACTTATCAAAGTTATACTGACTACTTAGAACATACTTCAATTAGAATAGGCCCAAACTACTAAATATTATTGTTATATTGTACTAATTTCCACACAATGCTAAAAAAAATTTGTGATACTTAATTTTGTTGCATAATTGATTTTTGGTCTTACAAATAGGATAAAAAATAGTGATTAATCTATCCTTAATCAAGATAGATTGAGATTATGAAATGATGCCCTCATTAAGGGCAAAATTTCATGTGCCAAAATCATCCAAACTTGGCATGAAAGGAAAATAATATATTCTAAAATTAGACACATAAATACAAAACATTTGTAAGAGAGGAATTGACCGACAAGATTAAGAAGAGAGGCTATTGAAAAGTAAGTGGAGCAATTTATCAACTTTCAAGAAACTAATCTTAACATTAATCCCTATAGGATCATAAGGCCAACACATGGCTTTTGCAACCACATTTGTAGAAAATTTGATATGTTAACCTCTTTAATAGCTCGTGAACAATAAACAAACCCTAGGTGATTTTTTTACGTTGAATTTGTTGGTGCAATCCAATCAAGATTTGATCAAGACAATGTGCAATTATGGATGAATTTGTTGATAATTGAGAAGATGCTCTAGCAGTCACTTCACATCCTCATATCTTTACACATCAATATCATGATGATATGTACTAGTGGAAAGAAATCAAAGTTCATGGAGCATTTTTGAGCATTTCTATCTCAACATTTCCATTTGAGCATGTATTCAAAGTATTGCCTAATTGAACATCTTTTATTAGACATCAATCTTGTGAAAGGTGGCATCGTCTCAAAAATTGCGAGATTTTGTTGATTTTTCTTCAAATTAATGTAACATAAGTCTATTTTCATTTCACAGGTGGCATCATCAAAATTATTCCATACAATTGAGGAATAATTATGCTTGTTACAAAAGCTAGTCAAGAAAACAATAGATATGCTCAAAAACCCATGGTCTTTTAGGGGTTAACCTTGATCTTTTGGTTGCTTTCAGTTTGACAAAGTTCCTTTTAAAATGGAACATCATGGAAGTCGGGCAAAGCAATTCTCATTCTTGAAAACTTGAAATATGTAAATTGAATTTGACTCCACATGACAGTTCATCCTTCTAAAAAAAATAATGTCCTAAACTAGGATAGATTGAGATTACACAAAATACTCAAAAATACAAAAGTAAGTCTTTTTTGTGACACTTTTCTCCTTGCTTCATGACTTTATGTGTTTATTATATATATGAAGTAGGTATTTGAAGTGGTCCTCTCTACTTTTTGCTTCAAAACCAAAATAGTTTTTCAAACTGCTTAAATAAACCAAGGACAACAAACACCTAATCAGTACTAATTTATACCCCCTCTGTCTTATTAAGAACCTCCAAAACAGGCAAATTTTTTGTTCCACTAAATAGCTTTGTTTATTGATTTCGATAGTTGAGTAAGTGTTTGCCATATTGAACAACTTCATGGAGGCAAGTGAAATGATTTGGAAGCATTTCTCTAGCCTAGCAAGCTTGGCCTTGCCCATAATTATGAGGCACCTTATACTTGTTGCTTCTTTGAACAATAGTGTTGACAATAGTGACCATTTGGGCTTTATAAAGATTTGTTCATGACAAGCGCGAACTTTCCTTATTGTAAACATTTAGGTTTGGGAACATCTTTCTAGAATCCCATTGTTGTGACCAAACTTTAAATCATCTAGAATGATAGAGTTGGCAACGTTTACAAATTAAGCTCAAATATGGTGCTTTGTACATGGGTTTGAGGTGCCTCCACAACGCCTAATTTGGAGGATTTGCATAGATCTAAGGGATGGATTATTAGTTCTTGCATGCGTGTATTGCTAACACAAGGACTAAAAATACACTTAATCTTTCTTGGGGAAAACTTTTGGAGTTATTTAGTGGGACAAAGGGAATACCACCTAAACCCTTCCCATCTATACTTGTTATTGGAACTCTACCATTTACTATTTACTAAACTAGAACAACAACTCAATCCATCCTATTGGGAGTTTTAGTTTCTAAAAAGAAATGATTGAGAGATAATATAGAGTTTTGTAATAATGTAAATTTTGTCTCATGAATTGTATCATTATAATCCAAGATACATTATAAGACTAATTGTAATGTAAAGGTCATGTAGCAAAAATTCAGTTACAATAAATAAATATCAATTTTACAAAATTTGCCCGTACATACAGATCTCTTCAATCAAATTTTTAAAATCCATCCCAATGTTTTCAATAGATTATCAAACAAAATCATGAAAATTGACCTTAATAATTCACCAATAATGGAGTGTCTCTTTAATTTTTAACTTATTGAGATTGTGTAAGATGATTGAGATTGTGTAAGAGTGTTAGAGTGTCATAATAAGGGACACTTCACACTATGGCCAAAGGTCGAGAGGCCGTCGATTTCCACCAACCAGATTACAAGAAACCTATAATTCAGCAACCTCATTGGTGGAAACCAACGGACTCTCAAACTTTGGCCTTAGTGTGAAGTGTCCCTAATTATACATGCCAAATAATTCTAATCATATACTGAATGGCACAAACAACCAATATGTATCTTTAATAGGTAACTATCTTTATCCCTGGAATGCGCCCACGTCCAGATACTGAGCCCACGTCCAGATACTGAGCCCACGTCCAGATACTGAGCCCACGTCCAGGTACTGAGCGATGAACAAATTGGACGATGAAGAGATTGAAACTGCAGTTTCAATCCTCCTAAACTTGTTATCAATTTTAGTATAATTACAATTATCAATATATTGTCACAATTCTTAAAACGATGATAAAGACGTTAATTTACAGAAGATTTGATCTTTGACTGGACACGTGTACGCTGTTACAGAACTCTAAAACCTCCTTACTTTGGAATAAGAAACCTACATAGTAATAAAAATTTGATCAAAACAGATTTGGTTCTCATACCCAAAGATCTCTATGACTACCTCTCTGTACATTCCCCAAAAAATCACACTGCCTCCATATGTCAAAAGGCTTAAAGTGATGTAAATAGCATCCCTGTCTTAATTAGCAAATCAGGGATGCACGTTTCTTCATTTGGTCCATAACGTATATCCCTCAAGGGAAGTGCGTACCTATTATCAACATCAAGGATCCCTTCCTTCGTATTTCCGTACTCATCACCCATATTGAGCACAGGAACCCCTTGAGATAAAAATAGCGTCGTGAGAAAGTTGCGAACCTGAGGACAGTAAACAAAATTCGCTTAGAAATATTAAATAAACGAATATAGACGAACTCAAGCATGCCTCTCCATACAATAAACTAGTAACATGACGTATTACACAAACACACCGTGCTTGGAAACATAATACACTGGTATACCCTTGAGCACAACTATGTTTGGCTGCTCCACAGCGCAATCTATGCACGAGTTCAGTTTTTAGGTAACTATTGATTGCAAAAATAATTTGAAATTTAGTAGGTTCCACCACGTACGACCAAATAACATATAACCACCTCAGTGCATCTCAATGCTTGAGGAGTTTCTGACAGTACTTTGAGCGCCCCATCGACTTCACTAACCGGGAGATCCCATTATCCCGACATGATATAAACATACAAACTACGGCCCTAATAATACTGATGCGGGGTTAAGCTGCATACAAAAACAAAATATGAAACTCCAAAACCGCTGTGACCATTTTAAGACAGGCTCCATAATTGGAATCCACATATATCATAAGGCATTGGTGGAGAGTGGTCGTCACCTGCTTGACTCGTGTTTCAATAACCAAGGGGTCAACGACAGGCCCTTCATGTCCACAGTTCCAACTGCAACCCAAAAGCTCCACGGTCATTCGATAAGAAATTCTAACATCTGGCTTTCTCGTTCAATATCAGACTCCGTTAAACAGTTTGAACTATACTGTAAACAAGTTCTACAAAGTAAAGCGTGTAGAAGGCAGCCATGCCTGTACTCGCTGATTTCTCCTTCCACGTCACTGTTGCAGGACATAAAAACGTACACAGTAAGAATTTGAAGAGGAAATACTCAATCGACTAAAAAGAACTCTGAMAAAATGAAGAGTGCGAACCAAATTTTGCATAATTCACATTCTGATGTGCACGGGCTAAATTTGTACCTGTAGCTCACCAAATCAGTGAGTGTAAAACCATAAGGGGCTGTGACGTGGTTAAACGAATATTGTGTTCCTCGGCCATCTGCAAACATATCACCACTGGCAGCGTAGTAGATTGCGTTAAAACATGAACCCAAGTGTTGCATCAGCACTGTGCTGTCCCTCCAATAGCATAGCTTGTAAGGTTGGACAGGGTTGTCTCCAAGGTTCCCATATCTCGAAAGGAAAGAAATGAATTATGGAATGCGCCCTCCATCTCAATGTTGAGCCGACTACGGCCATTACATAGGACACCCCCACGTATTGACTCACAATTGCATGGAGGACAATTTAATGATAGGGTTGAAAGAGCGCTTTTTAAGTTGAGACTGTGAAATCAATTTTCTTGAGAAAGAGGAGTGACCTGCCACAAAGCCGCGTCGCAAATCTACTCAACTGATCGGGCTCACCCCGCAGAAAACGGCGCACATCAATCTTGAATTGGGTATTCCATTCACACCACCTTTTCCAATGAGGAAATGTCGCATCCTGTCAAATTCAACACGCCCCAAACCTCATAAACTAGACACTTTAAAACAACATCGAGTCGCAGTCAAACTTCTCGCAGAAGTGGAATATTGCAAATATTGAAGATCTATGACCCATATGACCATTTTAAGACCTCTAGATCGAAGGCAACTATGAGATACAAATCCAAATAGCCGCAGTGGGTCAGATTGTGACTGCAGAGTAGGTGAGATGTGGATTTAATAAGTAAAGAGATTCTCGTAAAACCAGTACGAGAGTTATATATACCTTTGCAACTCCATTAATAGGTGAGCACAGATCTGCAATGAGCTTCACATTCGCAAGCACGGAATCAAATGATATAGACTCCACCAACACTGGTCTGCTAAGGTCTTGTCCATGGGGTCCTGTAATAAGGCACGCAGCGTTTTGGAAGCAGAAACCATCTACGTGGAATTCATCCACAAWGTACTGTAGACTGTCCATGATCTGTGCCCCAGACACCCAAAGTATTCACTTCTCTCAGGACACTTGTAATTCAAGAGTTACAAAGTAACTACCCTRGGTAGTAAATTTATGTAMTTAATTMATTTCCATCACCTCCCACCATACTACCAAAGACGAAACATTGGCATCAGGTCTTCAATCAAGAGAATTGATGACCACTTACCAGATTTTGAACTGTTGGGTGATTGCAGTTGAAAGAGTTGTCTGTCCCAAATTCAGATTTTGCAACTCTGCGTTCGACGACAGGAAGAATACACAAACTCGTCAGAGAGAAATTCATCTTTCACGGAATTGAAATAAATCGTAGACATTGACAAATCCGGAGAGGTTGAAATATACATACACGCCAAATTTGTCACAAATGTAGTAGGTCGCATTGTCAATGCCTCGGAACGACATCGGCTTAGGCCCATCATCCCCATTCTCYGCCGTGTGACTGTACACAACATCCAGTATCACCTGAACGCATCCATTGTAGAAATTAATTGCAAAGGTAAGAAACTGCAACTAAAATTGTAAGAAACCGTAGGCATAGTGGCATTACGCATGCCCTTACCCAAAAAAATGTGCATGTTTGGAAACCCTCACAAATAAGGTTCCCTTGCATTTAAAGAAATAAGCCCACTCATCACCCAGGATGAAAGAGAAGACTGCAATTGTTAATTTACAGGACAACACAAGTTGGCAGATCAGACTGCAAAGGCAATACCTCGATTCCATTTCGGTGAAGTTCCTTCACCAATGTCTTTAAAGCCAAGCTTGCTGACAAGCTGTTGCCAGAAGTACCATAACAACCCATCACCGAGAAGAAGCTGAACAGTTCAACCAAAACAAGGTCCGTCGTGTTATTGAGGTCATACAATTGTTAAGCAAATGTGTTGGAGTTGATTACATGATTCGTTCACGAAATAAGGAGAATCTGATCGTTATCGTAAACATAAGGCCAGAGATCCTACTCCTCGTAGACTAGTGTGATAGTGGTATGCTGGTGTAATGTTTCCTGGATGAACAGTTGCTAACTCGCAGGCTTAGCTCATCGGCATCTTGTGGGTTTTATAAATAAAAGACCGAGCTCTAMAATATTACTTGCATTTTCGTCTCAGCGAGGCTAAAGTCGTAGATGCAAASGATAAAGGAAAAAAGCAYACCTAATAGGATAGTAGCACCCCTTGGATTGGTCCCATGCAAAAACTGGTTGCAATATTACAGCATTCACCCCTGCAAATGGAGATATAAGAGAGTCTCAGAATCTTGAGTCCACACTTCAAGCAATTACTAATATGGAACAACTTCATTTAAAATGGTTCCAGATTCCCATTAGGACAAATATTATCAGAAACAAATGTGTAGGTAAACTTGAATAAAATTGAAAGATAGTCTTTTCAAGTCATGATATCTAATACGTTGGGGGTGGGGTGGGGTGGACATTTGAATATGGATACCCACCAAGTTTAAGTAAATGTGGAACCTTCTCTAGTATTCCAAGGAAAGTTCCACGGGAGACGTTGTTAACATCGTCTGCTTCGCCTGTGAATGTTCCCACATGCAATCGRTATGCCACYAAGGTCTCCAAAGAAATTCTGCKAGAAAAAACTCACTGTCAAATTTACGTTATAAAAACAYATGGTCAACAATAATAATTACAATGAAAGATGAAATTCAGGGAAAATAATAAACAAGCAGAGGTCCTGAGGAAAGAATCACCGAGGAGCTGTATCATCCTCCCAATCAAACCGTAAACCTCCTTTCTGAAGCCAACCAAGCACAGGAGCTGGAGACGGCTGTTCCTCTGCTAGGATGAACACAACAGGTGCTTAGCTACAACCAAGAATACAAATACTTAAACTAAGCGACAGTGTTGAACTAAAACTTTGACAAGACATCTACCTGATGAAAGGGTCTTCTAATGAGGTAAACAATGCCATGAAATATGCAAAAGATGTTGCAACACAATCTGACCTTGTCCTGGAACATGAGGAGCAATATACTTCGCATATGGGTCGAGCAGAACATTTCGAGCATGAAAACGATCACCACTCTCCCATCCGACTTGCCCCTACACACGAAAAAACTCAATTTCCGCGTGCATGGCAAGAGAACTATGTAGGTAAGCATAACCGGCATATTTACACTTACAATCACACCGATATAGAGAAGTCAATGATCGCACGCCTCCCCTTCTGAACGCGCTGATCGCAATCAAACGTCCACCCAGGATGATTGTGATAAAAAATTCGTTCACATAGTAATATAGTTGGTTCCCTTCTTGTGACTCTACCCACATAACCATCGATTGTAAAATTGGAAGAACCTCTCTTGTATGACCAACTTTCACTCCCTACGACATTGAGAATACGTGGAGGATGTTTAGTCAAGCGGAACCAATTATTTCTAATAAAATYATATGGATGTTCATCACTAAACGCATCATAAATCACAAAAGACACAAGATTCTTAAACCATTTTCCTAGTGGAAGGCTCAAGACTCAATGACCCATACTTGTGGTACTAAGTTTCTGATCGCTTATCACAGTTTTAAATTTGCTATGCCATTAGAAACTTGGTGTGTTCAGTTAATGCCATGTCTATAGTGGTTCTCAACAAAGAATCATAATGATCTCACATCAGTAAGACATCTTGTGCTGCAAAAGACCTACTTCAATAAAATGTTAAAGAAGCATGGGTTGAATGTCAATGTACCTTACATCGATAGCCATACCGTGTGTATGGGCCCACGCTTTCCAGCTCAATGTGCCACACGTAACCAGTCCGRTGAACGGACCGATCCAAGTCTATTTCAAGCTGTGGAGCACGGAGAGAAAAGTATTTACCCCTAATGCTACACCATATGCACGAAATAAATGCTCCATAGTCTCTTCTCATCATTGAATTACGAAGAGATACGATTTGGCTTTAGGGGAAGCACTCACAGTAGGTTCGGTAGCCTCAGCTTCGTAAAGACACAGCACTACATTCTCCGCACGATGTGAATAGAGTGCAAAATTGGCAGACCCATCTCGACCCCAAGTTACCCCAAGCGGGTCAGGCCGACCCCTTTTCATACCTACGGGAATGCAAAAATTGCCCCCCTGATTTCCTCTGTTCACCAACACGGAAGGACGATTGAGATCAACCCGGCCAACGTAAACAAGATCTTCCCAGCTAAGAACCACGAAACCAACGGAGATTGGGAGGAATTAGCGATGGCCATTCCGACCTTACAAGACGGCTGCGCGTGGAAGCAGAATTTCTGCAAGTGGGGTAGCCGGGGAGCTGATTGCGGGGGAGGCGAGCGCGTGGGGGCTTCCGAGTGGGGAGTGGGGGAGTTCGCTTGCATGAAGGAAGCCCAGAGGCGAGATTCGGAGGTGGGGGTTGAGGAAGAGGCATCGGGGGCCAGACATCGGGGGGAGAGGACGAAGCGGGAGGGAGTAATGGACAGGTGACGAGAGGAGGGGAGAGCAGGAAAGAGGGGAGAGGTGTGGCAGGGGGGGTGGAGGTGCAAGGGAACCACCATAGCTGCCACAGATACAGCGACGAGAGGAAAGATCTAAGGAAACAAGTGAGGAAGAAGAAGAAGAAGAAGAGGAAGAATGATGAGAGGAAGTTAGATGGATTGTGAAGCGCAAGACTGGAATGCGAGCGTTGTGCGCGTTGCTCGCGCTGGTCGCGTCCACTTGGAAAGTTTACTCTTGTTGCTGTAACTTAGTGGTGCCGCTCATGGCGTGCTCATTGTGGTTCCAAGGCGTGCAGGGCAGGGATCTCGTGATATGTAGCTCTTGGGAACATTTTATAGCAGGTACAGAATTTTGTCCTGCAAGATAGACTTGTCCCCATTACCAACTACTTAACAATTCCCCCCTCATGTATTAATGATATACATTTGTGTTTTAAAATATAAAMTCATTTTTTCAAGTCGTACCATATTTCGATACATAATTCAGATTTTCAAGACTATAAAAATAATAAAATTTGAACCTTGTAAAGACCAAGTGTTTGTTCAAGAGTTGTTTCTTTGACAATTTTTTGTACCCATAAATTCATAATGGAGTAGGAGGAGGGGGTGGCTAGGAAACAATTTCTTGTTAAAAGAGAGATAATTGCTCAATGTCATCATCAACTACCTTTTACACCTTTCCATTGAGCAAATGGGGTTGTTGTTACACATTTGAATGTAGAGGGCATTGAGGGGCATTGCTATTGTGAGCGGTTTTTTGAGTGGATAGTGAGGGGATGATGCATTTCAATTAATGCATCCCTATTCCATTCACTCAAAAGACCCCTATTAAATTTCTAAAAATGATTCAGTAGCCCCCCTTCACACTCAAAAGACCCCCATTAAATTTTTAAAATGATTTATTAGCCTCCCTCCCCCAATTTTTTGATAATTTTTTTTTTGTATTAATCCACCACCCCCTCCTCTTATAATCTGAGTTGTTTGAATGTATGTTGCAAACAATATGGGATATGTCCCATATCTCGTATCCTAATATATCTATATTGTACCATATCTGTACCATATCTATATTTATATCGTATTTGTATCGTATTGTATCCGTATCCATATTGTATTTCTAATTTTCTAATATCAACGGCTCTTACTTTTTCCGAGATCAACAACTCTTATTTTCCTAAATTAAGGGGGGAGGTTCTCAATTGGGGAGATCAACGGCTCTTATATTTATAAAAGGGGAAAGGGGGGTTTACTTAATGGGAGGTTGTTGTAATCACAAAAGATAATAATGAAAATATTGGGCAAATGTCTCTCAAGGCTTTAATGGCCACTAACTTCTATATGTAGAGATGAGAAGACAAGCTCTTTACACAAATGGGATGGTAGGAGGTAAAATAGCCCATGTAAGATACCTAAATTAGAATTAGTAGGAACTCAACCACTCATAGTTAGTCAAAAGCGAATTGTGTTTAAAGTAGAATTTTAAACCTCATTTAGGCATACTAGAATAATTTTTTTCATAAAAAGTTGAATTAAAAAAAGTTGAAAAATGAAACTAACTTTTTTCTTGAGAAACCCTTCAGTCATAGTAGAATAACCCTCATTTAGGCATAAGGTAAACCACCCCATTGTGGTAAAAGTTGTAATGGTGGTGTACATTTGAGTTTTCAAATGTACACCACCATTACAATTTTTACCACAATGGGGCCTACTCCAACTTTGACCACAATGGGGTGGTTTACCTTAGTAGAATAGCATTTTTCAATTTTATTTTTGACAATTCAAATGTTATTAAAAAATGCTTGAAAAAATTATGAAACCACTTGTGTTAAGTTTGACATTCATTTTTCTTTCTCTGCAAAATGAGCTAAAAATATATGCGCCCTTAACCCTTGCAGGATGAGGCGGGCGTTTTGCGTCCTTTGGATGACAAAAAACTCATATGGTAAGTGGACACTATTCACGCACATGTTTATCTATGAAAATTGTGTAAACGATTTGCGTCCTTTGGATGACAAAAATCTCATTTGGTGAGTGGACACTTGCTAATTTTTTTTCGCTCTATTGGTGAAAGTGACCACACTTATGTCAATCATCATGGGAAGTCAAATTTAGTGTTTTTAATTGCTTCCATATTTTGGGTAGGCCTAATTCTATGAAGATAGTAAAGATTTTCACATGAAAGTGTTTTATGCCATGTTGCCCTTCTCGCGATTTTTGAATGGGTAGCATCAGGTAACTATTGGTTTGTACAATTTTTCCAAAGCTAAACATGTGCGTGAATAGTGTTTTCCCCTTGGTCAAGCATTACATATTGCACCTTGGCTTTCCCCGTGGTGATTGGTCTGTCCTTGAAGGGTTAACCTCTAAATGCCCAAAGCACCAAAATGTGGTGTCGACAAAATTTTGAAGATGAAGAAAACCTAACTAAGTTGCTACTTTTAGTAGTTTATATTTTTGGTAGATGCATAGTAAGGTCTACCTTTAGCATCAAAAATTTGATCTAGAAAACAAATGACTATGATTTTTCTACTCAAGATTTTGTGCAAGGGTACCCAGTATAATCTTGACTTTTCCTAGTGTTGAGGGATCTTGGAAATGAGCCTCAACTGTGATACACTAGATTTTGGAGACAAAATTGTATGAGAATTCATTTAAGAAAAATATAGAGTAGATTTTGAAAACTATAAATTGATTGGGGTTGTACATGCTAGGCCCTATAATCTCATATATTTTGATTGTGTCAACGAAGGTGCCAGAAATCGACGTCATTTTCATTAATTTTTATAACATTGTGACAATCATTAGTGTTGTATGCAACGGTGACATTAACTCCTTTTAAAGTGCCCAAACTAAAACTAGAAAGTTCACTTTGAAAGCTGGTAGTCAATTTTAATAACTTTCAAAACATGTATCTATTGTTCAAGAATGTGGGGAATAGTTTTTCTTTCTTTTAGTGCATTTTGTTTTCCTCTTTGAAGCCCRTAAGCGATTCAYTTCAACTYCTAGAAATATGGACCTCASTAYTRGCCATMACTCCCMTGCAAGATCTTGAGGTTGCAAGATTTAGGAAGGTGGTATCGATCCTTTTTCACAGTCTTTTAAATATCTTTAATATAGAATTCATGTGCAACTTCTTTTGACATAATGGAGTGTGCTAGAGAGTGTACGGAGTGAGTTTTCAACTTCTACGTCCGTTCCCGACTGTTTGTTGAGAACATATTGGCTGATATATTTAATGAAAGTGATATAAATGAGGTTACCTATTTTTTTAACTTGGGCTTTATTTGCAAGCGCTGATTCGTAAACTGGGATTCAAATCCTAAGAGGAATGCCTGGGCGTTGTGCAGTTCTGACGGAGTAGCGCCTCAGGCGTGGCCTTATGATCGACCTGTCAAAGCCGCACGTTGTTGTTGGAAGTTTTAACGGTATTCTGAAATTTAGTGTGCGCCTTCCCACAATCTGCAACATTATGAATGATCTCTCTGAAGAAGGGAAAATTGTATTTCAATGTATAGTTGAATGTGATCGTCTTACACGGGTGATTTGCACTCCAGATCTTGAAGGCGTGAGTTGATCCTGCGACTGAAACTATTTCTCTTGAGCATTTTAATTGGTGTATCTAGCAATAAACCATGGCAGTCTTGGGAATGCTGTCTGTGCCCTAGCCATGCAATATGTCTCCTCTACAGCAGAGTGATGAGTTGAATAGTGGGAACGATCTGTGCATTCTTTGATAGGAGTTGAGTTGAGTTATGTACAGTGAGTTTTTTTATTGTCACTTAGTAATACTTGCGCAACGAAAGACCCAACCGCAGTATACAGTCTGGTCATGAATCTGGATTTGGTGGGGCATCTCTTGTGGTTGGGGTTTAGAACATAATTTGGACGTAATGATAGTGGACTACAAGATTCAAAAGKGGGACTTTCTATYTTCAGTTCTTGCACAAGAGATTAGGACAATARAATGATAGGAGAAGAAAGAAGGGACTTATTGCAAGTGGTCAAGCACTTCTGCATGTGTACTTTCCAAGTGCAAATAGGTTCCAAAGTACTCCGTATAAATTTGTCTCATATTTTGAAATTGCGTAGTTAATCTCCTCCTATTGTCAGGTATTTGGTAACCAGGGTCAGTCAATAGGAGCCAGGGATCATGCCCCTTCGGTTTTAGCATCCTCTACCTTACACTAATTAACTCCCTCCTGCACATGTAGAAAGGTACACCTTCTTGCGAAGTAGCTGCACTGAAATCCACCAGCGCCAGATTCAGCAATAGTAGTTTTTCAATCTCTCAAAATTCCAGGTCTTACATCGCTTTTGAAGTATTATTACATATGAATGTTATTGATCAGCGAATTCTGGCCACGTGCATGAGGCCCGGCATACTGGTACAGTAGTGAGCTAGCATTGTTTGTCTTACAATGGCTGTAGTATTCAACTAGAGCCTGTCTGGACCGCCTTTATTTTGCACCGAGGAGCATAACTTTCTGTACAGGGCCAGAAGACTCGATCAGCCCCATTGCGKTTACAGAAGCTGCGGAGAATTCGAGGTCTACCWACTTTGGARATAGGYTTCGAYTTTTGGCTCTTGCTGTCGAGCAATTCGTGAAGATGTTRAGCTGTGCAATAGCATCTTCAACCCTAGACTCACTCATGTGTAGAGTTGGTGCATTCTTTGACGGTATTCTATTTTTATGCTTCGCTTTCTCTCTCTGTCTACGCATAYATTTAACCTTCTCAGGTATGTTTGGTCGTGAACTGTTCTTCTGATGGAAGGGTGATCTGTAAGCCACTTACTCTTGCATCAAACTTTCAATGCCCAAGGYCATAGCAGGTCATAACCAGAAGAGGATATAGTTTACCTCTGGAAGGAGACTTGTAGTTTTTCAGGTACGACCGTGACTGAGCAAACTCTCGAGATACGCAGGCCAATTCCAGGCCTCTGGACTTTTGCCATTCCGTGATAGTCATTCCGTGATAGTAGGGGTTGTCACACCTTCTTCACCATGGTTGCAATTCCCGGAGAATGTGCACGTGGCATTTTCTCGATGGAAATTCGTGGTAGGCGGCACTCCGTTTCCTGCAGGAATTTTTCTCAGAATTTCCCCCAAGTAACACATTCTCCCAGAATTGCTCCAAACAGCAAACAAGGGTGTCACACCTCCTTCCTGCGGAATTGGCTCCTCTTTTCTCTCGCCAATTTCTCGTACTTCAGTTCATAGAATTCTGCTTCAGTTCATAGAATTATGCTTCTCGAAGGAGGTGGGACTGCCCCTAATATTCATGGTCAATTACTTCTTGGAGGGATTCTGGGTAGCTCTGCAAGGAAAAAGCAAAGCGTACCGGTTCAAATTGGGAGCTGAAGGAAATTAGCCGGTAGCCGACTGCACTGAATCCACTGAGGAAGTCTCCATTGCATTCGAACGACTATTGAAGCGGTAACTTAAATGCTCCCTCCTGACTGCACACGMCTGGTTAGGAACAAATTTGGTTAGGAACCCCTTGCATGATACAGCTTGAGGTGGGACCTTGAACGATAACCGACCTGCAGCAGACGGCTCCGGCCCTGCCGTGAAGGGTAGACCCGTATCTTTCCTGACATCAATGCCTGCATGCCCATCGACGGACGATTAGCAAGGGCGGATCATTCTCTCGAGCTACGGGGCAGAAGATAAGAAGCAGCGACTAGTCAAAGTCTAGTGGCGGTGCATCGCCGTGGGAAAAGCAACGACGACGACAAATTTTGGTTGAATGAGCGGGAAGTGTGTGGGAGTATGGAGCAACCCCAGGCAGGACGAGCTAGTGGAAGACCGAATTGAATCTCGAAATTGAATCTCGAATTGAATAATCCAGCCTGTGGGACACACAAATCGATGGCGCACTCAAGAGTGAAAAACGGCATTGCGAGCGCCGGCTGGCTCATTGACAAAAGTGACGGAGACGACGACGACAACGACGACACTTAGGGCTTGGAATCACCATCACTCAGTTTTAGGGTTTGAAATCCTCAGAGATATGGACCTTCCCCTCACTTATTTTAGGGCAGAGGCTTTCATTTGCTGGAATCGGCCAAACTTTGCAGACAAAGACAATGTTTTTTGGAACTTGTTGTGGAAGTGCGTAATGTTTGCAAAGGGAGAATTGGAATAGTTTGTCGGCAAGATTTTAAAGGGAGGCTCATGAAAACTGGGAAGAAGCAAGTTTCCAACTTTCAAAATTAATTTTAAAATTGGACTTTGAACTTGTGGATTGYTTTTAGTTTGACAACAAGACAAACCTACTCCTAAAATGTGGTTWCCCCCTACTCAYGTRGARGTATAAACATCATGGAAGTTGGCGAAAGCAATTCTCRTTTGGAAWAAMTTGAAAATTGTGTTCAGATTCCCGTTCTACATGCAAGTCCACCTTTTGGTTTGGAATAACTTGAAAATTGTGTTYASATYCSYRTTSTACATGCAAGTCCACCTTYATAAGATTTCATTTCATCAAATTATAAGGTTTTATTGAGAAGATGTATAACAACATGTACTTGTTAATATGATACTCATTTTGTAATCAACAATTGCAAGCATCATATAGAGATACAGAAAATAAATTTTAATGATAACAATGCTTGGTTCCAAAGGCACATTTGGATATGCAACTAATGCCATATAAGGAAAAAGGAAAGATAATTGCACATATTAATTATGATCAGGTGAATAAAAAAATATATAATCACAAATGAAGAGGGCAGGAGGTTATTAGATATTTAAAAAAAATCAAATGGAGGTCTTTTGAGTGAATGGAGGAGGTTGCATTAATTGAAATCCATCTCATCCTCACTATCTCCTGTAATGATGCAGCCATTTTGAAATTGGCCACTACAAGCATCATCTAAAGATACACAAATCAAGTTTTGATGACAACAAGGATTAGTCTCAAAKGCACATTTGGAGATCAAATTAATGCTTGTATGTGGGTTAGAGGTAATTGCATGTAGTACTTGTTGTAATATTTGCCAAGATATTTGTTTTGAAATCAATGATTGTCAACATTATTTAAAGATATTCAAAGGAATTTTTGGTGATAGCAATGCTGGTTCAAGAGGCACATTGGGATATAAAACTAATGCCCATACAAACAAACAATGAAAATAATCACACATACCTATCATAATACTCCCTTTCCAATCAATGACAATAAACATCACCTGCACATGTATGAAATAGGTTTAGATGGTGACAGTTCTAGATCTCTAGTGGGCCAATCCATAATCGCTCATTCAGAGATGTACAAAGTAGGATTTGATGATGTCAGTTCTAAATCTCTAGTGGGCCAATCTAGTAATGCACATCGGCAATTGTACAAAATAAGCTTAGAGGACAATAGTTTTAGATTTCTAGTGGGCCAGCTACTCTAGTAGTACACAAAGTAGGATTAGATGACGGCAGTTCTAAATCTCTAGCGGGCCAATCTAGTAATGCACATCGGCAATTGTACAAAATAAGCTTAGAAGATGACAGTTTTAGATTTCTAGTAGGCCAGCTACTCTAGTAGTACACGCCTTTAATATCAAGCTCTAAAATTATAGCTTGATGTTCTGACCTCATTTCTGCCAATGATGCCTGCAGACATTTCAAACATATATTTGGTTTCACAAACGTTGAACTTAAAAATAATTTTCACAAGTATGCCATGTGTCAATCCACAAGAGGAGGATATACACTACTCAGCACTTACCGGTCACTTTTTTGACCGGTAAGTTACGTCCTCTACCACCAACTCCACGGAAGGTCCCGGAGGGTCCCAAAATTTAAATACTTCCGAATCATGACGTGGCGCAACTGTGCCACTCTGCGCCACTGAACATCCACCAAATCAGCAAGAGATTCGAGCCGGTGCTTCGCCGGGGGCGTACCCTAGCACCTGTAAGTTCGGCTGGACTCCGCTATTGAAGTGGGGACATGGAGGTGGCGTAGGTCTGCTTGCTGTCTTTATTTGTGGTTATTTGCGTTCGTGGCGAGTTTGTAGTGGCGTTAAGTGCCGGTAGGTGGCGTTTGGTGAGATCGATGGGAATGGGAGGTTTSGGTAGATTTTGTTGAGAATTTTGAGGTGGTGTGTGTGGGGTTGGGAGGCGTGTGTGGCGGTTGTAGTTCTAAGGAGGACTGTTTTGTGGTCGGGTGGTCGATTTGGCGACTTCCATGATCTTGCACCTTAGGGATGAACACTGGAGGAGGAGGATTGCCTTGGAAGAGCGATTCACGAAATTAGAAAGAGTCGAATCCGTACTTTGGTTGTTGTTGTTGGTAGAGTGTAGGCTGGTAAACGAGGATGCATGTAAAGTGGCTTCTGTTGACCTTGTCAAGCTATATGGTGCGTCATATGAGCGCATGCAACCTGGGATGATTTGTTCTTGAGGATGCTGTTCACGAGTTCTTCGTAAGCTGTTAATGGTGGGAGATGTTTCATTTTTATCTTCCTTGTGAGATGATCACCTACCATTACAGTGGATAGTTTTTGTTTAAGCAGACTCCGATGCTGTTGTTCGTTTGTAGGTTTGTAAGGAAAAATACCCCATTCGCCCTGTAAAGGAACGGTCATTACCTTTCCAGGCATCTCAACCCTAACTGCCCGAGAGTTGTTTGCTAAACTTAAGAGTGTGTTATCTACTGCACTTGGTATATCTYTTACTTCGACTTCTTGTTGCCCTTATTATTTCCGGCCGTGGCTTTATGCACTTCGRAGAMTATTTGAATTTTCAAGTTCATGTGCTCCCTAACTGCTACTCGACATTTGCCTGGTGCGACCAGTCTATGGATGCATTTCAATCATTAGGGGTGACAATTTTATAGGGTTCCTTCWTTTCCGTCCTCTTTTTCTGGACGTCCTTAAARTGTCTAAATCAGGCTGGAATTAGTTCTAAATTTTTTCTTGTATTCTACTATCCTCGTGCATCTATCCCTTTCTTTTGGTTGGGCATGGTCCATGCCTTGATAGCTTCGGTTCTTTCGGTACTCACTGTTTCCCGACAGTGATAAACATATCAAACCCTAACATTATCTCGTCCTTATCACGACAATGCAGAATTTCCCCTTTGTTCTCAGGTTTCCTTGGTTTGTCTGCCTTCCTGAATACGTTGTTGAGTGTATTATGACGTGTTAATTGACTTGTGTTAATTTTTTTCTGACCACCCTATGTTGAATGTTCTAGTGATTTTAAACGGGAGGTAACTTGAAATCTGCACTTTTTAGGATAAATTCGTTTACGGACGTGCTTTCTGATRYAAAATATAGTGTCCGAATGGACARTGGGAGCCTATTTTTCATGTTAACGCTATCTCAGTAGTCTTCTCTTTGCAGTTGATGAGTTGATTTTGTTTAGCGGGGTTTCGTCGTTTTCATCTGGAGAGTCTTAGCCCTTACAATCTGGGTGTGTTCAAACGACATAATGAGCGTCCTCTCATATATTGTGCAGAATTTAGTGCATTAGTGACTGCTCAACGAGTAAACGGAGGTGAAGGTGGGAAGTGCAAGATCCCTAAAGGTGGGGAAAATTGTGAGGGAGGGGAATGGACAGCGCGGTGTTAGATGACATCATAGCACGGCTGCTCGAGGTGCGAACTGGGCGGCCGGGCAAGCAAGTGCAGCTTTCGGAGGCTGAAATTCGCCAGCTCTGTGTTGCGTCCAAGGACATTTTTTTATCCCAGCCCAATCTTCTGGAGCTTGAAGCTCCGATCAAGATCTGTGGTATGCCCTTAATTTTCTTTGGACTCTTTTTATGTCATTTTTACCTCATAAGAGTGATCACGATGTTGTTGTTCGGATCAGCTCGAGGCTGKCACTTTTAAACTTGTTRTCACGGAGGGCAAGCTCGCTTGTGCAGACATTTCATTCAGCCATGAAGCGTTTTTAGAATCAAAATTTCTCTGAAATGGCATCTCCTTTTCGGAGTTCATCTCTATGCTTGTTAKGGAATATTCATGAGTACGAGAATTTCGTGCGATTCAATCCCTTATACAAGGTTTGAAGAATTGTGCATTACATGAGACTTCTAAATATTTATGGAAATGCATTCCTTTGGACTTTATACTCTTCGTAAGAAGATATGGCAGAATCTTCCTCTTCAATTTTAATGCACAGGGTAGGGTTCAGTGGTTTCTGCTATCACCCTGAAATAGCTATCAAAAGGCTGGAATTTTGTGAACGAAGCAAAACTTTTTTGAAATCTGGGACAGATTGTCCCGCAGGAGCTGCATGTGATTGGAATCTGGTGGATCTGTCTTCTAAAGGACTACTTAGGCACCTGCTGGGCTAGTTTTCTACCAAATTGCTTTRTAGACGGTGACTGATGAATGCCGATTTACTGTTGCAGGTGACATTCATGGGCAATATTCTGACCTYTTGAGGTTGTTTGAATATGGTGGCTTTCCACCTGAGGCAAATTACTTGTTTTTAGGGGACTACGTGGACAGAGGAAAGCAGAGCCTAGAAACTATTTGCCTCCTTTTGGCTTATAAAATCAAATACCCAGAGAACTTCTTTTTGTTAAGAGGTAACCATGAATGCGCATCAATCAATCGTATATACGGCTTCTACGATGAATGTAAACGTCGTTTCAACATTCGGTTGTGGAAGACGTTTACAGATTGTTTCAACTGCTTGCCCGTGGCTGCCTTGATTGATGAGAAGATTCTTTGCATGCATGGAGGCCTTTCCCCAGACCTCAAGAACTTGGACCAGATAAAGAAGATTGCACGGCCAACAGACGTCCCTGATGCCGGCTTGTTGTGTGACCTTCTATGGGCGGATCCTGACAAAGATGTGGCAGGCTGGGGAGACAACGATCGAGGAGTCTCGTTCACGTTTGGTCCAGACACGGTCTCCGAGTTCCTACAAAAGCACGACTTGGATCTCATTTGTCGAGCCCATCAAGTACTGACTTGTTCAACTCTGCGAATCTTTAAAGTTGCCTTCAAATTGACTTATAAATTTGCACGATAACTCTTATGCTGTTTGCTTTACATTCATTTGTAGCATATATTTTATGTTAAGTCCTAATTC
This sequence comes from Pleurozium schreberi, assembly GCA_006891605.1. Taxonomy (NCBI): domain Eukaryota; kingdom Viridiplantae; phylum Streptophyta; class Bryopsida; order Hypnales; family Hylocomiaceae; genus Pleurozium; species Pleurozium schreberi. The sequence goes on along the minus strand of VACF01000881.1, from coordinate 333,373 downwards.
GTCGTATTTTCACGTTCTGTGTACTCAGCACTGACCAGCATGGGTTGTTGCATACAGGTAGTGGAGGATGGTTACGAGTTTTTTGCCAAGCGCCAGCTGGTCACTATTTTCTCCGCACCAAATTATTGTGGCGAATTTGATAATGCCGGTGCAATGATGAGTGTGGACGATACCCTCATGTGCTCGTTTCAGATTCTAAAACCAGCGGAAAAGAAACAGAAATACGTGTCATACCCCAGCGGCAATAATGCGTCCCGACCTGGAACTCCTCCGCGTGGCGTCAAGGTCAGCAGATTTTGAAGCATGAATGTTTATGACTTGGCAGTGTTTCTTTTTGTTACGTGTATCTTGATACTAGAATCCAAATTTCGTATAYGTGCAACGTGTGCACATACTGAATATCCGATGTACACGGATGCATTTGAATACGTTGTGCATTCCATGACTTCAAGACTTTGAGATATGTGTTTCTGGTGAGGGGCAGGGATAATACCAGATGCCGGTCATGAGCGAGAGGAACAAGTTATTAACAGTAAGCACCTTTGAAGCTGAAGCCTCATTTGATTTCGTGAGGCTCTGTTTAGAGATTACAGCGAGTGTGAACTTGCTCTTTGGAACAAGAGCCTTATCAAGTGGGGTACTTAAGCAGTTCGCTGTGGAGCTGGAGTTTGTGGCCAGCAGAACGTTGAGCATGATCTCAGAGACGCTTACACATATGTATGTATRCATGCATGCATGCAATGCAATGCACACGCAAACGTAGTAGCTGTAGTTATTTTGGAAGCTGGAGTGGTGTCCTTGGGAGGGCGGTGGCACACATGTCTTAGCTCTGTACACTTGCTGAATCAAGCGAGAGGTTTGCTAGGGTGGGATTGGTGATCGAATGGGGTGTGTGAAATCTCTGTAGGTTGGGGTCTGCAGCAGAGCAATTATGCCAATCGTAGTTTTATGTACATTAGGGAGCGTGAGCACCCGGTTTCAAGTTTCACTTCATCTCATTTTCTCCAGTCAACCGTTCTGATATCGCTTATTTACAGTCTGCTTGACTGGAGTTTCTGTATTGTCGGTGCTGACTGCTTCTTACATCGTGTTTTCTTGTGATCATATATTGATTTTGGTCTTGAGTGGCCATTCTTATTTTCGTTTTTCCTCTGGTTAAGTTAGTACACCCTTGTCCTACTTTCCCTGATATAAAGCCTCACAGATTAGCCATGGCACCTTCAAAACCTAAACCCATTAAATCGGTCAACCGGTCTGGTCTTTTGAGATGTCGCAGGTGATAACGTAACTTGTTTGTCTGTTGGATCTGGGATGACAGTATTTTTGCAACTCTTGCAATTGTGGAGAGTTGCCTTGAGTCTATTTGGGGGTACTACAGTATTTACGACTATTGCACATTTCAACTTGCCTTGATGACCAAAAGTGTCCAATGGATGACTTCATTGTTCATTGTAGAAACAAAGAATGCACCTATTGGTGTGACAATTGGAGTATTTTGTTGACTATCTTGGTCACTAGGGTAGGGTTAACCCTATAATGACGCAGCAGCCTAGAAGTGTCCAATGGAGGAAAGAGAATCCTCTTTTGTAAAACAAAAGTGCAGATATTCATCTTTGGAGTTTTGTGTGCAAACAGGAGGTCTTTCACAATAGTTTGGAATACCCTTGGAGTTTTGTGTGAAAAGAAAAGGTCTTTCACAATGGTTTAGAATATCCTTGGAGTTTTGTGTAGAAAGAGGAGTTCTTTCACAATAATTTGACCTCCCAACGACCTCAAACAAATGCTTTTGGATTTTTATTAGCAAATGATTCCCATGGTATTCCAAAAGATGGTTCCGTGGTGATCAACTTGTCCTTCTGGGGCAAACCTTGGAATCTTGTAAAAGACAAGATGAATAGCCTTCACTATAGAAGCAAAAAAAGGACCTATTTTCATATAAGGTTTTCAATTTTTTGACTCACTACTTTGATTACTCTACAAGAGAAAAGGGTGTTTTAAGTATAGTCCTAGTAGTATAGCCTTTTAAGTAATGACCTTTAAATAAGTTTTTTAGTAAAATTTTATTGAAAAGACAGTCTTTTCAATAAAATTTTACTAAAATCCTTACTTAAAGGTTATTACTTAAAAGACTATACTACTAAGACTATACTCAAAACACCCCTTTCTCTTGTAGTGTTTTAGGCTTTATCTTTCAAGATCAAACTTGGAAGCCCTTTATTATTTGGTTTCTTGACTCAATTTTCTAATTTTAAGATTTTTTTTTTCTTATTTATAAAAAATTGTACCAACATTGTACCAAATCTCCATTGTTTTATGAAAGACAGGCTCAAATAAATAAATAAAAAATTTGTATACATTACAATACTATGGGATTTTGCCAAAATTGAAGCTTAGAATGAAAAACAATACTTTCAACTTTTAATGCATTGTGTAGGACATAAAATGAACAGATTCTTAGTTTATATCAACTTCTAAAGTGGGTTGGAATTTCTTTTTTCTCTTTCTTGCTTTGAAGTAATGGTAGTTTTTGTCATGGTATCTTTATATAATTATTTGGATGCTCCTCTTTAGAAAATTAAAAAGCAAAAGGTCAGTACTACACACCATATTGCGACTTCATTATCAATTCAATTTGAAGCTATAGCAAATGGAGAACAATTGTTTTTATAATGTGGAGGCAAATTAAGAAGCTTAACTTAAAATTATCAACTTGTTAATGAATAAAATTTGGAGAATGAACTATCCAAGGAAGATCTTAGATGGGAAAAAAAAGCTTAACTAAAAGGCAAAATACAATGTCTAGGTATTGTGAGTTGTAGTCACTTTCATGTATTGATATGAACAATGAATATGCCAAAAGAGCACATATCACAAATGATTGGAAATTATAGAGGGCAATTATTAATTTATTGTAATATAGACATTAAGTCTTAATTAATATTTAATAGATGCACGATGGACCAAAAAATTTGGTATTCATGCTTGGGGGGGCACTGGCGAAAATCGTAGAAACTACGTGCGATAAAAAAATAGGGTCCAATATATTCCTTGTAGATAAATTTTATAAACAATGTACATGTAATATACAATGCTAAAAAATTGTAAAACACGGTTATTAGTAAAATAGCATGCTATATATTTCAAATTTTACCTTTATTTAAAAAATACCATGTCTTTTAATCAATTTTATAAGGTAAATATAGCCCCTTGTTAAATAGGTGATTATTGTAGGTGTATGCCAAATATTACACTGAGTGCACCCCCCGAGTATTCATGTACTAGTTTCATTTCTTTGGGACAAGCAAGGCATCTCAATAAGTGTTCACATACCCAAATAAGAGTTCCAAGGTGCCTCAGACTCCAAAATCTTTTTGATGACGCATTGTTGRTCTTTCTTTAAAATCCAAAGTTAAGGTAATTGAAACTTTGATTTGTCTTTTTCAAGGCCCTTACAATACAACTTGAAGTTATTTGCCATATTATCAAACCATGTYATGCAAGGTGCTCATCCTCTAATATTACTCAAGTGTYTCATGTTCCAAAGTTTGRATGGCTAAAAGAACTAAGTTGTTTCAACCAATAWTCAAGATATCTAYAAGTTCAAAGAGTTGTAAGATGACCTAGTTARGTAAGTGTGATAAATTTAGAAAAWAATATCCATTGGTCCTTGAGGTGACTTCTACACCCTCAAGAGGATTTGTACCACTATCTAATTGAGGTGTGTGAAAAAATAATGCCTCCAAGCAATGATGTTGTAGAATATTTCAAARAGTGATAAAAGTTTTTTAGATGTGAATGCAACTTATAAATTTTGTGGTAATGYAACYGTTTTAGTCCAATTACCATAAAAAATGTACCCATRGAAAGCAAAGAGAAAGAGCTACTAAAGAAGATTGATAGATCCTGATATTTATAGACTATTCACAATGTGATGGACAATCACAAGGAGTAAAAAGTAAGGATTCTATGTGAACAATGTCTACCCCCAAATGTGACTGCAACTTCCAAAATATATAATAAAATAACTATAGGTCCAATTATCATGAGACATGCGTTTACAAAAAGACAAGAAGAAGATATATAAGGAAAAATTGATAAATTCTAATCCTTATAGACTATCTACAACATGGTGGACAACCAACTGTAACATGTTAAGAGGATAGAATTCTATCCCAAATCAAGTCCCTTTGAGGATAAAAAGTGATAAGACAGATGATGGAATAAAGGAAGTAAGCGCCCCTATCAATAGTGGAAGTGGCCACATAGGTGTGTTTGGCCACCGCCTCCCCTATTCCAACACGTGATCCAACAAWAACTTTAGCTTTAGCCAATTTACCTTTTCATCAACAACCACAAGTCTCAATGCCAAAATGCCCAAGTCTTTGACTTAGCCTTTTAGACCTTAAACTAATTTACAAATTCAAAGGATTCAAAAGATTCAACAATCTATTATTCATAATAGTCCAAGACAACACCAATATCAACCATCAAATAATGACAAAAGGTGGAAAAGAGAACATATGTAGGAGGTTGACCCTTGTTACCACACCAAACACTTCCATAGTCCAATTTTGCATTGTCCTTTAGTTGCATCAAGTGCCAATATATAAAAAGTGAGGAATCACAAATCCTATCCAAAACTAGATCTCACGTTTTGGTTTGAAGATGAATCTTWAAGGTCAAATCAACATTAAAAAAACACTCAATTTAAAGATTTAAAATGAACACACTCCTACCTAAGAAAGAGCTAGAGAAAAATAAAGACATCCAAGTTCCTATCTACGGTCACCTAATGCCTTCCCACCTTTGGATTTTTCCAGTTCTACCTCTTCCTAATCCCAAGTAACCAATTTCCATCCTTCTAACCTTCATCCCAACATCTTTCACCAAAATTTCGTCTTTGATTATCACTCTTCATTTGCCTTGAATTTTGCCCTTTGGTATTCATACCTTGCCTCAACCTCCAAGTCTTTGCACCTTGCTTCAACCAGTAAATCTTTATCCATAATTTTTTATTTGCTTGCATACTATCCACCTTCCTATTTGGGCGTCACAAAATTCTATTCATCAAATTTTAATATTCTAAGTTTTGTTTTTTTATCACTAAATTCATTCTAAAACTTTATCATTTAACTTCTTACAATGCCATATAGCATCTAAATTATGCATTCCCCAAAATCTCTACTACTAACATTATTGTAATTCTACTTCATAACTCTAACTAGTGATTGAGCCTTAACTCAAATTGAGGATTATTTGGAATGCTCACAATTCTAAAAAGTTTCAACACAAGGGGTGATTATTGTTACTTTGTCTACTAGGGTGCATAGATTAGTCCAACTTTTAGGTAGGAAGCCCATTGCCCCATGGTGGATCCTTGGTCATTGCACATATTTACACTTGTCTCATTCACATTTTTTTGTATTCAAAAGAGTAGCAAATCTACAAAATATTCTAYAAGTATCCAATCAATTTGTTTTTGGAAAGAGATGACACAATGTAGATAGTCAAAACAAAAACATATACCTTTCCATTCTTGTCCTAGGAGAGACTATTCTTGTCTTTTTAGATGCTAATGTGGTTCTTTAAATTTCCTACATGGTAGCTATGATTATTAAAACTCACCAACCTCTACTASAGAATCTAGATGCATATCCAACAATAAAGAACAGCCAACCCATTCGGAGGATTGCAAATGCAGCAACTATATAGCAACGGAATAAATGAGTCTCTCTCCTTTTTTATTCCTTTACTTCCAATGTTTGGGGAACTTTTTTTTTCATTTTAGTCCACTCTTTCATGGCTTGTTTTTGCCATTTCTTTCTAAAATGTTTTAGCAGCCTTTATGTGTCATCTTATACTAACACATGTTGGACATCCATAATTCCATATGGGATACGCAGAGGACATAGTTCTCCATGTTCATTTTAATCAGTCAAAAAATTAGAATACAATATTGGCAAAGTGACATGAGTCAACTATACTTGAAGCAGATGGCATGTTGCCATGTTCTTTACTACAATTAATAAACAAATTGTTCGAACTTTGCACAAATATTTGAAAGTCTGCATATTAAAAAAAATCAGGAACCGTGAAGTACAAAATTTATCACAATCCACGGTCAGAGGAGACACGGTTATAGGTCACAAATTTTTCTGTAAATAGTAAATTTTCCTCAATTTTTAAAAACAAACTGCAAATAAAATTTTTGTGGACTTCAATTTCAAAAAGATAGGGTTTGGGTGCTCACCACTCACAAGCTCCACGCTCGCATCTCGCAAGCTCATCGCTCTAAGCTCGCACGGTAGCGTCGTTGAAGAATAATATACACATTCATTTATGAAAAAGCATATTAAAATATGAGGTGTTCTACATGTGTGACTATTTATGTAGGTTGTATTTTAAATAAAAGTAATTTTATAAAGAGATTCCAAAAATTTAGATTTGTTTTCAATTTTGTTGTATGGAGAAAAAATAATTTTGAAATGTATATAATCTTGTAATTTTTAGTGTCTATGGAAGAAAACATTTTGATATAAAAACATTTGATAGAAGTGTATCAAATGCTATTTTTTTTATTTACGGTATTATATTCTTCAATGTTCCCATAGTGAAATTTTTAGCTTGAACAAGCTTTTAGAATATGTGCCTATCCAACTTAAAATCCCTAACACATTCCTTGAGAGGCCCTAAAATGTGAATGAAGGCGGATTAGATGCAACATTCATTTGCCTTTCAAAGAAAATTTTGCTTTTCGAATAGTAATACATCTCCAAAAATGGATCTACCAATGATAAGAGTCTTTTAATACCTCCTAAGTATCATACAATTGTAGATGCCAAAATATTTTTTGCGCATTTTTTTTAATTCTAAAAGAGTTGATATATAGAATCCACTGAAAAAGGCACAATATTATGTATCTTCTAGAATTTTGACAACCTTTTCTATTTTTTCTTATCACTTTTCCTCACACTTTTTTGTTGTACAATTTGAAAATCAAGWCTTTTGGGTTATCAAAGCTTTAAACTAGATTTATTTTCTCATGAAGCAACATTTCAGCAACCAAACTTATAAACTCATGCCCAACACTAGCATTGACATCCAAAAATCAAGAATAATTAGTGATACACCTATTATGAGGACCACACATATTTCTCTTATTTTGGAGGGCATGACATTCCTTCTAGAATAGATTGAAAGCATGAGTGTTCATTCCTATAATATAGAATAAGAGCATCTAATTATGACTTATKTCAAATACCAACTTTCATATAAACTTTAACATTGTATAAAATSATGTTGTATGCTCCATTATGAATATTCAAGAACGAATATTCAAGAATGCTAGAAGAATCATCTTTGTGTGAAGCCACCTCAGATATTTGTCCTTGGATATTTGGATTCTTTTTAAATTAATTCCTAAAAATTCTTGGGAGGAAGGAAGATTTGAGCTTTTTTGGCAAAATTAATTATAGCATGAATTGAATTTAGTGTCAAATCTTCATTTTTATAGGTTTTATTTTTTTTCCCATTTGTACTTGAACTCATTCAAATCCTTGTACAATAATCATGAAGCGTCACGTGACCACGCTAGTTTATTTTCGAAAACTAATTGTTTTAAAAAAAAGATGGATACATGTGATCTATTTCCCATGGCTCCCACAATAAGCTCTTCGAAACAATCATAATTCATCCAATGGATATCAACTCTTTCACGGAGTTAAACAGGAGGCTTTTGCAACAAATTTATACTRTTATGTTTTGCCTAAAATGTGCAACTACTATCCATGAGAGCCAAATGTAGATGAGGGTCTACCCACTACCAAAACTCTGAAATTCAAAGATGATTAAAAGAAGGTCTAGAAAATAATGCATCATTACATGAGATGCGAAGGCAGTGGAGGGCCGTTTCAACCTTGTTCCCTCGATGTTCCCGATGCAATTAGGAAATGGCTGATTGTTGTTAGGGTTCCAATTACTAATTTTTTTTGTCTGAAATCAAAAAAGAAGTTTAAAAAAAAAAATGAAAATGAAAATGACATGGCAAACTCTCGCCACGTCACAACAATTATGTGACACAGTTTTCTGTGTTCCCGGACTGTAGGAACTTGTAGTCTCTTGGAGGCCACAAATGTCACTCTGAGTCTCCGTGAATCTAGAGTTACCTTTTGACTGCCAGTAAGATTAAAAACAAATTATTGTTCAATAATAGCATTCAAGGTTAGTAAGATCGATATTCAAACAATTCTTATTACTCAATTACTTTATTGTTTAAAATTGTTTAAGAGAAAAACCTAACCACACAAGGTATATTCAACTTGAAGAACCAATGCAAGTTGAACAATTTCCTACTTCAAGGGTGATTATTTAAGAAGTGTTTAATAATATTAGTAAGTTCCTAATTATTCTTTTAACATTGAAAATTTATAGAATATTGTGTGTGTCAAAAAATTAAAAAAACTATATGGGTTTACTTAGGTTTTCCTCAAAGAGGTTAACATCATTAGATGAGAAACAAGGCCTCTTAAGGACCATTTCAGGCCTATTCCTTTTATGTAGTGATGGAACGGCTAGCTGCTATCATAAAAATAATCACCCTAATTTTTTTTTTTTTGCAAAAAAAAATATGACGTGGAAGTCCCTTTGCCATGTCAGGCTGATGCTGTAGTGTTGCGAGAATGCAAGAACACAGTTGGGAACTTGCATCCCTCCCTGAACCTCAAAAAACATGTAATGTCTTGAAAAAAATCACCAAGCACACCACCCATCTTATTAGGGGCAAAAGAAGTGACAATTTTTGGGTGCTTCTACCCGCTTACAAAGTCCACCCTCCTCCAACATCTAAAACTAGACCTATTGTTGACAAAGGATATGTTTGCACTTGGTATCGGAGGTGATGTTTGCGATGTGAATCCGGTCAAGAAGTAGGTCTAAATTTGTTCCCAAGATCCTCAGTAACAATACTCTCTAACACTAAATGAGAACATACCTAAAGCGTTATAATAAGATGATGCTTTGGACAGAAGACAACTCAAAAAATGGTCCCATTGGATAGCTAAATCCCCAGTTCCATAAGAGCACGAAATCCATAAGAATATCCCCATAGCAACTCAAGATATGATGCAAATTGGATAAGTAGCCGAGCCTGACCATTTTAATTGCCCCGTGGCACCCACGCCCAAGCCAAAAACATGGCTGCGCTTGGCCAAATTTTATGAAGACCCAGCCAAGTGGAGAGTCTTCACAAGGGCTCAGTATGATATTTCTTTGTTTTTAAGTACAAGTTTTGAGGCACTATTGCAATTGAAAAATCTTTTGCTTTGTTGGCACTTATGATGTGGCACCTTGGAAGCCAAGGAAATCCAGTTCTTTGTGTTTTTTGTGTTTGTACCCCATATTGACAATTATGAAACTGAGCTTGCACTCATTTTTTACTTGGCAAGTGGTCTCTAGCCGGGCCTGTTTCCGGCGCCAGGCGTGGAGATGCTCTAAGTCATCCTGTACTTAGCTGACAAGTCCACTCATAGCAAGTCACACATCACAGTAAATTGCCCTAATCTAGAGAGGAACATTCACACTAGCATTCAGGATACTTTTTGAGTTTCACCGATTACTGAAGCTTTTTTTTCAAGTACTGAGTTATAGAAATTTTATAGATTTTTTTACTGTTTTCATTTTGATGATTTCAAATTGCAAAATGTTTTTTTTCTAAATTCCGGCAGCTAACAATAAATTGACTCGCGGTTTTTCATTAGTATTGATTCACACTTGCAAAATGTGAAGTTAATAAAAATATGACAATCCTAGGAGAGGAACTCTAACCCTTTTTACATTGGCATGAACTAAAGGTTTATTCATCTTGAGTCGCGCATGTAATCTAAATAAGCTAGATGGTTTCTTTGTGCAATGTCCAAATTTGAATTTTTTTTGTACCTGTTCAAAGCGCTTTAACCCTTAAAAGACGAAGCAAACATTTTATGTTTGATGGATGAAAAAGATTCTTTTTGTGTTGGACAAAAGTGCAACTATTCATCCTCGTAATTTTTTGTGAAAAAGGGAGATCTTCTATAATACATTGACTTCCAATGTGTGCTTTTTGATATTTTTAAACCAATGATTCCCATGGTATCAAAATGAATGATTTCTACGGTTATCAATCTGTCCTTCGAGGATTAAATGTGCTTTCCAATGATAAGAATTTCAATTATGATTTTACCGTTAAACTACGCCAAGCCCATTTTGTGGTTGATGAATGACAGAATATCTTCCTATGTAGGATAGAATGGCAAGTATTCATCCTTGGAATTTTGTGTGGAAATGGAAGATCTTCTATCGGACTTTCACTTCCAATGCTTACTTAAATTTTTTTTTTAAACCAATGATTCTCACGGTATCAAAATACATGATTTCCATGGTAACCCGCCCGGCGTTTAACGGTTAATTTCAAAGCATTGAAAATAGTTGGCTGGGCGAATTCCGCAGTGCGTTGAGATAAATTCTATGGCCCCAATCAGAATGCCACATCCCCACAGTCAGTGCAATTAGAGAGGGACCCCTGGAAACGGGTTGTGCCAGTTGTCCAGGGGAAGGAAGCGTGGCCCGCGAAGGCTTCSTGGGGCAAGTGACAAGCGCCCCACTCATCAGCCGTCAACAGAAACGAACCTGGATCAATATCCTACGTACTGTACTCCAACTGAGCGTCGTCGTGGCGTGCCTGGCGCTCCCGTTGCCAAGGGGCGCCCAGGCGATGCGAATGCGGAGGTGGCAGCAGTGCCAGAAACAAGAGACCCCACCCAAAGTCAGTTATAAGCAGAGGCCAAAACTCCCGCCTTTGGGAAAAGGAAAACCGGAGCCCCAACGAAGCCAAAGCAAGCCCAGGAAGTGATGGCAAAGCCGGAGAGGCGAGCAGTGAGCAGCTCTCCATGGATGGGGAAGCGCGGCGGGGTCCGCACGCGATGGCGGAGGCCGCGGAAGCGGCGGACATGGCGCCTCAGCCAAAAAGCCTCACTCTCCTCGTCTGCAGCAACCCTGGAGGCCCGGTCGTCGTCCAGRGCTTCTGGTGTTTCCGCCCTCTGCCCGGGGATTTTTTTTTTAAAAAGTGAAATAAAAGCCCCCTATTTKGGTGTTTAGGGTATGTTTTCGACCTCTCCTACTGTAGCTAATTTGGGGTCGCCGGTCATCACCTTCAGTTCTTCATCTTGTCCTGTTTCGGCCTCCCCTCCTGTCCCGCCCCGCCACCAGCCTGGATTTCAGAACCCAAACTTCTCTCTAGATCTGGCGCCCACAGCGTTAAGTTATTGCGCTTCTCGCACGCACTTCTGGGYGTGGGATTCAAATATGTTTTCGTTTCTTTCCTTTAGGACTTGGGAGGTTTCGGAACATCACATTCGTCTGGTGGTGTTGGATCATCACGACTACTTGGATTGGAATTCGTGCAATGAAACTCCCGAATTGCAGGAGAGACGTCTCGAGAGGAGCGCGGGTTTGCAGAGTTGCTTTTGAATTGCGGGATGAGTGGTGTTGCTAAACCTCTGACGCGAGCTTGGGTATGAGCGTGGACTGGGAGCATATTTGTGTGTGTGGAAGGGAGTTCGTGGTTGTGGCGGATTGGGAAGATCTGTATGCATGGAGAGGAGCGTTTCTTTTGGGGGGGCGTGTCAAGAAAATCTTGGCATATACATGAGTCTTGCTGTGATCCCGTCGAGAACTGGTGGTGCCCCAAGATGAGATCTAATGCGGTTGTCCTTCGTGGATGTATTTGTGAATACAAGAGATTCTGATTTCGCCCTGTCGCGTGCATGATCGTGAGCTTTGTTGTGTGATGCAATGGAYGTGGGATGCGCAAGATYCTGCAGAGAGTTGAACCCTCCYACCTGCCGAGCCATTGGCCCGCGTGAGCAATGTGATCTCGCCGCGCATGGGTAAATTCGGTGTTAGATTTCCTCTTCTTGAAGGTTTAAATCGATCGCAAGGTGGTGGTGGTCCCAATCTGTGAAATTCCAGKGTGTGTGTGTGTGTGTTTGCGAGGAGCGGGAGGTGGTAGTGCAGGGTTTTGGGGCGATGGCGACGCTGACGCCTGGGGTTTTGCTGAAGCTCCTGCAGCACATCAACTCTGACGTGAAGGTGACGGGCGAGCACCGGTCGGCTCTGCTGCAAGTGATTTCGATCGTGCCCGCGCTCGCAGGGAGCGAGCTCTGGCCCAACCAGGGATTCTACATCAAAGTATCGGATTCCTCGCACGCGACGTATGTGTCCTTGGGCGAGGAGCACGACGATCTGATCCTKAGCGACAAGCTGCAACTCGGGCAGTTCATTCACGTGGACCGRCTGGAAGCCGCCTCCCCGGTGCCGCTGCTGCGCGGCGTGCGGCCGCTGCCGGGACGCCACCAGTGCGTGGGCAATCCGGAGGATGTGGTGGCGACGGTGGTGCCTACATCTTCATCCGACACATCCCTACTGCCGGATCTCTTCCAACCGGACTTGCGAACCTCGGACACCATCGACAGCTTCTCGCGCAATGCGTCCAACAGGTGCGTGACAATCGTGAGCTTTCCTTACCTYAATTTGATGTAGRAACCGCAAACCTCCTTAATAATCCTGCCATCATACGCTTTGCTTGTCAGWGTCTAAGGTATACTTTTGAATCCAACCCTTTGCACGATGGTGCAAGGAAGCTCACATGGATTTGCCTGTGTTGGTGAAGTGCTAATCYATCCTTGTAAATTCTCTGAGTCGCCACATTGCCTCTTCCGAAAAAATGCTCCATATTACTTGAATCTTTCCTAGTGTGAATTTGGTATAGAAATCTCAAACCTCCTTAATTCTGGCATCGTAAGTTTTTATTTTCCAGTGTCTAAGGCATATGCTTTTGAATTCAAACCTTGGCACGATGATGCAAGGAAGCTCTCATGGATTTGCCTGTTTTTGTGAAGTGCTACTCCATCCATGTAACATTTGCGAATCGTCACATTGCCAATACGGAAACTGCTCTAAATCTCTTGAATTTTTTCGTGCGTTTCATGAGTGCGAYCATGCTTTTGCTTTTGCGGCAAACTGTAGCTGCGAGTTTTGGGATTGTTATTGAGATTGAGATTGACAGTAGCTGCGCTGTTCTTGTGTTCCAGATTTGATCCCTCCTCCGCGGAGAGTATCGCCGGGAAGAACGCGGAGCGCTCCCACTCCACAAACGGTCACGTCGTCATGGGCCGTTCTCCCTCCCACAACTCCCACCGGTTCCACGACGTGGAGGTCACCGTGGAGAAAACCATCGAAATCTCYTCCGATGACTTCGGTGCGCAGCTCACGGAGCGTCTGACGCGCGGGGCGATGGTTCGCAACTCCTCTTTCAAGCCCACCTCCCATTCCGAGCGCTCCAATGCCCCCCAGGAAGAACCCCGCTCGATCTCTCGCCAGAAAGTCCGCACGGAGAAGCCGAAGGCGTATATCGAAACCTCGCAGAAGGACGTGAGCAAAACGTCGACCTCTCCGACGAGGTCGCAGTCYATCATGAGCTCGCTCTTCACGGATCGGAGATCTCCCGCGTCGCTGTTCACGCGGAGCGTGGTGGCGTGTCCGGAGGATCGTGTCATTCCATACCGGGACACCACCACGGCGACMTCGCGGGCCAAGAAGACGTCGCCGCTCACCAAGCGGTCCGTTAGCACGGGACGAGTGGCCAATGGAGTGGTGGACGCGGCCAAGAGAAGGTCCATGGGGAGTGCCACTGTCAGAGGGAATGAGGCTGTGAATGTGGCGGCGAAGAGCTTGAGGAAGAGCTGGGAGGGGGCCAAGTGCAATGGAAAGGACCGGACGCAGGGGAAGGCTGTGTCTGCGAAGCCCGACGTCAAGGCCACGCTCTGGTCGTCGGTAAGCCATGCCTGGACTGTGCTTGCAAAAGAGTTCAATCGCTCAGTCTAAATCTCAAAACCCATAACTGTACTCTAAAACCCTAATAGAAGCCCTGAATTAGTAGTGAACCAGTAAACAGAAGAAGTTCGAAATTGCTGAGTTTCCACGATGGTTTGATATCAGTGGGTTTCTCATCTGTTATTTCAAAGAGCTCAATGAAGTTTGGGGCACTCAAAACTGGGCTCCTCGAGTTTGGAGGACATTGTACTTTCCTGAACTCGTGGAACTCACAATGTGAACCCACAATTGTCTCCGAGGTAGTACCTAAAATCATTTTGAATCGACGTAACTTTCCTATGACAATGCGCAATTGCATGCGTTGTAATTTTATACCCAAATAGGGATTCTAACGCATGGTGGTGTGCGAGAACAGGTGTATTATAATTGGCTTATTCACTGCATGTGCTAGTTGAGTATTGTTGAGTATTGTTTGGGTATTGAATCCAATACGTGGAACTTTGCTGCTGTAGGTGTCAGGATCACGAAAGCTCAGCGTGGACGGGAACGGGAACGCCACGTCGCTGAACCGTGGGCCGTCGTCACCACATGTGAATGTAAACGGGCGAACCTACAGCCGAGTCGATAGCAACTGCTCCGGCGTGGGACCCRTATCGCCCACGCACTCCATTTCGAGCGTCCATGCCAATGACGTCGAAGTCACTTCCCCACTCACCAGCGGCAGTTCCTGGGAAGCTCTYCCGAGCCACTTGGCCACATTCGGCATGGTGAGTGCCAAGAATCGCGTGATGTTGTCCTCCTAAAACGGTCTCACCGCCGTCGGATCCAAAGCACAAGCGACGCTAATCTTGTGAAYTCTCTGGCTCTGCAGGAAGCCATGCAATCTCGGGAAGCTGCGACTTTAGCCGCTGTGGAAGCTCTCCAAGAAGCGTCCGCAGCCGAGAGCGTTCTCCGGAGTCTCAGGCAAGTCCATGAACTTCTAAATCAGCAAGTTGTAATACGGCCAATTCACTAAATCGTATTGTGAATGCTGTAATAATTCAGATTGGAATTAAATTTATATTTCTGGAATTATTGAAGAAACACTAAGCTTTGTGTTGGGCCAAAGTTGAGCAAAATTGGACAGTAGGAAGTCCCCAACGAACCCACTCAAAATTCCGTAAAATTTGTGAGGTGCAAATTGAGCTTTATGGGTCCTTTTTTGATCTGAAATCGTACTCACAAATATACTCCCTCCGTCCCGAATTATGTGTCCACTATGGACCTCCTGTTTTTTTTTAAGTTGTTTTGAGGAGGTAGTATGGAGGTTTATCTGCAATTTTCACATGTAACGTTCTTCACTGATTCTAAGAATATAAAATTTGGAGCCTCTCTGAATTATGTTTTCCACAGTATGATCTATGAAATTGGTACTGTATAAAGAGTCTTCAACAATACTGCGGACACTTGAATCACGACGGAGGGAGTAGGCTTCTGTTTTTTCCGAGTTGCATGAAACGTTAGAATGAGAGCTGAATTCACGGGGATAAATTCCAACGGCTCATGGCTCCGTCTCTYCCTGTTTACAGCATGTTTGCCGAGCTTTGCGCGGTGGCGCGGACGGACCATCCCCAACCTTCCGTGGAGTATTTTCTGAGCCTGCACCAATCCCTGAAGAACGCAGTTGCAGTGTCCGATGCTCTCTCCACTGCTCGAAACCCTCCCGAGACTACTGCGAGTGCGGCTCCCACAGACTCCGAGGGCGACGAGACGAACGAGAAGGCGCAGGTGGTGATGGAGAAGTCGCGGAGCGCGGCGAGCTGGGTGAACGCGGCGCTCACGTCGGATCTGGCGGCGTTTTCGATCCAGAGCAAACATTCTGGGTCTGCTGGTGGGGCACTGCGAAGCTCCGCAGCGAAGAGAAGCGCGAACCCGCAACTGCAGGTCATTTTGGATCACAGTGAGCCCTCGACGGTGCCTCGCGGCAGAAGCTCATCGCCGTCGGTCGCCACGCGGTCGACTCTGTCCACACCGTCGTCGCCGCAGACAAGGACGGCGTTGTCCGTGGTCACCTACATTGCCAATGAGAAGCGGRTCGCGGCGGAGTGTCGGCCCCAATCTCCAGTTAAGTGCTGCCTACTCTCTTCTGGTTGGTTTCTAGTGGGACTTTTTATTCGTGTATATATCCCCCCCCCAAAAAGTGATAAATATAGAATTCTTCCTACACATCCTGTGATCCCATCGTTCTACTAGAGGACAATCTGCAAGACTAAAAGGTGAGTAGTAACCTTGGGTTTAGGGTCTCGCTAGGATTACATGGTAGTGCGCAATCTGCAAGAGTATGAGGTGCTAATGTCATGTTGCTGATGTTCTGATAATTTTGGCATTTGTCTAGGTCGCCGTCCTCTCCACCTCCCGACGCAGCAACGCCATCAGTCGAATTGGTCTTGGGAAATGTTCCAAATCGAGCAGCAAAGTGTCGCCAGAAGCGCAACCCTTCATTGACACAAAGCCAATGCCGCCAGTGCCCACAGCAGCCACCCCTCCTCCCCCAGCCTGGGTGCGTGGCAAGGGTGTGACCGAAACCGCCGAGCTTGCGAAGCAAGTGGAGAGTGAATCCCAACGCTGGTTTCTCAACTTCATGGAATCCGCTCTCGACGTGGGCTTTCATGAGGCCACGACGTCTGGGGAGGGTGGTCATGAGCGGGAGGATCACCTGTTGCACGGCGCCAAAGTCATGAGCCAGCACGAGAATAGCCACATTGCTACGATGYTGTCGCAGCTGAAGCGTGTCAACGACTGGTTGGATCAGGTGGGCGACAGCCTCGACTCGAATCTGGTGGAGACCAAGGCGCGTTTGAAACGGAAGATTTATGACTTTCTGCTGCAGCATGTGGAGTCGGCGGCTGCTGCTCTGGGCAACGTCTCGTCCATCACGGTGTACTCGAAACCCCAGCTCGTGAACTGAAGAAAGCGTTTTGGACACATGGTGGCGCCATTTGGCCAAGATTKTCGTCCTTCARAGGCATTCTRTGGATAGRTAATCTTTGCGCCAGTAGCCCTGCAGGTGCCATTTCGTGTAAACGACGCTGGAATCACCACCCCAGCTGCTGCTGGTGTGCTCATTTTTCAGTACGACAAAGGTCTTGTTTTAGTCGAGAAGGTATTGGTGAAGGAAACTAAGGAAGGTGTAGGTTCTTTCAAATGAAAGAGAGGTCAACAGTTGGGGAGCTTTCTCAGATTTTCACATTTACTCATTAGCAAGCAGAATGGGTAGACTGCGCTTCTATGTGGCACTCCTTTAGAAGCTATACCACCACGGGAACTATAATGCGAGCGAGGCTGACGAGGAACAAGTCTGCCTATATGATGTCTTTGCTCGTAATTATCAATATTGAGGACGAGCTTTTTATGCAGCAGGGTACAGCTATGATTTTTATTGAGATGTTAGGTTCTTTAGTGATCAGCTATCTCATTCAGGCTTGCCAGGCCTTGTACATTACATTCTGGTCATTTTATTTACTTGATTCTTTTCGTTTTACACTTCGAATTCTGAATGTATTTTCCTGGTTTGAGTTTCAGCGTTGCTTTCTGAGTCTGTGGTTGAGGTCGCAATACCAATTACCTAGAGAGGGACTTCGAACAGATTGGACGTGGAATGTTTCTGAATTGGTGAATTTGGAGTCGTTTGTCTCAATGAATTGGCGTGGCCAGATGTGCTGCGGCGTTGCAAACGCTGCTGCTTACATCTACGGGTTGCAAGCTTGTGCTAGCTCTTCGTTGTGGTGAATGAATCCTTATGAGCTGTACACACCAATATGAAGGCTTGTGAGATAGATTGGTTTCCAGTAAACTACCAACTCAAGGACATTTCTTCAGCATAGGCGTCTAAAATTCATTATCTCACATTTTTTATAAAGGCTGTAGTGGTATTTTACCCCGAGACACTCCATAGTCTGGTAGTAAGCCCTTCCTTGGAGTGGAGCATGTCCGATCCTAGACTCTGAGAAGTATCTGGTCCTACACAATTCACACATGAACACGGCGCAGGATGTCAGTGTAGAGAATACTGAAACCCCTGGGACCCATTTCTGTTGAAAACCTCACATTTCTATGTTACCAGTAAGGTAACGACAGGCACAACTCTGGACATGCCTATTGCAGTCCCAAAAATTCATGATTCTTGCAAAATGTACCGCACAAGAGTTTTTGGGACTGCAAAAGGCATGTCTACAGTTATGCCTGCCATTGGCTGAGTTTCCTTAGCAACACTTGGTTGATGTTTAGGCAAGAGGTAGGCCAAAAGACTATGATCATTGATTTTGGAATAGAATTGGGGTTTTCTAGTACTCCGTATCACGTACAGTGGACTACGCCTTCCTGCACTGGAAGTCCATGAGAAATTCATCAAAATTTGACGCCCACAGATTAGACTCTTGTATCCACAACTCTATAAATCTCCCTGAAACCATATGCCTCTTCAAATCGGCAGGTTTTTGAAGGAGAATAGTGCCAATAAGAGGATTGAATCATACCACTCAAGATAACCAGGGTCCACAGTGAATCCGTAAATGTCCACCTGCTGGCAAACCGAGAGTGCAAACTGTATGGCCTTGACTCCTGTCCCTTTTGCTGATAGTCCCAGTGGAATGCCAACCATGAGGTAGACTGGATTCCGGATTGGGACCTCCTACAATGCAGCAGTTATAGATTAATTGACCCTTATCATCGACAGAAGCAGTTTTTAGAAGCGCTTGCGTACCCTATTGCCAAGTTCACTCAACCTTCTTTTATTGCACTGCCATTGGAAGCCAATTGTCCTCTTAAATGAATGTGTTTACAAAATGACAGATTCTCAGAGGTACTGTAAATAGGAACGAGGCAAATAGAAACTGTGCAATTGAAGAGGGAATGTCCCGAAGACGGTTCAAACCAGTCCTTCTCCCTTACCTGTATCATTCGATTCATGATGTCGTGAACGGTCGTCTTCACGATTAGAACCTCCTTTGTCGATGCTGCTCCATGCAGAAACCACTAATTATTGGATTAGTCAGTGACTAATTATGCCATTGGAAAAATTAAGACTGAGCGCAATAGTAAAAAAGACTCATCTCTTTGGGGCTCTTACTCGCCATTGCGGCAACTTTGTCAAGAGCTTTGGCTGATCCACGATTGAGAATGCGGAATGTGGTCTTCTCTCCCACATAATGAGTGTAGTTCTGGGAAAAACAAGAGAACCATAAGTTCAGAAAACATGTGTCAAATTCCAAAAGGGATTGTAGACGGATGAGTAAAACATTTGTTATAAGTAAAAAGGTACAATAAAATGCAAATTACCGGTAGACCAAAGCATAAACAGGATGTACATTTCTGTGTAACCAACAGTAATTTCTTGGAAAAGTGTACACCAATTTGTCCTAATAGTGAGGAGGGGAAACTAGAAAATTTGTGTCACCAATTTGAACATCATGGCCAGCATCAGTAACCCTGACAACCTCGATGGAGCTCGTGTAGTGAGCTTCCCCATGGATATCCAGCTTTTCTTCTTCTTCACGTGTACTGGCTTATTTACTACTTCTTCAAATCCATAACAATACAAACGCTCTCTTCCAAACCCACCTGCAATTGTGTCGAGAGAATCAACATGCACACYGATTGACCTCCAACCCTAAATTTCTACTCAAACGAGCTCGCTCCGAGTGAATACAGTCAGGAAGCCCATTSTCTGAAGGAAATAAAGACGGAGGTCCATTCTGTGCAGAAACGTCATGTTCAACCTAGAATGTACAAAMACTGTACATTACAGACACACGCTGAGTTTGAGCTTATACAGGAAGGCACTTATTAGATTGCAGCTTGTCACCACACTTGTGAGCGCGCATGGCGACYGCACCCATTGATCTCACCCTAATTCAAGAAGGCAGCAAACCGTCGACTACACTACCACGACCAGGCAGAATGAGAGCTTACAGACCGCTCGAATTGAGAATAGTGAAGCGAGCTTAAGAAAATTGTGGCGCTCGCGGGATGGTGAAGCATTTTTGAYTGTGCTACTCCGATTATGGATTGAGAGAAAAGCCAGAGAAACCCTAATGAAATGGTTTCTCAACGGTTAAGCTTTGCCCGCCTAACGCGTTTTCTGGGTAACACATAGTGCGAACTGTGGTTACAGGACCTCTTGAAAGGAGAATTGTGAGTGCGCTTAAGGGAATTGTGGAGCTCGTGAGATGGTGAAGCGTGCCTGACTGTGCTACGTCGATTATAGATTGAGAGAGAATTCAGAGAAACCCTAATGAGATGATTTTCAGTGGGTGGTGAACTTTCCAAATCGCACGCATTCTCTGGACCGCGCATATTGCGAGATAGCGCTTCCCTTCATCAATTGCAGCTTGGTCTCCATCGATTTGAATTTAGCTCTTCCAATCTCGCCCATCGCCATGCCACAGCGTGAGGACGACGATGCATCAACTGTAGCCTGGTCTTCTTGCTTTGAATTTAGTTCTACCAATCTCACTCATCGCCATGTCCCAGCGTGACGACGACGACGCATCAATTGCAGCCTGGTCTTCGTCGACTTAATTTAGCTTTCCACTAATCACCATGCCCCCGCGAGACGACGACGACGACGAGGAGTGGGGCGTGCTGCTCTACTACAAGTTCGTGACCCTCCCGGACCCGGMKCGCGTGKCTGAATATCTCCATCGCCTGTGCAMATCTCTCTCTCTGCGCGGACGCCTTCGCGTCGCCCCCRACGGCGTGAACGTGACCGTCWCCGGCCCTCTCTCCTCGCTCCGCWCCCACACTGCCGCCYTGCTCGCCCACCCCCGCTTCGCCTTCCCTCCCATCGACTTCAAGCTCTCCCCAGCCCCTCCCTTCGCCAAAGTCCCCCCGCACCTCGCCCAGGCTTGCGGCTTCAATGACCTCTCCGTCCGCCTTGTCCCGCACCTCATCACGCTCGCCACGGAGCCTCCTCCCATTGCCAATGCGGGCCCGCTCGTCTCGCCTTTGGAATTTCACTCGCTTTTGGAAGATTCGTCCACGAATTGCGTCCTSGTGGATGCGCGCAACATTTATGAAACACGTATTGGCAAGTTCCAGCCCCCGAATCACGTCCAGTTCTTGGATCCGCTGCTGCGCCAGTACAGCGACTTACCTGGTGAGGCGACTCACCCTACTTCTGTCTCAGATTTCATCAAAGTTGGGGMAATGCTGGTGCTTAGTAAAGTGTAAAAGTCATGCAAACCCCCCGTTTCTGTGGTGCCTATATCAATCATTATTCTCGAATGCGTTTGAAATCTTGCACTACTTGAATGACAGCAACAGCATGGCTTACGCTACTTGAATTTTTTGGAGGCTGTACTTGAATTTTTTTGGAATTTGCTTCTTCCTAAATGGAGGTTTTGGTCCCATTTTTGCAAAAAGAGGAGGGATCAAACACAAATGCACACCTCAAATGGTGCCAATTAACATTCTATGGATGGTTTGTGCTGCTGCAGGTTGGATTGATGCGCATCAGGAGCAACTGCGCAACAAGCGTGTCCTAATGTGAGTAGTAGGCTCCTTGGCATTGTGCTTTCYATGGACCACAACTGTTGCCTGATCTGCTGGTTTGAATCTGCTGCGGATTTTTCCATTTAGCCAACGCGTTTTGCGTGTTCGTGGATTTGAGTATTTGTTTCATATGTTGCTCGGAAATGAGGAGGGTTCAGGGTTTTAGGGTTTGGGGTTGTGAGGATTTGGGATAGTGCTGAATGGGGGTGACGCAGGTATTGCACAGGAGGGGTACGATGTGAGCTCGCATCATCTTATTTGCGGAGCAAAGGAAAGGAATTTGARGACGTGATTCAGGTGGCGCTCGATCCTAACTCGTCATCTGCATYTAGTKTTTTTGATGGGGWGTTCGATGTATGTGAAACGGATTWCACTYWGATTTGATCACACTCCCTGTTCTTRAATTTAAAAAATGGGTTTAGTTTGGAAAAATAGCCAGACTAAACTGTTGAACAGAATTCGAACAATTGCTATATGATCAATTTGCTATACGATATTATATTAAAATAAATCCTACATTGAATACTTCATTGCAATTTCTACTCCAATTTCAAAATTTTAAAATAAATCCTACATTGAATACTTCATTGCAATTTGAACCTGCGGCCAAAGTCATAGTAACTGTTTCTTCTCCATGATATTCTACAAAATCATACACACCCATAGAAAAAATTTAGTGTCATTTTGAGCTAATTATTCATTTTATACAAATTTTCCTCACTTTTTTCTTAAAATCATAATAATTCCAAGTTTCTCAAAAAAATCTAAAGATTTTAGTGCTTATGGATGACATGTGATTTTATTGTTGAAAAATAAAGAACATCCAGAGTATATTAAAGATTGTGCAATTCATTTCTATGGTTATAGACATGTCCTTTTAAGGTTAAATGTGTGACTTTGGTAAATGAGTGTCACACACATTACTAGGACAACTCTACTAGGATACATAGACCTATTATTACAAAGTCAAATGTGTGACTTTGGTAAATGAGTGTCATACATTACACTAGGACAAATCAATGAACACCATAACTACGTAAGGTCAAGTCCCAAAGCAATAACAAAAGCATAGAGATACTTGAGGTATGACAATTGTATTTTCCAAGATATTCCAAAATGTCATGTTTTAGACATCATTTTTAACCCTATAAAGATACAACAAACCTCAAAGGTCTTATAGATGCTTCACTCTTAATTGTAGATCAAAGAATGCAAGTGCTGATCCAATAATCGGAATATTTTGGAATTTTGGTGACTACCTTGGTCGCAGGCGACCACATCCTTCCAGGGTAAAAGAGGTTCAAACGAACTGGAGAAGCAAAGCAAGGCATCCATCTGAGCAACATTCAGCATGGAGTAGGTCAGGAAATGAAAAATCGAATCCTATTTCATTCAACAAAACAAACCTCTGTACATGGAATTATGTAAAACTCTAACTGTGAAGGAAAAGCCATGGAAACAACCTGAACGAATTCCTTCCAACTTTTTTGAACAGACAACGTTTGAAGAATGTTCTCGATGAAAATCATTTCGCAGGAGATTATTCTGCTCGCCTCTTTCTCTCTAGATCAAAACTTCAAGTGGGGTGAAATGGGGGTGAAATGAGTTATTTCAATATACCTCCCCAATAAGAAATGTAGCTATCATTAGTTTGTCCAACTACTCCCCACACACACAAGCGAAGGTGCCTACTTTCAACCGAAATTACGTTCCCTCTTCATTGAAATATACCAATCAATTCCAATCATGATCTTCAGAAACGATAGTATAGTGCATCTACATCATTTGGTCTGCAACATGAACCATGGCCTGAGCTGCCATGTTGTAATACTCAGGAGGCGGGGGTCGAAATGGAATAGCTGGAATAGGTGGAGGTCTCTGTTTCTTTTTCGGTGCTTTTTCCAGCTTTGGTCCAATTGTCCGCTTGAGCAGGTTTGGATCATCCTGTGCTAATTCCTTCATCGCAGCCTCTCTTGCTGCTTTGACGATTTCATCTTCCTCTTCCTGCCAACCCAACATGCATTATTAATAAAAGTAGAGAGGACACGAAACTGCTACAAAATTGCGATCAATGGGGGGTTAAATCCTTTATCTTCAAGAACTGGGTCAGCTTTAGAGAAAAAGGATGATACTTTCTTAGAAACTGGCACACTAATCACGACTGAAATATAATGAGAAAAAAGATTTAAACATCTGCGCATAGTGCCAAAAATCTAGACGAGAAGMCCCAGACGCACCTCTTCCCAGAGGCTACATTTCTTGCATACAGTACAGGGCTTTTTCGGACCAGGCCTTACATGCTGCAACCACACACCCAAACAAGCACCTCCAGCTTCAGATTAAGCAAATTTACACGAATCACCATATATTTCATGCAAAATTAACTAGCCTATAGATAACCCAATCATTTATAAGCCTGCAGAAATCAACTAGCTGATACACGTATGTTAATGTACCAGCTGCTACAAAAAATGCCTGAAGAAATCAAGCAGCTGATACACTGAATTCCTTAAGTCATCTAGATAGTTCAAAGTGTGCGTTCATATGCACATGTGGAAGAATTAAGTAGAAAAAAGTGAATGCAAGAAGGGAAGAAAGTACTTGGCAGAAGTGCTGATAATTAGGGGCAATGGGCTGTCGGCACACATAGCACATAGTTTTGCCACACCTACATGTAACCTGAGAGGCAATCACAAAAGTAAACAAAATAAGACATATGGAGTTTATTAAGAACTTGAGTTTGAAAACCGAAATGCGGACCCTACTGCTTCTGCGGTAATGCTAATTAGTGTATTAACGAATCTGGAATCATTGGAGTAACACATGGCCACATCACATAGTCATATCTAAATTTGGGTGATTGAATGCTCTCATGGAGTGGGCAATAGTATAGGTGCACCTACTATCAAAACCTTACACAATGATAATGATTTGAGTTGGCCTTCTCGTAGATCATTATTGATATTATGGGTGCAACTACTTTAAAAACCTTACACAATCATTATGGTTTGTGTAAACCTTTTGGTTGATCATTATTATAGTATGAGTGCAACTATTGCCAATACCTTATACAACGGTTTGAATTGTCCTTCTTGTAGATCATTATGAACAGTATGGATACAGCTACTTCAAAAACCTTACACAATAGTTTGAATTAATCTTTTCGTCAATCATTATTATAGTATGGATGCAACTATTTTATACAGGGTGATTGCAAGAAAGCCCCCCCCCCCCCTATTTTTGTAGCGTTTGGCATAGTACTCATGTTTTTTTCGGGAGTACTGGTAAAATTCGAAAAAAAATTTAAAAAAAAAATGAAAAATATATTTAATGTACACACATGTAAGAAGAAGGTACCCTATGAAGGAAAAGTGTAGGAAAATTCTCTAAGTAGAACTAGAAAAGTGCAAAATTTCTTGAAAATAGGTGTTTTGATGTTTTGATTTGTAGAAAATAGGAAATGTAATTTTTTTTAAAACTAAAAACTGGAAATTTGGGAGAACTTTATGATAAAGATATTTCACCAAAATAATGATCTTAAAACCATCTTGAATGTTCAGAAGTGCGCGCGCAGGAGAGCCATGTTAGCACGCATGTAGAAGACATAAAATAATGTTTTTTTAGATTCCCTTCGGCGGATGCATGCCCACCTAGTGTGGAAATAGACCACAAAAATTTCAGCTCTAGATCATTAATTTTGGACACTTCCTAGTACTAAAAACCTCTAAACTGCAGAACATGACAAATTAGCTAAATTGAAATTTAAATATAAAATGATTTTTTTTAATTTCTAAAAAATGAGGAATCTAATTTCTATCAAGCAAGACATCTCCAATAAAATTCTCAAGTTAATTGGTCTCATACTTCAAAAGTTATAGTGGATGGAAACTCCACAATTTGAATTGTGACTCAAAATAGTACTAGTCTTTCTTGCATTCACCCTAGAGTGGTTTGAATTGTCATTCTTGTTGATAATTATTGATAATATGGGTGCAACTTCTATTTTAGGTGACTATAGGTATGGATTGCATATAGTACTATTATGAGAAACTTGTAGTTAAGGCGAGAAGGCCACCTTGTCTTATTAATCCCTTAAGTTCTTCAACTATGTTTTCACCAAAATCGCTCCAAAATTTCCATTTCTAAAAGAAATACTAAATTTGGGGAGAAAAATGTTTTGGACACATGTAACCATGGGATCTTATAGTGTGCTGATTTGAGAACATGTGGAAAAAATTCAAGAAATCCCACCGTGTAGATTGCAAGATATGAACTTTCAAATTTGCTAAAATCCTTTCTTTGGCCTACCCAAAACTGGGCAGCTGCACTTAGCAAGCTCACATTTATATAAAAAATTGCCCTAAATGGTGGTGCTTCACATTCTTCAAGGCAAGTTTTCTACCCACTTGAAAAATTTCAAATCTTTTGAAATTGTACTACATACAGAAAAATAATAATAAGTAAAAAAAAATAGAGAATGATTGAAAATACAAAATTGTTAAAAATTTAGTTAGGGAACTATAAAATTCCAATCCCTATGGTTGTAAAGTTGTAATAAACAACCTACATCCTATGATTTTATTGTTTTAAAAAATTATTGAAAATTGAATTGAATAAAGGACTTCAAAGTTTACTTTAGACTAAAAAATCCATAACTGCTGACAAACTAAAAGTCCTCATAATTTTTGACTCATTGATCAAAATGGAATGATTCAAAGCTTTCTATGTACATATAAATCTAGAAAATCAATTTCAAATTTTTATTTTTGAAAAAAGGGATTTTTCTTTATCTGCCCGTATTGTCCATTATGAAAAATAACTTATTAGGCCATAACTTTTTTACGCATATTTTCAAATGTCCTCATTTTTAGTGCACATGATAGATATTCTTATCTACACCTATTAAAGTTTAGCCCAAAGCATGGAAATCTCTAATCACACCTACCTATCCAAAATTGCTATGTTGCCCAATTCAATGGGTTGATCGTTAGGGGTTAAAGGCGACTTCAAGTAAAATTGACTATACTAGACAAAGAAGGGTTCTACTTTTAGTTTTGGATGTCATGTTAGACACTTGTCACCATGTTGAAGAAATCAACCTTGATTTAAGTATCTCACTAGATTAATTAAAAGTTTGAACTCCATTACACCTATCTAAGTAATGATTTTTTTACTAGCTAAAAACAGCCAATATTTGACATTGCAAGGCTGGGTTCTCTCACCAATGGGAAATTAAAGATTGATTTTGGATTTTTTTGGCCTAAGAATTGGTTTCCATTTAGTGGTGGGAGCCAGCTATTTGGCCCATTGTGAGGCTCTTGGATATCTTTTTGTCTGACGTATTTCCTTTCACCTACTTTATTAGCACCAATTTATGTAAACAAGTTCAATTTTTGCACGCTTTTGTCACCAGGTTTTGCTCACTATATAGCCTCTCTTGTCGTCATTTGATGATTTTATCTTTAACGTGAATTACTTCAAATAGAATTTTGTTTTCCAAGGTTCACTTTTCATTGAGACGGAAGAAGCAAAAATAAAGAATGTCAAGTTTTTGTATTTGGCAGTTGCATTTTACCATTAGCATCGATATCTAGGAAATCTCCCCACTCCAAGACAAGTTTTTTGAATGCCGTACGACACAAGTGCAAATCCTCCAAGTTTGAAACTGCTACCGTTGCTAGTGTAGTTTAAAATAAAATAAAAAATTTATGTTTATTTTCTCTTTTATGTAACTTCTTCTTTCTAGATTTTTTTATAATCACTTTTATCACTTTCATGCTCAAGAAAATGAAATAACTCACAATTAGGTATTAGAGCTTCTAATAAATCCATTAATTGAATAATATACTTATTTTACTTGGCTTATTTTGTAAAGTCTCTACTTGGTTAGGTGGAATTTCAACCTTAATTAGACACGCATGCATTGTTTGTCTCCAATTTCATTCATGCTTCAAAACTTATGATTTCATGCATGTAGGGGTTAAAATTAAGTGAGTTTGCAATTGGTACGTTCATAGATTATTAGTTTGAAATTTAGTTGAAATCATGCTTTCATTTGAACAAATGCTTCATTCAAATAATTTAAAACAATATTATGGAAGTTGTTAGAATTTTTGATTGTTGAATTGTTAGTAAGACTTATGGAACAAACTTCAAATCCTTTATCATGCATTCAAGATGAAAGTGATAAAATTGAAAAAATAAATATCTTCATAGATGAAAGGACATACAAAAAAATGGGCAAAGCTTGATACAACATTGGCTTTAAAATTAAGGAGGTTCACATGTCAATGGCAAGTGGCTCAAACAATTTCATGGCTTCATTCATGTCACTTGAAAAATTTGTTTTGCACTTTATTCTTGAAAAATACAAAAATTGCTCTCAAAATGGATAAATGAACCTTATAAACATCATGCTACAACTTAAAGCTAATTATGAATTAATTTTGGTGTCCTCCAATTGAACTTTGAACCATAATTAGAGCCAACAAGCTTACAAGTCCAACACTTGAATGTATAGTTGAATCTTTGCACTTTATTTTTAGGTTACAACAATCTTTTTAATAGAATCCCTCAAATATTGAGTTGATATTTTTTAGTAGGTCCAATCTATACTTTCTAATAATATCTTCAAATTTGTAACTTTAGTATAACATCTTGGAGTTCTAAATAAAAATATACAAATCTCCACTTCTTCCACATGAGGAGTTTTGCAACTTCAAACATTTCAAACTTTTGATCTTCAAGTTTTTTTTACATATTCTAGTTTGAAATCAGTCTATGGGCTAGAACCTTTGGTAATGTGTGTACACAAATATTGAAGATATTGACTATGTTTAAAAAATGCCTCTATTAGCATCAATAGCTTCATTTAATGCATTAAACTATTTATGTCTAGTATAACTTGATTGTTCGAAGGTCCAAAATGGATACTTATAAAGAATTTTATTTATTAAATAAAAAAGATTTTGAACTACCGATTGGATTGATTCAAAGTACATACTCAATTTAGGCTATTATTTTAAAACAAAAAATTCAAAAGAAATGAARCTTTTCATGTATTTCTATATGTTTAAAATTCATCTTCACTTTTTTGTAATTGAAAAGATTAAAATAAATTTTATAAGATTTTTGGAAGAAAGTTTTTGTATAAAAATCATGTTTTTTACAAAAATGCTTAAAGTATCATGAAAGTATGTACAAAAATGGAGGTCATAGTGACAAACATCAAAATGGTGTAAATGATAAACTCCTTGAGCTCATACTAAAAGAAATTTGATAGAGAAAAAAAATTCAAAAGTGAGGTGTTTTAAGTTTTTAAGATATACCTTAGAAGTGTCACAAAAACTACAATCTTAACAATTTAAAATTGACATGGAACAAAATGTAGATTATTGGAGATACTTTTTTTTAGTTGAGCTGGTTGAGCTATAAGGAAACTTAAATCAAGAATTTCATATAAATTGAGGTTCGACCTTCAAAAAGTTCCTCAAGATTGCAAAGTCCTTAAGCAAGACTTTAGTAATTGATTGAATGGCAAATCTCTTTAATTGAGGTCTAGACCCAAAAGTATTTAAATAGAATTTAAAATTAATGAGTATTATAAAAATTTACTTGCTTATGGAAGGCACAAGTAGAAAAAACAAAGTAAAAAGAACTACATGAGTCTAATTTGTACATTTCCTATTTTTTTTAATAAACCAAGAATACTCTATTAACTTGGACAATTGGAACCATTTAAAAAAAATATGGATGCTAATCATTCCAATCATTTTAATCTTTATGAGAACCTTTATTTCATGTCATTCCAATAAATATTGCAAAATGTATAAACATTTTTAAAATTTCAAGTGTCAAAGTAGGTAGCTAGAAATACGTTGCAAAAAATCTTAATCAAGTTTAATTGATTGTTTTAATTGATAAATATACAAAAGTATTTGAACCATTCAATTCTAAATAATCAGATGATTGAAAGTTATGAGGAATTTTAATTTATTGGCAATGAAGATAGAGAAACTTAAAAAGTTGGTTTTGAACTCAATTTTGAAAAGTTCCAAATAAAAACAAAAACAAAAGATCTATTACTTGCTAGAGCACTCTCCCCACTGGGATTTTTGTAATCTTAGTTTCTTGTAAAAGTTATAAGTGAGTTAGGTTTATCTTTCATCAAGCACCACCTTCCACTTTATATTTTTTTGGAGGGTGAATATTAAAGTTCATTTGGTCAAACATTTTTCCCTACATTCTCAATCCATTTTTCAAACATATTGACTACTTAAACATGAGAAGTACAAGTTATGGAATGTACATAGTTTTTTTTTTTACGTTTGAAAGGAAAATTTAATTTAGATGAATATTTAATTTAGATGGAATATTTTGATGATTGTCACTGTTGAAATGAAAAAAGACTTATGTAGATTTCCTATAAAAAAGAAGATCTATAAAGTTGCACAATTTTGAGAAAATGCCATTGTTGACAATATTGATGAAAGACGTTTGGTTTGGCAATACTTTGTACTATACATATGCTAAAATTAAAATAATCAAAAGTGATCCAAAAACTTTGAGTTTTTTTCCACAAGTACACATCATCATGGTTTTGATGTGTAATTTTTTTCGGATCATTTTAACATCTAAAGGACCATTGATCCTTTGGAGGACAAAATGGATTTTAGGCAGGTTCTTATGACCTCAATTTTTAGTGAAACTTTTTGAAACTCTCTCATAACATAGAAATACTTATATGCTTTGTGAGAATAGAATTACTGCTTTGTCAGTGCCTAGGAGCAAAGGTTATACCACAAAATGACCAAGTTTCAACTCCGTGGGCACAAAACAAATCCACAAAACCTTGAATTTTAAATTTTAAGTTGTTTTTCTCACAAATTATATTTTTGTTTATGTGTGAAGCTTTGATTCATTCTATTTGAATTATTAATGTGAAAGTTGTAAACAATCTTGTTTTTTGGGCAATTTGAGAATCTTCTTGAAAAAGTAACTTATTGAATTCATTTCTAAACGCAATTTTCACAATTCTTCAAAAAAAATTTACAAGGTTAAAGTTGCTTGCTAGAATAAAGTGTCAGTGTTGATTTCAATTCCATCTTAGAACTATTAATGATTTAGTTCTTCTTTCAATCTTAGACCTACTTCTACTTAACAATTTTTTAAAGAATGAAAATCAAGCAAGTGGATTTGGAATTTTTTTTCCTAGACTCAACTCAATTCTTTTTTAATTCAAATTCTCAAGTGCAAAAGATTTCCTCAAATGGCAGTCAAAATCATCTAAAATTGCAAGCTAGTGTTCAAAGATACATTTTTTGGAAGTTTGAATGCTAATTTTTTACAATGTGTATGGACAAACTTCATGAAACTTTTACCACATGATCAAAAACAAGTAAAATACACGATTCCAGAATTAGATTTCAAAAAAAGATTTTTTTTCTAAAAACAAACGCAACAAAAATGACAATTTGGAGTGTTTTTTTTACAGAAAATGACCTTGGGCCCTCAAGGTTTAGGTATGGAAATAACAAATGATATGGAGATGTAAAGTGACAATCCAAAGTGCCTTCTCCATAATCCAAAAATTCACCCAAAATCGTGAGTCAATCATTTATTGATTGGATTGCATTGACAAATTTAGTGGAAAAAATTGTCCAAGATTTCTCTGTTGTTCACAAACTACTCTTCTACTTTTTGAATGCAGTTCACATTTTGACTTTTCTACAAATGTAGTTGCAAAAGTCACTTGGTGGCCTTGTGATCCTTTAAGGGTTTATTTTATATATATATATATATGGAGACCTAATTTGGGCTCTAAGACTCTTCTATTTTTGTTTATAATATGAGTAGAATAACACTCAAATGAATCAAGCATATATGAAGCCATCCATATGAGTTTATTCAATGAAAAACAAGTCCATTCCAAATTCTACCTCTAATTTGCTTCCAAGATATTCTTTAGATTTTTTGACCCATTTTTATTTAAGATTTTAAGTAAGTCTGACATGTAGTACCATAAATGGGAAAATTTGGAACTAAAAGTTGGGAATTTAACCTTTACACTATGACTTATGAAACTCCAAGTTCCACTCATAAAAAAAAAATTGTTTGCTTCTACAACTAAAGAAAGTTCCAAGGATTCGACCTTAATTAAAGTTTAAAGAGCGGCGTGTCACTTGGAGATGTAGGGCATGGGGCATAAAGTAGACACTTACATTAAAGAAACCTTCTTCCAATTGTGTCACCTATTTGTATAAGCCTCCAATATATTTCTCTCCAAAACCTTGGACAATTGTAGAAAGTAGACGCAATTCAACTAGTGGCCATAATACATATGCTTATCTTTAATTAGTGTGAAACAATTCTTATGCATCGTCGTATATTTCCCCCCCACTTGTCGAGTTGTCCAGTACCACATACTATAGTAGAAATCCTCTTAGTGCATCCTCTTTATTGCATAATTGTTGCGTATGCAGATAGTAGATGGGCCCAATTTTTAGAACATTTCCATAAAACATGAAGTTTTGTAGACCTTACATACATGTTGCCATGATATTCTACATAGGGCAGAAAAGAAATTGGCTTATGTACTAGTTGCTTCCAACGAGTGCAACCACCAACATGACCATGTTTACTTACAGCCTCTCTATCTCTAAAGTCTAAATGCATATCCTCTCTATGTGCATATCCAACCACCAGTCTCAGCACCATGCACTAAGACAAGTTCTATTGTTTGTACATTTTTATAGTAGTTGTGACTATTAGTTGAGTAGAGTGAAACCTTGCACACTGATTGATCAATGCGTGTAACTATTCCTTTGAAGTAAAAATCAGGGTAAAAATATTTGCACTACACTAATGATGGTAAATAGTGTTACCCATACTAACTATTTTAGAAATGCTATAAGTTTTTACTCTTCATGAATATTTTTACCGAGTGCATGGATCCTAATAGCACTGTAGTTGGGAAAGCTTTGTACCTATAGTGGGTAAAAATATTCATTAAGAGTAAAAGCTTATGGCTAATTTATATCAATTAGTGTAGGTAACACTATTTACCATCATTAGTGTAC
Organism: Pleurozium schreberi; assembly: GCA_006891605.1. Taxonomy (NCBI): domain Eukaryota; kingdom Viridiplantae; phylum Streptophyta; class Bryopsida; order Hypnales; family Hylocomiaceae; genus Pleurozium; species Pleurozium schreberi. The sequence continues at coordinate 300,899 of VACF01000881.1, read as the reverse complement.
TTTTGACCGGTCTCAGTTAGTATTAAGTTAGTTTTTTTTACAAGAGAATTGGTTTAATTACAAGAAATTTGGATGTTGATGAAGAGAAAAACCAGCACAAGCTTAGCATTGAAATGACTACCAAAAGAATGACTACCAATCAACAGAATCGCTGCAGCTGTAWTCGAAAGCATTCATGAGGCGATCGATGACAACGGCTAAGACCTCTTTAACATCACTTTCTCTTGCATCGCATCATCTTGGAACACGAACATCTGCTACAAGCTACTTCAGTTGGGTATGTGCAGCTTTTGTGTGACGTAGTTACCGAGAATGATTGCTAGTGCGTAAGAGCAGTGCTTGTCCGATTTCTAGGAATCCGCTAACAATTGCAAGAGAATTTGTTTACAAAATTTGCAGAATCACATTCAAGAGATTAACAGCGCAATATTAGCAAACTTAGCAATGCATTGAGGAAGAATGGCTAGCAACTCATAGAATCGATCTCTGCTATAATTAGTGAAAGGATAAGGCGATACATGACTAGCTGACTTGCAAGGAAATGGTACAGACAGGCTTCGTTGATATCACCTTGTGTAATATCGCGTCTTTACGAAACAGAAACAGCGGAACATCTATAAGCTACTAGCTCGGGCATATGCCCGCAACTTTCTTGTGACGAAACAGAGAGTGATCGCGCATGAACTTTAAATTTTCATCAGTGCAAGCTTAATTTGTGTTCCCCAGGAATCCGTTTTCGATAGAATTAGCTAGGTTACAAGACTTTTGCAGAATTACAAGAGATTAGCATTAAAATTGCAACGAATAATGACTACCAGGCAATCCATAGAATCTCTGCTAAGGCGATGGCTAGCTAACCTGCAAGAAAATTGTACTGCCAGACCCCTTCAATGTCACCATCTTGAACATTGTTCTCTCCCTTAAACAGGAACACGAACATCTACTACTCATACTGCAGGGGCGGAGGAACCAATGCAGGCGACCAGTTTGAATGGACAGCCCTAGCCTCGGAAGGGACCTCAGACCGTGAAATTCGCAAAGAATGAACTAATATATTCGAACGGTGTTTTTAATTGAGAGAAAAAAATGGAGCCCCAATTGCTGCGAATTAGGTGGTTTTTGTGTTTAGTAGAGGACGATGAACAAGGCCCCATCCTCTTGCATGACTTGGTACCCTCCGGAGCGCGACGCCCCGGCCACGTCCTGCGCGCACAAGTTGGTCACCGTTCGGACGTACTCAGCCACCGCCCGACACGGCTGGCAGCGCGGCAGCGGCACGAAGGGCAGGCTGCAGATCTGCGCTCGGCAGGTTCCGGCGACGTGCATGGTTGTGCAATGGTTCACTTCGCGGTGCTCGTGCACGCAGCAATCCGCGTTGTCCAAGAACTGCAGGTACCCGATCACTTGCGCRCAGTCGGAGGTCAGCCCCGACTCTTCGGTCACGTTGCACAGCGGCGCTAAAAACATGTTGGCGTCGACCAMTCGAGGTCTACCTGAACCACCCACAAGTTTAAAATCCAATCACTTTTTGCGCCAAATAAGAGGACTCACTCATAACATTCTTGGAAGGAGCTCCWAAATCAAGAATGMATTCWAGCTGTCCTGCAGATCGATGTCCAGAAATCTTGAGCAGAGATTCGCTAACATCTTGAGTTCAAAAAGGAACGGGTTAGAATCTGCCAATTATTAATTGTAGACAGTTGAACTACAAAAGTCCGATCGGTGTCTGTGTCAAAAACGATGACATCTGAGTGACTCTCGTGATTGTAAATGTCGCAGATCTCATAACATCATAACATTCTTGGAAGGAGCTTCAATCCTAATGCAAGAAGGAATTCAAGGTGTCTAATATCTTTAGCGGAGGTTCTCTAGCACCTTGAATGAGTTCCAACAGAAAATGGTCAGTAATTCGCCAACCATAGACACTGTCAGTTAAATCCACAAAAGTCTGATCAGTCTTTGTGCCAAAAATGACGACATCTGGCACTCGTGATTGTACATCGCGCAGATATCATAACTTTCTTGGAAGGAGCTCCTAATGCAGTAAAGRATTCAGGGTGCCCTGATGCCCTCATATGTACCTTCACCAGATTCGCTTTCAAAAAGAAAAGGATTAGGAATCTGTCAACTATTGTAGTCAGTTGTAGATTCAATGGAGCTACAGTGAAAAGGTGGGTGGTGCACAATGCTTTAGAATGTTATCGTAGTAGGCATACAGAAGAAGTAGTTCCTATTCGAATTTTCTGACCAGAAAGTGCCCGAAGAAGGACCAAAACGCACGCTACGACTCGCGGTAGCACCCTCATTTTGGTCATTTCTTGACAGTGAAAACCAAGAGGACAGTCAGGCCTGGAGATATAGACTGCGACGTCAATCCCAGCAGTCCATTGTGTGTAATGCTTTACAACGACCACTGCTGCTGTTGTTACTGCTGTATCCTGGAACATATAGACGATATGTATCAAAAAATTGAGTTATATGCAGAGGATTTAGTACGCCATGGACACACCTCCTTGATTGGTCATGAGGATGCTTCGAACAGGTTCGACTTACGYCTCACTTCGCTTGGTCACCAACAGGTTGCAACTTTCTTTCAGGCCAAAACCTTCGGAAGTATTGCTACTGTTTGCATTTTCAACGCTATGAAGTTTAATTGAAAGGMATTACTTCTTTGAATTATTATTTTTACTACGGAGTATTATTTTAGGTAYGTGGACAAGACTGATTGTTTATTGAATCTTGTGCATGTTTTGTAGGCAAGAAGTATAGCACCGAAGRTGGCGTTACTCAAAGCGGAAGTGGTGAGCTTGTAGAAATAGTGATGTCTGGCTTCTGTTTTTCTTTGTTAGCTCTACTGATTGATTAACTCTTATTGAAGTGTCCATGTGCTAGTGCTCAAGACATGCACAACTTTGGCTGAGGAATAAGAATGTTATGTSATGCAGATCTTTGTGTCTCCTCTGACTCGAGCTCTGCAAACACTCTGCGGTGCATTTGCATCCGCGCAGGTATCAACCCTCAAGTGCCGAAGCTAAGAATACAAAATTTTGGAAGCGGACATAGAATAGTAACTTTCAAAACATGTGTCACTGCTTAAAGATGTAGGGCATGATACCCACTTCCTATTGGTACATTTTTTGACTTCCTATGATGTATTTGAATTCCTATAGATATTGAAGCAACCACGTTTGGAGCATAAGGAATACTACACCCAACACGGTTGATAAAGAAGATTTTGTGCCTCTCTAAACAATAGTATGCCGATTGTGTCATGAATTATAGTATTAGTGTGACTTCACTCTGGTTTGTTGAGTCCAGGAACCGGACCATCCTCCGATAGAGGTGACGCCCCTTCATGCGGAGCACGTTATGGGTAGTGGTGATGTTGGGCGACCTCCTCAGGTGACTGCCACGTGCTCCCTCTCTCTTTGCTGTAGTTTCAATCACATCGTTCAATGTGACTTTCCATTTTTATTGTTGTCTCTATCCCGCAAGGAGAGAGCTTGAGCAATGGTTCGAAATCCAGAGCGTTCTGGTACCAAACAGACAAGTCACTACGATATTATTATGGTTGTAGGAATAATGGCATTCTAATGTTGACAAACATGGTTTTTTGAGTTCTTCAGTTCGAAGATTCTATTGAGTATTGAAAATTACTCCCTCAGTCCTACTAAAAGCTTCCTAATCAGGCTCATTTAGAGTCTTTGCAGGAAGAATTTGGGAAGCTTTTAGTGGGACTGAGTACATTTCTATTTGTAGTATACACCCATAATCAACTGCTTGGTTTAGGTGTTTTTGTTTTCTTGACTTGCATTAGATGCACTCGCTGTCACGGTTTGTATAACTATCCCCAACAGCTCTTCTTTTTCTCTCTGGCCTCAAGGCTCGAGTTGTTATTTCTTCTTCTACGTGCATTAGTTTATAAATCATTTGGTACCGTGAGTTTCTAAGTCACTCTAGACGTTGCAGATTCTTGCAGGAGAGTATCCTTGGCTTTCATTTTTGGCCCTGCCTGAGGTCTGGTGGTACTCCCTACCGAAATTTCCAAACGACGCCATGAGGATGGAGTTYAACAGTGTAGAGCCCATGGGTACAGTTCCTCTCTCTAATCCGATTCAGCAGCCTTTTTTAATTTTTTAAGAGTTTTATTTCTTACTCTCTGTTTTCCACCTACGAATTTGTCCATCCATGCAGAAGAGCTGCGCAAGCGAGTGGGTGTCTTTAGGCAATTCTTACGTTCAAGACCAGAGAATGTCATTGTTGTTATAGGGCATTCAACGTTCTTCAAGGTGAGTGTGGAATCGAACTATTTTATTGTTTTTTCTTATCCTTCATGTGAGTGGATGTGCACCTGGCAAGAGATTGGCTTTCAGACATTTCTCTTSCTTGATGAATGCTGTCGATCTTCTCATGTGGTGATGTGCTTTGCAGGAGCTCACTAGCACCCGYCAACGCATGATGAACTGCGAAATTCGGACACTCATGCTGTAGTTGCAGTAATCTAGGGACACTTAAAAGCTCCAATTTAAAAAGCGCCAATTTTTGTAGTGTGCATAGTTACTATTATTATGTTGATCAAATTTTTATCTTTTATCTTTGTTGGCAAGTTAAAGGAGGTTCTAATGCACCAAAGAATGTGACATTTGCACACCATATGCAAATGTTATGAAGGGTCAAAGTTTTCTTGGTAGATATTCTAAAATTGGTACCCATTGGTTTAGAAGATGTGTAAAGAGTGAGGATCAATTGAAGTGGCACTTTTGGTGTACCTACCTTATGTCCCTGTATTTGTATTGTAGAGAGATTAGTGCTTTAATGCCCAAATTCTTTTGTATCATGATGCATATTTTTGCTTTGTGTTTGTATTGTAAAAATATATTGTTTTCTTCAACTTCATCAAATTGGTCATAAAGGAAGATAGTTTTTTGAGGATTCAAACATTATTTTGGATGAATTGTTTGTTGTTTGCACAAAACATCATGCTAGAGTACTATGTTCTTTATTGAGAATATGGACTTGAGTGCTATATGGAGTTATGATGTGTTTGACCTTACAATTCTTGCTTTGTAATTTGGAGGCTTAATAGCACATTACACACAAGCTTGATTTTTTTCCTTGGAGTACTCAATTAGCAACAAAATTTTTGGAATTTGGTTATGAAATTGTCTTCTTCTATACAAGCCAAATTTGACACCCCCTAGAAATTTGCATAAAGAAATTTTGTGTTTCATATAGAATCGTTTTTCAAACATCATTAAGCAATGATAGCTAGGAAGGTGTCTTTTAACCTTCAAGCATTAAAAGGTAACTTTTTCATTAACTTGGAGAAAATATGTACCAAATAAAATCATTTGGAGTTCTATAATCTCAACATTTGAAGAAGTGGAAATTAATGATGTTGAAATTTCAAAATGTTACACTTACTAGAGTTCAAATAGATATTGACTATAAACAATACTTGTCTTGCTTTATAAAATGCCACCATTCTTTTATAACATCCTTCTCATTCTAAAATAAAAATTCTTCTCATTTGCGTCTCAATTTCAAACTACAATAAAATGATTCATTTGTACGAATTTTTTTAAAGTTTTTGAGTAACATAAAATTTAGACTTGAGAAGCTTTATTTTTATGAATTGTGATCAAAAGCAAAAAAACAATCATTTCAAATTGAAAAATTGATTAATTACATATTAGCTTTGTGTAATCAAAGTATAAGATTGAAACTTGAAAATACCCTAAAAGGCTAGATTGACCTCATTTAAAGTTGTATCTACAAAATGGCAAAAGAATTGATTCTTTGAGGTTAACTTAATTTAATTTCATATATATATTGTGTGTACTTGGTGTCACTTTTGATATTTTAGCAACAACATGAATTTTTTTGCAAAGTATTCTATTTTGCCATCACAACAAGGTATACATGATTTCTACTAAGTCTACAAACACTCTTTTGCTTGCCTCCAAATATAGAGCCTTTAATGGAATGTTCTTTTGGGTTCTTTTTTTATCACTAAAATTTTTACTCTAAAGCTTCAATTTTGTTTTGTTGAAGATGTTGAAATCTATTATATTATAGTTATTGAATTGCAACTTAAGCAAATTATTTTTTGTGTTTTGGAAAATAGATGTCTTCTTTTCAAAGTAGTTGCATTCGTGTTGGTCATCAAATACAATCCCTAGCTATCATGATTGAAATTTCATACTCTATTTAATTAGAGTTGCTAGTAAAAAATCGGCAAATGCTAAAAATAAAACATTCCCTCAAATTATGTGTTTTTTCCATAAAATTTTTTTCCTTTGAAAAAATAAAACCTCTAACATTCCAACATCTTCTTTTAGAATTATTTTTTATTTGACCCAAACAGCCAAGTATGGTAGATTAATGCAACTATGACTTGAAATTGACAAGAATATTTGATTTTGGGTATGCTATTTAAGAGAGGATGATGCTTTGCAAGTGTAATCTGTAAACTTAAGTATCTTTCCAATTTTTTTGCAAATATAGAATAGTGAAGCTATTCCAAAAAATAATTCATTCAGAAATTCAGCAAATGAGTCCAAATTTTTTGCAATTTCAAAAAGTTTTTTTTACTTGTAACGTCTCAAAACAATCAACGTTCTCATTTTCAACTAATTTATGTCAAAATTGATGACTACATGGATTACCATTAACAAAATTGAACATAAAGCTAGATGAAAATCATCCCATTTTTTATGTATTATTTGATCATTCATTAGCCATTTCTTGTCTCCAACAACATTTTAGATCTGGGTTAACAAATGGAGGACCAAATCTAGCTCAAAAAACAAGAATCCTGAAATTTAACCATAACAAACAAAAGACCTCTTGAACCAGGAGGTGTTATCATTTTCATCATTATCCAAAAGAAATGCCTATACATTGTCTCAAACTTTGTGTGACGCCATGAAAATTCAACTACGTAAAAAAAAAATGCTGATAATTTGTGCAAGCCCCCTTCAGTAATGCCCTCAAGTTTACAACATCCCAACGTACATCCTACTTAACCCTTAAAAGACAAATTGGTGATCTTAGAAAATCATCAATTTTGACATCGKCATATAAAAATCCAAAAGGACTCATTGGAAGTCAAAGTAATGTAGAAGATCTCCCTTTTTCACACAAAATTTTGAACATGAATAGTTGCACTTTTGTCCTACACAGAAAGATTCTCTGTCACCTATCACACACAAAACGTCCGCCTTGACGCTTATGGATTATACCCTCTCCTTCCACGTTTATTCATTGCAACAAATTCTATGAAAATTTACAACACTTAGAGCACAAATCTTGAGAGGTCGGACTTTTTCAAAAGATCTCCAACTGCGCGCTTTACTTTCTGAGGTTAGCAAGGAAATAACACATTAGGTTTTGAAAAACATGGGGATTTTTCAATTCTTTGTACAACTATGTTAACAAAATTAAATTGGGGCAATTATAGAGGAGATCCATACATAGTGCAATGTGTAGACCTGACATTATTTTATAGGTGTTGAAGGCAATAAAGTTCAGTGAGTCCAAACTAGTCTTTACACATATAAATGTGACATTTTTGCCTAAGTGTAAGGAAGATAGCATACCTCTTTGTCAATTGTATATGTTTCACCAGCCCTCTCTGGAGCATGRAAACTTATATCTTCCACAACTCTTTCAATAACCTGAAAATCAATGAATGTAAATCCAAGAGCTTCACAAATAGACAAAGCTTCTTGAAGTTCATTGTCGTTTGCACAATTAAAATCAATTGGACAATACATAATGAAAGTAGTAATAACGTACGGTATGTAACCTCCTGGCACCAATATTGTCCACTGACCGATTGACCTATAGWCACAAGTAAAGTTTTTATTTTATGTCAAAAGTAAGTATTCTATTTGATTAAGCGATATATAGTTCAACAAGCACTTTCAACCAATAAGCCTTCAATATACGATTGTGACAAATATGGAGAATATTATTTCTTCTATAGAGAAGATATCCTAGTTGCCACAAGGATTAAATAACAATAATGTTGGTTTTATTAATATTTTTAATAAACAACTATTTTGACTCCAAGATATATGCATACCAAGAAACCTTCAATGTGACTTAGGGTTATATTACAGTGACAAAAAATTTAAGGAAATCAAAGCAAACTACACATTAATAAAGATTTTAATCCAAAAATTGATTGAAAATTAGTGTCATCTAACCAAATATCCCTATTTGATGCATATGTACCTCAGCAGCCACCGTGGCAAGTTCTTCAATGGCATCATCCGTGAAAATCAAATTGATGTCCTCGGTCTTCATCAACAATTGTTGCTGCCTAATCACATTTGTCTCAGGTTCTGTCAATATTCGATACAAATCCTGCAAAATAAAAAAATTGTCTAAATTAAAAGGATGGCATCACTTAGCAAAAAATTCTTTAAAAAATGTGACCTTCCATCAGGAATATCAAGTTGGATCTTACGATTGTCTAATGCACCATCCCTATAAAGCTTCCTGAAAGCTTCATAGTCAACACGAGCTCCTGGAATTGGTGACTCGCCCTGAAGCCATACAAAAAAAATAAAGGTCATCTAAGCATAATTRTTTTGATTTAATAAATTACGCCATTGGATGGGAAACTAGGAAGTGCAATATAGCCATGTCTAGTCTTAAACCCCTTAGCGCCCAGCTCGTGTTTACTAAAATTGGGATCCTTCTCAATTCATTCTTATCAAACTATCATCTAAAAAGAGATCCACATAAATTGATCGTATCGATTGGTAGTGGAGACAAGTCTAGAGCTAGAGTGAAAGGGACACATCCTTTGACCGTACCATTGAAAAGATTATAATAGTCAAACAAGGAAATCTTTCAACTTGGAGGGGCCATATAACCCATATTTGAGGCGCTTGGGCACTCAGGGATTAAACAATGGTGAAAAATAATTGAAGAGTATAGATCCTACACCAAATGGAAAGTCACCAAATATAACATGCATCTCAAACAAGTACTTGAGTCCCAAGGTCACTCATGCACTACAACTAAATAGAGAAATTAGGTTGCCCTCCACAAAATTTCTCGACATTCCACAATATATGAAAATTTATTGTTACTGTACAAGAATACAACACTTTTGAATTATTTATTCATTTGGTGTAGTTGGAACTCATGACCCTCCATGTGTACAAATAGACTGAAGTATTTGTAGAAATATTTGTTGACTTTGATGGCTTGTAGAGTAACTTTCTTGAGGTAAGGCAAACTAATTTCACTATTTAGTGTAGGTATTTATGGCTAAACTGAGGTAAGTGACCTTAACCAAAGTAGAATCCACTAAATTTGCTCTTGGAATAGGAACAATTAAACTAACCTCTACAGGGGGCCTTTGACGACTAATGAAAATGTCCAACATGCGAACTTCCACCAACCTCTCCACTTCCTTCACTAACCTAGCACGCACCTGCATCAACAAATAATGATTTACAAAAATTAGAAAGTTCTTAAAAGATAGACTTCTAGAAAAACTAAACATCCTAACGTTTTCATTAAAATCCAGGGAGGCTTATTCTGGGATTTTAGAGGCGAATTCCTTGGCAGAATTCGGTCAATGATTCAACAGGCCAATTCAGGGGCAAGATAAGCCTCCTCATATTTTAATTTTAGAGAGCAAGCCCTACAGGGCCGATTATGCCCTGGCTCGCCTTCCGGGCTCACCTAGGCACACTTACCAGGGCATAATCGTCCTTGTAGGGCCTGTTCTCTATTATCAAATGACTAATCAATTCATGGATAAATTCTAAATTATGGTTGTCTTTGAAATATAATAAGAAACATCCCTATTTATTTTGAAAACCAAAACAACACCTTTTGTCTTTGCAAGGAGATGGCATTGTCAACTAAGTCTCTTATAATYTGGTCTACATCCCGGCCATGAAATCCAACTTCAGTAAACTTTGTTGCCTCCACCTGAATAATTGGAAAAAATTACAATGTCATATGAAAAAATGATATTTGACATGACAAATAAAGCTTCAAAAGGTAATTATGTATAAACAACTTGCACTTCTGTTGTCCTTGGAATTAAGTTGGTTCAATGTGACATATACAACAATAATATTTCACCCTCATAATATCATTCCAAAATATTTCATGCAATGGTGTGGAACTAAAACAAGCAAGAATTGAAGAAAGAAATACATGTACAGTTGCATTTATGTAAATTAGATTTGGGGAGTAGAAATCACCTTCACAAAAGGTGCATACGCAATTTTTGCAAGCCGTCTGGCAATCTCTGTCTTTCCACAACCRGTTGGACCGATCATGAGAATGTTCTTTGGAACTATTTCGTCTCTCAAGGCCTCTGGAATGCGACGACGCCGCCATCTGTTTCCTATAGAAAAGCAGTGAGAAAAGGCAATGAATTATAAAAAAAGCTTGTTAATCGAGTGGAGATATTCACGTTTGAATATAAAGATTAGATCCCCATTAGACAACATTTATCTCACTTTATTTCACATTTCAATCTAATGCACATTTCTTCTCAAAAACAAAGAAGTGAATTGTTGCCTCAGTATGCTTGCATTCAACCCTAGTTTGGGAGTACATATTTTTGTAGCCACATGTAATTAGAAAAGTCATAGAATTGGTCAATGAGAATGTCTCCACAAATGAATATTTATTACATGCTCACTCCAAAAACAAATTCTTAATAAGTTTCTCAGCTTCCCCAAAACATTAAAATTTAATCAATTTTGGACCAAAATTTATATATGAGGAGTTATGCCTATTAGAAACAAATCTTTTTGAACTAAACTACATCTTTGTGAGATACTGGATAAGCCTTTTAGTGAGTCTCTTCCTTTAATTCCAAAGAACTTAGTAGTTTCTTGAGGGTAAAAGCTTAAAGTAATTAATGCATTCTTTCCTGAAGTTGCAGATGCTATTCTGGATATTTTGACATACACATGCTACGTAGCCATAAGCCCACCAGTTTTTGAACCAGGTCAGACAAGCATACGAAGTGCTACCGCAACTGCTCGTTTGGCCTCTTGTTGTCCGACTATATACCGGTCTAGCAACTCTACAACCTTTGAGGGTGTCAAAGTCTCCATTCCATGCTCCTCTGTCATCATGTATATATGAGGTACATTTTTCATTGGTAAGGATATAGCTTCCTCAAATACGTAGTTTAAAATCGTTTTTCAAAAGAGTTCATCCTTTTTTATGCAGTTTAAATGCAATAAATAATCATTTCAAGTCCAAAATTATTTGCACAAATCGTAGACAGAGGAAGGAGTGGAAGAATCCCAACATAGTCTATAAGAATTTCCTTGAAAGTCATTTCCTCAAATGAAAACACTCCAGAAAAACACTCCAAAAGAAGATTGAGTAGTAATAATTGTCGAAAAGTCATTGCTTACCTGGTGGTAGAGGGGCAGAAGGTGCCCTCCTACAAAAATCAACCTCACTTGACGTAGTTGTGGTCTCTGCGGAGCTGCAACCACATCAACAAGCACATCATCAACCAATTCAACCAAAATTTAGGTCTGACCAACAATCTAGCCAAGATTCTTTATAGGATTAATTTACAAACTTGCAAAAACCTATCAACTACTCAGTTACTCAACAGACCCACGAACTAATCAACAATGCAATCCCACATCAGAATTTTAGCACATGTTTTAGGGCAAAAGATTCACACACCACCACTTGAACGCAAAACATATAAAATACTACATTGTCCTATAAAAAACTAAAATCAATATTTCCACTAAATAATAAATTGAGGCTAAGAATTTTCATAAACTGTTGTATTCTATCAGTCAATGACTTTTTGACAAGTGCACACCATTAGGGTTTGAAGATGATAAAAATTAGACCTAAATCCACTGTATGAGTTGGTTGGCCTGGCCAAACTATGCAATTTTCATTTGAACCACAAACAATTTTGAGTCCTCTAAAACCATACATCAAACGCATGGATATCTCAATGTGAAGTACATTCAAAATAAACTCTGAATTAGATCAACTCATAAGAGAAGGAAAACAGACACACAAGTTTCCAGCCTAAATTTCAATTGTCACATGTACCGCAACAAATCCACTAAATTCAACAACAATTACTCAAATTCAAATCAAAATTGCAAAGAAAAGAGTGAATTATTCATGTAGAAGAATGTGGTAAGCAACTGAAACTGTGCACCATAATATAAACTCCAATTAACAAATCGTAAGCTACAACCAAGAATTCACCACACCACACAATAAAGACAAGGTAAGAAGGGCTTCAACACATACGTAGAGAGAAGATGGCATGCAAGGAATCCCCGCACAGCACCTTCACTTGCCAAGGATGAACCCATCAACCTTCGCACAACATTCGCCATAGCTAAATGCAACACGGTCCGCAGAATACCCTAATTTCTTTGTGGCATTGCTTTGCCATAAATATCCAATTAGGAGCAAGAAACCTACTTGCAAATCAACTAAATGCTTGACAAGAGGCTCCGTCCGGCCATCGCCAAACTCGGTTCTACAACGAGAGAGACGGTAGGAAGGTAAACTCGCAGCCCATTGTAGTGGAGTTTGCTTTCAAGCCATTGCTAATTTTTTTTTTTTAATTTTCCACATTAAGATAAGTGTGAAAAAGAGTGAGAGCAATTGAGATTATACTTTTTTTTTGGTAAAGTACAAATCTGTTATGAGTTTTTGAAGTTCTCTGCCCATCATGGCCCAAAAGAGTCTATAAGGTAGGCATCCTCAAAGCGCCACAAACTGGTACTATGCCTAGTTACTATTATAGCTGTTCATCCATGATGGGTTGTCCCACCTTGAAACCATCTTTGAATGAATGGAAATAGAACTCAATCAATGGATGAACATTATTTTTTTCATCTTCACATGATCTGAAGTCCTCCTTGGTGTATGGCAATGGAACATTGACCTATATATGTTAGACTAAGCAACTGAATTCTTAAGTAAAAGATCATGATGTGAGCCTTTACATTTAAATTTAGTCAAAAATAGAGTTTATCTAAACTTTAATTTCAAGAGATCCAATTACACTTTTTCTATGTGCTCATCAAAATGTTAGTGAATCAATTGTAAACTACCTTATGTCAAATATAGAACAAGATTCTATCACAATTATAATCAATTTGTTTAACCCCTAAGCACCCAAGTGACCAATTTTTGATTGCTGCCTAACTTCGGGCAAAAATTTTGGGCAAAAAAACTTCTTTTTTTAGTTGTTTTTTTACAATTCGGGCTACTTTTCTATTCAAGACTAAGATTGCTATGGTCAAACACAAAATATACAAGAAATAGCACAAAGGATTTAAAATTTGCTAAGTGTTGAAAAACTCACTATTTGGGGAAAGTGTTGGTGTTTTCATTACTAGATCTTATGCATTTTTTTACAATTCAATAGAAACCACAATTTTGACCAATCAAAAAATTCAAATGCTAAATATAGAAATTATTTTCTTAGTTAAATTTTTAAAATTCATTTGAAGAGAATCTAAATATACTTTTATAATTTTGAAAATATGGATATTTTCTACTTTTTGTGCTTCGCATTGTACTCTTTGATGCAAACTTCAAAAAAAATTATAAAAATTATATTTTATAGCCACTTGTGTTTTGCCCAAACCCCTTGGGCCTTTAGGGATTAAGCTTGGAGCAAAGTAGTATAAAGAGATATATAAAGTTTGACTCAAACATGCAAGAAGTTTTGTTTTCTAAAAATACCCTTCATTCATTTTTTTTGGAGTATATGATGGTTTATTGAAGACACTCTAAGTCGTCCTATTTGTATTACTATGTAGCAATAGTGTACATTTGAAATCTAAAATGCGCACAACTATGGAGGCACAAATAGGCTCAACGAAATTGATCACACAAATAAGATAGCTTACATTGACCCCTAAATTTCTATCATTGCACTATAGCAAAAATGAAAACTTCAAAATGACAATCTCAACATGGATAGAAACAATTTTAATTGAACACACAATTTTAAATGGACATTCAATTCCACATACATGACACTGATTTCTTCAACAATTCCAAAACAATCCAAAACAGTCAATTTAAAAAGGTCAAATCCAAATAAAYACTTTAGAATGACTTATAAATAAATTAGGGTCTTGCAGTCACTTGTTACAAATGCATATTTCAAACAAAGTCCTACAAAAATCCCTACCTTTTATAGCAATCAACAACAACAATCTAGCATTGATTGAGTTTATAGGTTCCAAATCTGTCTTACCTTGTATAAGTTGAAATGTATCCTTGCACAAGCCCACAATAGCCAAAGATACAACTTCTTTACTAGATTCCAWACTTGCCCYAATTTTAACAAGTACWTGAAATAGCAAAGAGAATACTTCATTTTGATTCCAAAAGCCTCCATGTGTCTCAACTCATTTAGTGGTCTTGAGAGCCATTAGTTTTACAATCATTTGTCTCCAATTGTCAAACTCAACCAACAAATCATTTGTAAGCTCTTCTTCTACCACATGCAAGAACTCGTGGACTACATCACTTCCACTCTATTCAAAAACTTCCTCGAGGTACAAATTAGGGTTTTCTTTAGCATTGTCAATATTCCTAAAATACAACCAATCTCAACCAAATTCATGAAGTTTTTTCAATCAAGACGTGTCTTTTTCTAGGTTGTCAACATTGTCTCCAACGAACCTCAAATAGTGAGATTTTCCATCCAAATTAATCCATTTCATACAATTTCTTCCAAATATTACACAAAAAAAGAACATTCATCCAAATTCATTCATATAGTGTGATTGGATTTTGTACTATTCAAATTTCAAACTCTCAACTTGCAAAATCTACCACCTTAGTTATATCAATATACCACTATACCTCTTTTCCATGCATTCCATTTCAATTAATCTTGTTTCATTTGGCACTCTAGTATAGGCAATCAATCTATTGAGACTATTTGAGACTATTTTAGTTTCAAATAGTGAAAACATATTTAAAAATAAAGACAAAATATTAGTAGAACAAATTTTGCATCCTCAAAAATTTAGGTACAACAAAAAGATTTCTCCTAGTTAACTCCAAAATGATCAAGTGGACCAAGTAGGTGCTGAATGATGCATTGAAATTTGGCTAGGTTTTTACGATGTTAGTTTTCAATGGATATTTTCGAGACTATAATACACAGTGTGGGTATATACCTTCAATGCAAAATATAATTTTTTACGATCGGCATGTATCAAAAGTTATACTACTTCCAAAAGCTAGGTAGTTCATSTAATTAGGGAATCTTTTCTAAGCTCGCATCTACCTTTGACACTATTTTGGCAAGTATGTAATTCATGTAATATAGGGTGCAAAAAAACACCATAAGTAGCGCAAAATCTCATTCTAGGTAGAGTTAAAGTCTATTGACTTTATTGGACAAGTTTGGAAAAAAAAAATCCTTTTTTTTTAATTAATCTAATTATTGGTAATTTTTGATAATATATGCCAAAAATGTGCTCGGATCCTTTAGAGATTAATAGAAAAAAATATGGATAATAAGGACTTTGAATAACTGAATAATTTTTTTAATAGAATATTTTTAGTAACTTAATGAAGATGAGAGTCCATCGAAGAAGCATTGGAGGCTCTTTCTTAATGTCTAGAAATGCACTTTGTTACAAAATACTACCTCTGTTCTTGAAAAGACCCATATTTTTTTTGTAAAATACAAAGAAAACATGGTTTTTTTTTAAGAACAAAGTGAGTATCTTTTTTTGCAACCATGCAAGAAATATTATGGAAAAATACAAATCTACAAATGTTTTATAGGATGACTATTTGTGGCTTATGCTTGAATTTGATTTGCTATTAATATTGCAAACTTCTATTTTGAAAAATAGAACCTTGAAAGATGGTGCTAAGATTTCAATTTTTGATGTTAGTGGTTTCATAACAATTAAATTATTAGAAGACAATCTATTTTAATCTTAGAGGGTTGATAGAAACAATGCACTCAATTATTATCATTGTTATTAATTTAAAGTCYACACAATTATACACGATGATCTGGAGAGCGAGATCTTCTTCGAGGATATTGATGCAAAGTTGCAACATGACGACCGTATATAGTAGACTCTGGTGGAAATTGTGATGGGCGTGTAATTTTGTGACGTAAAGGTTGATCCCAATCTGACTTGCAATGTTTTTTGGAATTRTTTTTGTAATGGCAATCTCGATTACTACAATGATCTTGTTCTTGCACATGTTCTTGTTGAACTCGTTCTTGCTCACGATCTCGTTGATCTCGCTTGGTTGTTCTTCGTGGTGATACTCGTTCATGGTCCCGATATCGTTGGTCAATTCTTCGGTATCCTTCTTGTTCTTGCTCTATGTCTCTTTCCTTATCAAATAAAATCTTCACTTTTTCCTTGTCATCAATATCATGATTCTTAAATTTATCTTCTTGGTTTTGTACTCCACGTTGTTCTTCCTTCACTTTTTCTTTATCTTTCCGTGTCTGAAGTCAAATCATTCAATTCAATTAATTTGCTTCTGTAATACTCAAGGTAATATAGCAATGAAGATTTATTTTTATTTTTTTAAACTAAGATCAAAATGACAAATTATCAGACATATTTTGTTCTTATTATACCATTATCTAAATTTATTTCATTCACCTTATTACATTTAATATGCAAATAATATACATACTCACATGATACTSATATATATACTCTCGAACTAGGCCAAATCCAATGTGTTGTTTGCCTGTCAAATGAGATTGAGTGCGTTCMGTAGCATCATTTGCTACCAAGAAGGATCCGCAAGTTTCACACAAAGCCATTTTCTTTTCTTGAGAGAGGATAAGCCCTCGCTCATTGTGGATTTGTTGAACAACAATGGACTTTTCTATATTCAATACATCAACCTGAAGACATTACAAAAACAAAATTATTATAGATCAACTAAGTACAAAAAATAATTAAATAACTTCCTATCATCATTTTGGTATGAATTCTTAATTTGAACATAGATACAGTGCAGAGTTTCACTTTATAACAATGTCTTAAATTCAAATTCCATTCTTTCAATTGCCAAATATAAATCTTAAGATAATAATCACATGTAAATTTTTTATCAGAGTATGTTTAAATTTTTTATATATAAAAGTGTTTACTAATGTAAATTTCTTTTACTTACTTTTATAAAAATTAAACCAAAGAGATTAATACCAAGAAATGTGTTTTTGAAGTATAAGATTTTCAAATATAGTTTCATATATACCACATGAGTTTATATATGTAATTTTATTTTAAATAATTCCTTGCAAAGGTTTTAAAATAAACATTTAAAATGCCAAAATTTGTATCCAAATCCAGGATGTATTAGTTGATTTTTTAGGAGCTAATTAATAAATTTCAATTATATTTTCATATATTTTATTTTTATGAATTCATTGATACTACAAATTTATGAAATCCCAAAGACTAAGTGGGAATATCTATTTCAAAAGTTTATATATTTTATTACCGAACTCAACAAGGAACATGATGAGCCTGCATCGAATTTAGCATGGGCCTTCAAAATTGCAAAGTAGTAGTCACCTTTCCTTAAGTTTCGGATCATGAATCTTTGGGCAGGGCCCTACAAATACAATATAAATACATTTAAAAATAATAAAAATTCAAGATTATTTGTACTCTATCTCAATGCCAATTATTGTATCTTTTAAATCATTATTCATATTAATTTTAAATTATTTAAAGCCAACATAATGAGGATATCTACATAATAAAAAATAGAACACATACCAAGGTCACTCTTGGTGTTGACAAATAATTCATGAGGACAAAATTTAACAAGATAGCAACCACAAACTTCTTTATCGTCCCACTTTATTTCTCTGTATTTTTTCCTTTCTTCTGTTGTCAAATCACGAGCTGCAAATCATAATCAAATTTAAAATAAGGTGACTTCAGTTTTTCCAACATCCTTGAGCTTTGAACATCTTGAAAATGAGATGAAATAACTAAAATTAAAAACATTATCATATAAAAATATCATTTAAAATTAATGTAAAATGATTTCTACGTATTATCAATTCCAAGTCTATCTAATGTTTTTCTAATTACATGAAAAAATGTAGAAATAAAATATAAATTTCACTCAAGTTTGTTGTATATGATTGAAGAACTACCAGTGCCCATGAGCTCATCAAGCAAAGCTCGTTGAGCCTCCACCATGTTGTATTATTCCTTCAATGTTCCAATTAAAGTGTAAGGACCAATGCAATTTGTTTGTTGAAGAGGAATAAATCAAAGCATGTCAAATGATATGTCTAATCTAATATTTGTCAATTGATAGATTTTCATAGAGCAATTATATACATGTATTTCATGAAAATGTGATGAATGTTGATATAATTTCAACTGCCACCAATGTGTCAATTTTCACTTCAACATCTCCTTAACGTATATTAACTTAACTAAAATTTCACATATTGCATGAATACTTCTCAATTATTTACAACCTACAATATATAATTTGCCATTAAGATATGCAATGAAGACGATTATTAAGTATCTCAAAGTATTTTTGACCACCTAACTCCTATCACTATTGCAAAATTACTTTCTATTTAAGGAAAAAATTAAGTTGAATATCCTCCTAACTATAATCAATGTTTGCAAATGCAATGACTTACTTGATTTTATTTGTATTATCCTAATTTATGTAAGCCAATTCTTTTACACTGTCAATTTCAACTACATCAAAGAATACTATTCTTTCTAACTAAAATTAATGACTAAAGTTTTGGAAAAAATTTATGAGTCAAACATTATGCTTGTTTAGTACACTCAATCCCACAAACAATGCTTTATTGTTCACAACCAATTCAACTTTAAAATAGAAAAACATAACAATCTTATTAAAAACAAATAATTGAACACTTCACTTCCATACTTTATTTGATATCGACTTTGTCTCAAATGATCTAAGAACAAAATAAATGTAAACCTAATGCTCTTAATAATGTGTCAAGAATGTAGAGTCTCTACATGAGTAGTGCTAATGATGTCAATAACCTCAAACAACTGAAGTATATTCTTATTTGATATACAAATTTAAAACAAAAATAATCATGTTAATTTGTTTTTTA
Source organism: Pleurozium schreberi (assembly GCA_006891605.1). Classification (NCBI taxonomy): domain Eukaryota; kingdom Viridiplantae; phylum Streptophyta; class Bryopsida; order Hypnales; family Hylocomiaceae; genus Pleurozium; species Pleurozium schreberi. The sequence continues at coordinate 281,755 of VACF01000881.1, read as the reverse complement.
ATACTGTTGGAATTTTATTTGGTTAAAGTGAAAACCTATTTCTACTATGATAATAGCAAAATGTGACATTTTCTTCATGTCACATGTTCATCCGTAACAATCTTAATTTCATTGTTTTAATTATTTTTTCATTCAAAAAAAATATCCACGTTTTTCATTCATATATTGTTCAAACATTGTACCATGTTGTAATTATATCATACAAGAGTATATTTCCTCTTCTATATTTAGTGTTGATATGGATAATTTCCTAAACAATTTAAAATTTGACATATAAGGGCCGTGCAAATTTTTCAAATCACGTGTATCAATGTAGAAAGACTATAATTTCATGTGGATGATAAATTGGATACAATCAAGAAAATCTACAATAAAGGAAGATTGATTGAATTTGTACCATGGTACTAGTGCCTTAACGAGGTTGAAAAAACCTATTCTACTATACCTAAACGAGGTCTGAAATTACAACTTAAATACAATTTTTGGTTTAATTTGACTTCACCATGAGCGGTTGAGTTTTTAGTAATTCTAATATACATATCCCACAATGTTTGTTTTACCTCCTACCACCCCATATGTATATAAGGAGTTGTCTTCTCACCTCTAAACACAAAATATGGATGGCCTTTGAAACTAAGTGAAGGATTAGATGATGAAGACAATGATCTCTATGAACTATATCCCACTTTCTTGATTTGTATGTTTTGTCCTAAAATTAACAAAAAAATATGGAGCACGCCATAAATGTAAGTTACTACCACTCTTCCGACACCAATACTGAAGCTTACATTAATTAGGTGTGGATGAATTTCAAGGATGAGGCTACTGAATGTTATGTAGAAAACAAACATAATGTTGTTTATGGAATTCAATTTTAAAAATTTTCTAATTAAGGAAAAAAAAAGATATACATTAATTACTAATATGTTTTCAAATTGGAATTTTCAATTCTTGTCAAAACTATTAGCAGTTTATTATTTTGACTTTTAAAAGATGTATATGAAAAATTATTGGGAAATATTTTTTCCATGTCTTATCAATTCATTTTCAAATATATAGAATTAATTCACAAGTTATAGGATGTATGTGCTTTTTTCTAATAATATTGAAAAGCAACATTTTAATGTTTGGAAGGGCTAGAAAGCCTAAATTTGGGAGTTTAGGCACATTAAATTTGCAATTAGTGGAAATATTCATTTAAATTATTTTGAGAGTATGTAATTGGACAAGTTAACAAAAGAATCTTGTCACTATAGGGAACCCATGTTTCTTTTATGTCTAACCTTAGACATGTGTTTTTCTACACATTGAGATGTCACAATGAGAATAGCCCCAAAAGGTAGATTTTCATGGATGTCACAAAGATCTTTAGCAATTTTTTGTAAAAACTATTCGATGCTAGCATTGATGTTTATGATTAGGAAGTAGTTGACATGATTGAAATATTAATAGTGGTGTTTTTTTGAAAGTTAGGAAAACATAATACTATCACTTTAGCCCAGAGAACACATTTTGATTGCATAAGTCTATTTAAGTTATTACGAGCTGAGGTAAAATACTATTAGATAAATTAACTATGACTAAAAGGTTGTTTCTATAATTTTCAATTCAATTTCAAAGCACTTCACTTGAAATGTTCCCCAATTCACCTCATAGTTTTAGCAAGAGTGTTTTTGAATAATTGGCTAAAATTTCTTCTATTATTGATTAGCACAAAAACTTCAAAATTTAATCAATATGAACATCATTATCTTTCCACAATAATAAACTTTTGATGATTCAATAATATTGCTCAAGTTATATTCATGTCCTCATAAAAAAATTTGACAATAACATTTCTTAAATACAATGCATGAGCTCAAAGACAATCCATTTYATTATGCATTAAAAAGAAAATTGAAAAAAAATTCTTAGACACTAAAATATGTTGCTTGAAGATGGACAACATCCACACAATGTGCATGTCATTAGGAATCAAACAAAGATAGATTTGAACTTGGATAAAGGCATGGGGATGTAATAAAACCTACTCCCATCCCTTAAAGAAATTTCCCATCTCCTATTACAAGGCCATTTGTACTTTATATTGGCTAGCCATTTGAGGAAAAACTTAGTGGAATTTTTCTTTTATCATAAACCATTGCCGGGAAATGCACCGTTCATTGCCTGGAAGGACTCTACGGAGGAATTAGGGCTTCATGCCTATAATGCCCGATTACGCGGGCAAAATTGCATAATCGGGCATTACGGATTTTTCATCCAAATTTTTTTCAGTCATCTAAAGTTTTGCATTTTCTGGCAGTGGTTTACGCCGGGCCAATGGCCCTCATCATCAGGCATTGCATGCAAAAGAGTGCCTCCTCGTCAAGCTCCACCCTCCTCGTCGGCCTTTTTTGCACGCAATGCCCTCCTTCTCGGTCATTGCCCTATACAAAAACACTCATCAAAACAAAGGAATCCAAAGGGATGAGACTCCATCAATATTTCAACAAGTGAGTGGACTTTCTAGGAATTGCATTACGAAGAGGTTGGCCTTTTGGATGAAGTAAGGGCCATGAAAAGATACAAGGTTGGGGATTGGGGTGCTCTACCTCACAGAATTTTCCCTGGTCCCAAAATGAAGACATTCACTTCCATGGTTTACCTTCGGAGAGCACCAAAAATTGACAACAGGGATATTTATAAATTCAGCACAAYGCATGTTGAAAAGAATACAATGAACACAAAAAATGGTTTATTCACAAAAAGACACATGTACAATGGCATCTGTCAATGACTTCTTGTTCCAACGGTTACTATGACTTTCTTCCCCATTCATGCTCATATTTCTAGGTGTTAATAATTAGGCAGGGTCTATAATAGGTGCTCGTACCTTATGTAGCAAACAGAGCCATTGCCAAAATACGGTGTACTCTTCTTACAATTGGCAAGTTTCTCTCGACGTTTAATCTCATGTAACCTAAAATTTACAGCTCATCCTTGGCTTCCTTACCCTCCATAGAACCTGCAGTTTTAAGAACAGAACTCCTGTGCTTCTTAATAAACTCACTAAGGTCGGCTTGGCTGCGATTACCCTCGTATCTAATGCTTTCTCCAGTGGCTGTGTGAAGATAAATAGTAGGGAAACCCTTCACATTGAATAGACCTKGGGGAACATCATTGGTGGTTGCATCCTGAGGAACATCACAAACTCAACRTGTGAAAATTCCAGATACCATAATTGCAGTAATATCTTTCCACATTTGCCAAGAGAAAAGGGACTATCCCTACATATTGGCGTTGAGTCACATAATCATAACTTGGACACAAACTTTGGAGAATTGTACAATCCAAATTGAAGACTCACTTGAGCATCATTGAAGCCCTCGTCAAAGCTCTTATAAAGACGGACCGCAGGAGCCACCAGTGCAACACCATTGTCAGGCACAAATGAGCTGTCTAGAGTATGAACAAACTGGTAATCCACTCGCAGATCGTCTGCGACGACCAAAAAATCTGAGTATTCCTTGTCTTCTAGGCTCTTGAATACACCAACCTGCAATCAAAATGAGGCACAGACCCTGTGAGCGATTTTCTGGAAAACATGTACGAGACGATAAAATGCCACGAAAGTCAGCTCCTACCGGCATACTGAAATTAAACTGGAAGTTTCAAACCGAAATCCAGCTCCATGAGGCTCACCACTGTCAGCTGCGACTTTTTCAATATTCCCTCCGCTTGCTCAGCAGATGTGATTTCCTCTGAAGGTGGCCCAACCAACTGTTTCAAATGGGCAACAATCCCTGCAGAGTCCCGAGGCCCTTTGTATTCTGATACTGTACTCCCACCCTTCTTGAAGATCTTGAGGGTTGGAAAGCCCTTAATATCGTACTTCGAAGCCAAGGGCTTGTTTTTCTCATCATTCACGTCGACCTTCGCTAAAACAATTGGCGGGTCGTGGCTCTTGAGCTCTGTTGCAGCCTTGGCGTACTGCGTAAGATGGGACTCGAATGTCAGTCACCTAATATAATGGGGTGTACCAAAACTATACATGCTCGTCTAATTGGGCACTGTGTTATGTTAACCCTTAAAGGACCATGGGGTCTATCTATACGACCTGTATTTAGTATTATAACTCTTCGATTGTGGTTTACTATGTGAATTGTGATACATTGTTATTTACGTGCTACCATGATCATTAAATTATTTGGTATTGAAAAGTATTAGGTCAATCTTTTTCTGATCGAATACCACCGAATAAAATATATACTGTATGGTAGCAAAGGGCTTCTTGGTCCTTTAAGGGTTAAAATGGTGACTTCGTTATGTACAGGCAAAATAAAGTACATAGGAGCAGAACGATGGAAGTCGCATGGATAGAGATTGTTAAACAAGCACACTCTTATGATTAAGTCATTGAACACTACAATTTTATYGTCCAACCRAAACTGCGATGTTGRTTTAAAAATGTGAGAAAAAAACTTGACAAAATGAATGCATTATGAAACTTTGTGAATTCACTTTTAGATGCTCTCAATATTGCTTTTGAGTTTCTAAATTCGGACATTCAAATCTAATTCCACCAAGGTTCAAAAAGTCTGCTGAGATTCAGCATCATCTTGTCATGGAAGGAAATTTTACTGAAAAACATTTTGACGAGACCAGCGCTTAAGGGACGGATTGGGTACAGACACCTTACACAAGAACTCTGCACCTTGATAAAAACAAAAGGCCGTTAAGGATCAAAACTCACCTCAGGAGCCAACTTCTTGCAATGACCACACCAGGGAGCATAAAACTCAACAAGCATAAACGGATGAGCCTTGATCGCTTCGTCGATGTTGTCCACACCGAGTACAAGAACATCCACTTCGGAATCAGCGGCATTCGCGGACGAAACCGCCAAAAGCATCACCAGCGTCAATCCAATCCATGCGTGAACCCCCATCCTTGGAGATTCTTGGATCTCACCTCTCCTACACAATTTGCGAAAAATCCCCTCTCCTTAAGCAAGCTCATTTTCGCCCTAGACTCGACTTGACAAACCCCTCATACGGTATTTTCAGTAMCATGTAACACGATTTAACACATCCTTGACCTGACATGATGACCAACACGCGACCAACTCAATTTRTAACGAAGTAGACCCATCCTCGGTAATCCTACAATTGACCACCGACAWTCTGTTCATTYTCTCCACTTTTTTATTCTCTCCACTTCGCTCACCAATCGTATCGATAATTCAAGCTGATGCACATCAAAACCGGCACCTCACCATAAGAAATTGCGATAAATGGATACTAAGATCATCAATACCAWATGCATTACCAATACTAACGGCTAGTAGAACAAATCAATTCTTGTGAAAATACTACAATTACAGAGYAAGAGACTCTTGCGAGATTATCCTCTTTCAACGATCCTCGTATCATTAACAGTCGTCAGTAAGCAGGATTGGAAAGAGGAAATCAAACAGAAACTAGCGATCACAATATTTCCAACAAACAAATCCGGAGACATGCGAGAAGAAAATTACACCACGACAAAGCGATCCGCCAAAGAWAATCTAAGTCATTAWTTATGCCTCCAGAAAGACAACCAGTCAAATTTACTCCGCAGTTGCTTCCGCATTAAAGTTTGCTAACTTAGGCAAGAGAACTCACCGGAAAACTCGGGAAAAATGCGACACTGCTCGGAAATTGAGGAGATTGATTCTCAAACGTCTCGACCTGTAATAAGTGCAATCACAGGTGCGATGAATGGCTTAGAAGCGTGAACGGCGAATGAGAGCTGTGCTTGCACCAGCGATGTGCGCAAAGGGGATGCGGACCACTTGGCAAAACCCTAAACCCTAACCCTAACAACCAAAGCAAGCTTCCAATTTAGCAACAACGAGTCGGTTCCCCATCGTCACCTTGAGGTAGGTGTACCCTTCACGGCATGCCCAAGTGTCACCAATATGACCTCAAATTGTTCACTTTTAACCCCTAAATGTCCTTGATTCATCTCCAAAGTTGATAATTTGAGAAAAAACATTATAATGTGCTATTTGGAAGCATAATTTGGAATTGACCTACAAATAAAAGTTGTAGACTAAGAGATGCAAATTCCATCCGTACAATTAGATTCACCAATTCTATCACCAATATTTTTTAATAAATTTTGAAAGGGAAATTTCAAAATTCCTTCAAAATTCAACAACAAGCAAAATATTACCATTTGAGGAGTAAAATTTGTTGGAATGGATTTGAAATGAGGCTCTCTTCACATGGTGATTTTCTTGAAATTTTTATGTTCTTAAAATCTAAGACCTCATTGTGGCAAATCCAGTTTTTAACTACAGTCAATGCAATTTGGGCTTGCTCCACCACTTGACATACTTGCAGATTTTTCATTTTAGAAAAATATCTACTGTTACAACCAAATTTTTCCAACTTAATCTGATAGATGTGGCAATCCAAGAAGATTCCAGCTGGCCCCGTAACTTATCCACATGGCATTCTTCGGGTAGTTATTTCAGCTTCCTAAAAGTTAGGTGAGAAAAATTGCAATAGAAAATCGGCAGGGGGAATGTAACCGCTACACTAATGATGGTAAATAGTGTTACCTATACTAATTGATTTAAAACAGCTATAAGTTTTTACTCTTCATGAATATTTTTACCAACTATAGGAACAAAGTTTTTCCAACTATAGTACTATTAGGATCCATGCACTTGGTAAAATATTCATGAAAAGTAAAAACTTATAGCATTTCTAAAGTAGTTAGTATGGGTAACACTATTTACCATCATTAGTGTACTTGCAAGCCAAGAATGGAGGACTGAGGGATAAGGAGGGGGCGGTAAGAAGAACATGAAGAGAATTCATGAGAAAGAGTGGGGGGTTCATGAGAGAGAAAAATAATGAGAAAATGTAATCTTAGCGGATATGAATAAAATCTTTCCTTTCTCGCGAACATGATGTGCGTGTTGTGATTTACATATTGCTTCTTGTCTGCTAAACAAAATCTAAGCGATATCAGTACTTTAGTAACATCCAATTCAACCTTTAGATAGAAAAACAACTTGATATAGTATCTCCATAAATTAGAAGACTTTACATCAAAGTAGTTAGGAGGATGAAATTTTAGTTTCAATTTGTTTATCTATTGTCTAGAAAATGTATGCCGGAGTGCTCCAAGGTTAAATGTCTCCTACTTTGCAAAAGGCGCTTCATAATTGTCAAGTAATAAACTTTAAGTGAATGGTTTCGGGTCTTGCTCCAAGGCACTTTAGGCATGCACCTATTGAACACTTTGAAAAGTCTCATAAAATACAGAAATTCTTCAAAATAATTTTTTTTAAACTATTGATTTCCACTTATTTATCGACAGGGAAAAAATTAACATTGAATTGTGTTTTTGACTCCATCTATACTCATGAGCTTAAAGGAACAAAAATGAGTTTTTATGCTTTCCATATGATGGCAGACCATAAAGTTGACATGGTAATTGACCCCTCCAAAGCCAAGGCCATTTTTCCTGTCAAAAACCACTCAAAATTGCTAGTTTTGTTGTATTTATCCAAGAAAAAAAATTTAAAAAAAAATCTAACCATAGGATCTTGTTTGAGATCTTAGATCATTGCGAGAAAGACCGGCCGTTTTGCGTATTGTGGCACTGTACTAGCTGTATTGTGACCTTTTGGAAAAAAATATTTAAAAATAAGATAAAATATGGATAATTAGTACAATACTAGAAATCTCATGTCACCAAAATTTGGGACTTACAAAAACTGTAGGTCAAAAGTTATTCACAAAATAGAATATCACAATTTTTGAAGAAAATAGACACTTTGACGTTTTAGTTTGTAAAAAATAGGAAAAAGAATTTTCAAAGAAACTAAAAATTGGCAATTTCGGAGAACTTCATGATGAAGAGATTTCACCAAAAGAATGATCTTTAAACCATCTTGAATGTTCAGAAGTGCACGCGCAAGAGAGTCCTATTGGCACTCACGTAGAGAAAATAAAATTATAGTGTTTTTTTTAAAGATCCTTCAGTAAATAGATGCCTGTCTATTTTGGGAATAGACCATAGAAATTTTTGCTCTAAATCATTGATTTTGGGCACTTCCTAGTACTGAAAAACCCTAAACTGCAAAGTGTGACGAATTAGCTAAAATGAAATTTAAATATAAAATGATTTTTGAATTTTTTTGAAAAATAAAGAATTTGATTTCTATCAATTTAGACATCTCTAATGAAAAATTCAAGTTAACCCCTAAATGAGTGAGGCACATTTTGGGCAGAAATCGTCAAAAACTACCATCTTCTACCTAAGGCAGCAAGAAAAAAATGAATTTATTTTATATTTTTATTCAAAATTCAACCCTACAAATTTGTACTAAATTTCTAGGAATTTGTGGAAAAAAATTCAGAAACTTTGATTGCATGGATTGAAAGATTATAACAATTGAATTAGGTGAAAAAGATTTTTTCCAACCTTGCTTGATAGGGCCCGGAAACTTTAACTCTTTCTAGGATGAGTTTTATACACTGCACATGCTTATTTTTTTTGACATTTGCATCTTGTATTGTGTAAGCTACATACCAACCAAAATTCAAGATCATAGGAAGAATTTTGCACATGATGCCCAAAGTTGCCTGAGCTGCCCGTAAAGTTCAAGGCAGCATAGCTTTTGATTAAGGCATTTGATCGGAAAAAAAATAGATTTTTAAGAAGGAGGTACAAAGATACATACTGTGTCCAAATTTCATGAGCATTTGACCAAAAATGACTTCATAGGAACCTATCCAAGATTTCTTGCGTACATTGAACGAACACTTGATCCTTTAGAGATTAATCGGGTTCATGTTTTCAAAGTTATAGTTGATAACAACTCCATCATTCCAAGTGTGACGCAAAACAATACTAGTCTTTCTTGCAATCACCCCCATATGGTGAAAATTTTATGAAGTTTGACTATATAGATTGAAAGGTACGAGCATTCAAAGTTGGAATTAAAAAAGTTTTGTTTGAACTGCGGTCTACAATTTTAGGTGACTTTTATAGTTTATTGCCATCAGTTTTGAAATTTTTTTTGCATTACAAAATTTGAGTTTAAGATTCTTTGTGTTCAGAAATAGAGTTGAAAGTCTAGGGATTTAAAAAAAACAAAAAACAAAAACACTTGATTTCCATGCTTAATTTTTTTTAAATAGAAGTAGGTTCAAGATTGAAAGAAAAACTAAATGGTTAATGCTCTAAGATGGAATTGAAACACAATAATTTCAAAAGTGAGATTGTCTTAGCAAGTAAACTTAACCCTGTCCAACGATTGTTTTTTGAAAAATTGTAAAAATTGCATGTAGAAATGAATCCTATAAGTTAATTTTTCAAGAAGATGTTTAGATTGCCCAAAAGACAAGATTATCCTTAACTTTCTCATTTACTTACTAGTCCATATAGAATGAATCAAAGCTTCACATGTAGAAAAAACTATATTGTACTAGAGAAAGAATTAAAAACGAAATTTTGTCTTTTTGCAAAAAAATAATTTTGTTGCCCAGTTCAATTTTGGACTGTTTGTGGTGTAACTTTTGCTCCTATGCACCAATTGAAATAAAAAAATTATATTCCCACAAGGCTAATCAATTTTTCTATCTTATAAAAAAATTTGAAAAAGTTTCACCAAAAATTGAGGTCATATAAACTTGTCCGAAATCCATTTTGATTCCTGAAGGGACAATGGTCCTTTAGGGGTTAAAGTGGATGAGGCCATTCCAGCTCGATTGGGAGCCTTTACCATTGTGGGAAAGATAAAAGATTTTGCCTTTTTTACATAAAGAAAGATCTAACAACACGTAATTGTCATCCTTTTCTACAATTGTCCCAACATATGAATTCTTGCCTAAAATGTACATCTTCTATTCATGAGAAACTAGGATGGCATTTGCATACATCTATTCTTTTTCTGTTTGGAAATTCGTAATTTATTCATATTGAGTAAAAAAAATGTGTTCCAAGAGAATCAAAAACCTTTTTTGACTACCAACAAGACTCAACAAAAGCTTTTTCAATATATTAACTGAACCGATGCTGAAATACTTATTCAGAGGTATTTACGTGTCATTACCTTATATAGACACAAAATCAACCAACCTAATTCGTGAACCCTATAGTAGCCTTACATATTATATAAAATTTTCTACATGAATTAAATCAACCTTATCTTTTAATTCATGTAGTTTCCAAAAATTAATAGTGATCTCTCGAGGGCCTAAGTTATACAACAAATACATAAGATATTGATATCTAGAGCAACTTTAGCTCGTCTAGAATTGATAGCACTATCATTATGCTAAAGAGACCATATAATTACTGCACCTTTGTGAGGCCGGTTTTGGAGCCATCCGTCGTGCTGTAAAGGAGAGAATGAATCCAGAAGAAGGCCTTTATGACCATTTAGGAGGGAATGTTTCATTTAGGTTGGGCCAACCAAATGAGGAGTTTTCTACCTAGTGAAGCAAAATACCAACTCAAATGATGCTTTGCTAGAATTCCATCTCCACCTTTTTTGATTAAAAACCATGGAATCTAGAGTGCCCTAAAATAAAGATGTGAGGTATGACTTCATTCCTTCTAAACCCTTAAAGGTAAAGGTTGACGTTTTGTATCCAATGGATGACAAAGAATCTTTTTGTGCAGGAAAAAAGTGCAACTATTCATCCTTGGAATTTTGTATGAAGAGGGGATATCTTCTATGATCATACTTAGTTTGACTTCCACTGACCTAGGTACGCAACTCTTGTATTATATACAAAGGTCATTGACATTAAAATAGCTTAGACGACTGCTTTTGTTAAAATTATATCAAATTAAAAAGACCAAAAAGCTAGGTGAAGACCAAATTAGAAGAAAATTAAATTTAAAAAACATTGAATTGCATACATTTTAGAGAAAAACTCACAATACATATGAAGAATTGAAACACCTATGCATGGTTTCTAAAAATGCGTACAAAGAAGTTTCCTCTAGTTGAAATTAAATTTTTATTAGATAGACCCAAGAATTGCATAGTTTGGCCTATGATACATTCATACATTTATACAAAAACTCATATAATTAGGTTTTCATTGCTATTATTGTCTTCAAAAACATTTCTTTCATGTACATGAGTACGCTTCAGGATTCCTTGTTAAAGATTACAAGATAATTCTGCATTAAAACAAATTACATTCCTTAAAATTGGATTAAAATGCATTATAAGTGATTATAATCAGGGCCATATAATATAGAAGTTGCGTACTTGAGAGTCGGGACCACTGAAAGCTATTAAATTTTTATAAGCCAATGATTCCCACAAAATCAAAATTAATGATTTCTACAGTCACTAGTCTTTTCTTCAAGGCTTAATCCATAATCATTGGAGAGACCATTTCGTGGTTGATGAATGTGAGGACATCTTTCTACGTAGGATAGAAGTGCAACTATTCGTCCTTGGAATTAGGAGTGGAATGGGAAGATCTTCTATTCTTCTACAATAGTTTAACTTCCAATGCATGTTTTTTTTTTAAACCAATGATTTCCACAATATCAAAATGGTTGATTTCCACGGTTGCCAGCCTGTCATTTAAGGGTTAACTCTTAAACACCAGGTGGGTCATCCGTGGAAATCGTGAATTTTGACACTGTAAGAATCATTGGTTTAAAAATTTTCAATTAAAACACACATTGGAAGTCAAACTGCTGTACAAAATCTTTTGATTCCATCCTTAGTTCCGAGGATGAATTGTTGCACTTTTGTCCTACACATAAAGATGCTCTCTCATTCGTCAACCGCAAAAATTGACCCTCAGCATTGTATAAGTAAGTGAATCTGAATAAGGCACCCGAACTTTGCAAATGAGGCCTCTGCATGTATTGAACAACCTCAATCACATGAAGTGGGAAGGAGATTCCTATGTAGAGACATTTAAAAGAATTTGGACTCTACATAAGGCTGCCAATCTTTGACAAGCCACTTTATATGCAGAGCCCTAGTGAGCTAGAAATAAGATAGCATTTCTGACGCATATGCGTTTCACCTTGTTTCAATATCTTGATTGTCACACAATATATTTCAATTTCCTACAACTTTCCTCTCATAGATCACAACTGCTCGTTTACCAATGCTCTGACATTTGGTTGCAGTCTACTATAGTGATGACACTTGGTGGCCACAATAGTAGGGGAAAAATTCTTGTGCATGCGAAATAAAAAGAAACCATGGTCCTTTAGCGCACTTCTTAGCGGCCGTCTAGAGAGTCCAGATTTTCCTGGTAACGACCTAGCTACTGTAGCCCGCGTAGTGCCAGCGGCAAAAGCAATATCGTGCAGCCCTGCAGGGGCAATGAAATCGAATGCAACGTCATGTATGAGGCCAGGTTGGATAGAAATATATTCGTGGCTTGGACCTGCCAAATGACCTACTGTACCTCGGGGAGTGCATGCATCGACATCCTGGGGTGGCGATAGAGAAAAGATCGATACCGACCCAATCGTCTGGAATTAACTGAAGCGCCTTCTGGACATCAGGAGTTCCATTTTTCCCGGTTAGCCTGAGCTCGATCGATCGATCGAGTCACTCTTGCGGAATCTATCTGAGCCAGCCAGCATCAGAAACCTGTGATGTCGATCGCGCCTTCAACTGGGGTAGGAAGAAAATTCCGATGAAATCGATCGCAAGCCTCCCAGCACTTGAATTGACTCAGATTAGCGTCCCGCCGCAGGATACACTTACCGCAACGATCGCTCCCATGCCTTGCTACTTGCTACTGTAGTTCGTTGATTCTCAGGCTCGATCTGCAGTAAATTGAAAATTGGACCCGACCTATTAATGTAGTCGACCACCATGCCACTTACTCTTCTAGCTAGTCATGAGACTGACTTCGTCCGAGTTGCATGATTGAAGAGGTTCACTAGCTAGCCGCTTCGATTCCATGCAGCCATTAATCGATCGATTCCATCGTCTTGATCCTCTAGTGGCCGATGGGCGGTGGATCATGAGTCAGAAGGTGAACTTTCTTGGAAGACATGTAGCTTGTAAATACGAACTTAGTTTTCAAAAATGCAAATCACTTGTTGAATGTTCAAATGTCAGCCAGATACATTAACCCTTGAAAGCCGCGGACCTAGGACTTTTTGCTTCCGATGAATGACACGGAATAAAATAAAACAGTGTAGGATGAAATTACTACTTTTCATCCTCGATATTAAGAGTGGGAACGGAAGATCTTTTCTAGTAATTTGACTTCCAACTAGTATATTTGGCTTAAATTCAAAGTAGATGATGTCACATGGTATCAAAAATGCATGATTTCCACGGTCACCGGTCGGTCCTTCAAGGGTTAACTTGACGCTTATCACCTCCGGAATTGAAGCTGCTTAGCCACATGCAGACAGTTGGTTACGAGTAACTCTAGCTAGACGCACTCTAATTTGGATCTTGAACCAGTTCAGTTGGATTGTCAAAGCCCCCTGGAGCTCATTTCATTTCTGGACTAACATCATGGCTGGATCTCCCAGGACCATAACTGAGTGTTCTTAAAAGACATTTAATTTCGTTAAATTGACGATATCTAACAAACTAAAATTAAATTGTGACATGTATACTCCAGTTGGACTGAGTATATCTTCACAGTTCACACAGGTGTAATTCTATCCATCCACAAGCTAGGACTGGTAATTATATGCTTTGCTTTCAAGTTGTGCGATCTGCACTGGGAGACCGGGAGGGTGATACAGGGGAGGGTATTTAATTTCAGTATGTAACTATACCCCCCAAACTTTCTATTTCTAGGAAGCTTGGGGGGTATAGTTACATACTGAAATCTTATACCCTCCTCGGTAACGCCCTCCAGTTCTCCCAGTGCTCCAGTGCTGAAGTAATGAAATATCAAATATATCGCCAATAATTTAACAAAATTGAAGTTAGTAGACATTCATTTGACTGTCGTTATGAATTTCTGAGAGAACTTTTTTCTTCTTCTCTTTTTCTTCCAGTTGCCACAAACAAGAACCAGGAAATTAATGTAAGTTCAGACATGTTATGGATACGATGATCCCATACCCCAATTCTAAMAAATTCTCAGTCTTGAATCTTGAGCAATTAGGGTTCCAATTGAACTATTCCGTCATGAACATTTCAATCTTGGGTTTTGATTATTACCCAAGGAAAGTATTACAACTAATGATCAACCTCAACACACTTGATGAGTTGTAAGTCTACTTCTACAGCCCGGGTGCATGTCTTACCTAGGATAGCATACCCTAAAATTGTCCTTTCGAATAAATTAGTTTTGGTACTATCTACAGGTCAGTTCGAGCACAAGGCATTAATTAATGGACGAATTAAGAATCGTATCATTTATTTTTATTATTAACAGAGTCTCTCCTAGGAAAAATAATGTGGATGTAGATGCAAAAATAGAGGTGTCTGGTGCCACTGACCCGCCGACTGAAAAACTCTTGCATGAATTGACAGCTTCCACCCGTCGGTAGTGTTGCAGCAGTTGCAGCAGCTTAGTACTGTTGCTGTACCCAGAAAGTTGTAACTTCTCAATGAGGATGGATGCCTTTCATGGCGTTGGCAAGTTTCGCCCCGAGGATCGCACCAACACAGGGAGCCACCACAGGCACCTGCACCATGTCCACAGTCCACACAGCAACACAGGCTCACTGATCAGAACCTCATGAGTGATTGCACTAAACACCGGTACTATTTTTTGTCACATGTCTTTTGCTGATCTGTTTTTTGGCCATAACTTTTGCATTTTAATTCCAAATGACTCAAAATTCACAGACAAGGTACTCCTGACTATTATACACCTTGTCTAATTTTTTTTATAATTTTCAAAAATAGTATGATATCCCAGAGTAGTCCCCGATTTTTTATGTCACACTTGCCAATGTGGAGGTTTTTAGTACTATTTAGTACCCAAATAAATGAATTCGGAGGAAATGGTTTTCTAGTAGACTTGTAGCTATTGCTCAATTGAAACCTCAGAGCACTAAAAGTCTAAATATTAGATCAAGATAGTACACATGATATTCCAGCAGATAAGTGTCTCAAAACTCTACTCCAGTTCTTATCGTATGTCTCAAACTGCCGTCGAAGGTCTGTGCACCTAAAACTGATGTTAACAAGAAGAGAAACTTACCCATGAGTACCACCACTCCGATGTGCCTTTCCCGGGAATGGGCAACAGCCAGTGCACAATCCGAGGCCCTAAATCCCGGGCAGGGTTCAGCGCAGGTCCTGTCATCCCTCCTCCACACAACACCAGCCTGCACACGATCCCACGAATTCGATCCGTCATTCCCAGGCAAGAGCATCATCATCATTCAACTGCTAAACTATCAATACGATTCCTTTCCATATCGATCGATCGCACCAAGTTTTTACAGCTTTGCGACTTCAGATGAATGTCACAAATTTTATCTACATATTCCTGCATAATTATGTAAAACAGCACTTACGCAAACACCAGGGTTCCAACGAACGCCGGCTCAATCCCAGACTTGTAGAGTGCTCGCTCGGCCGCAAACTCGGCTGGAATCAACTGCCCTCGGGTACCGATAGCAAACGCTCCGTACGTGAGCAGAAAGGTGAGCCCAGCCTCCACCCAAAAACAGTAAAACCAGAAGTGCTTAATAATGGAAGGGCGTGTGCAGAAGACGATGAGCTTCACTTCTTGATCCTCCGCAATTCGCTGCCTCACGCTCGGTCCGCAGGCGGATTTCATCGACTTCGCCTGCAGAAGACAGCCACGAAGCGCCGTCAATCTACCGAAAAAAAACTTGTAACATTGACAGATCGATCTCCAACATGCCATGAAATAATCAAAAAGGACAGGCATGTGGTGAGAAAAAGTTCTGGCCTGAACCACACACTTACCCTGGCTGCGTGCAACTTGTCCATGGAGCCCACGGGAGAGCCTTTCGTCAAGTCCGCGCACCTGGTGGTTCCAAAGACCTGCACAATTCATGTGTAAGTTACCAATTTGCTGCGGGGCACTAGTCTTTGTTGTAAATCGCTMGATGTTAGGCGAAGGTTGGTTCCTGTGAAGGATTTTTATTAACCTCTAAGAGTCCCCGCGTCCACTGGGCGGATTACGAATGATTTCAGGAGTTTTCTACAAGAGCTATGCACACGAAACGTTTGAAATACAACTGTGTTGAGAASGGTACCTTGCGTTTCAGGGCCGCCCAAAATGAAGCCAAAGGGTGTACCAGATCCTGCTGCACGAGACCAGTGGTGAAGATGGACTTGTCCCTTGTTCCCGCTGAAGCGTAGCTGACATATAGTGACGGTGATTTCAAATCATGTCAAATAGGGAATCCAACTGTGCGAGCTTGTTATATGACACGAACCAAAGAATGAAAAATTTCCATTACATTGGTAATTAAAAGTTTGCGGCACAATTATCGTAGTTAGCAACGGAAAAATCGGTTGTGTATCTCATTTCGACGACCTGGAAAGTGGCGGATTCAGTTGAAATAGCCTTCAAAAGAAGCAAACGATTGGAAATCGTAATGATCGTAGCACAAGAAGAAGAATTCTTACCGGTGAGCAGACTCACTGAGTTCCTGCCTGATGATRGCCACGCCGTTGTTTTCCAAATCACAGCAATTGCACATGGCGTCGTCCTTGGACTCCACAATCTCCAAGGTTTGGAAATGTGGGGCGTATGATAACCAGACGAAAAATCCACCTAAAATGCCACCCAACATCTCGGCAGTCACGCAGACCCAAAACCGCTTCCATGTAATATTGCCCTCCACAGCTGCAGCCAGCGCCACGGCTGGATTGATGTAACCTGCGCCAAAACACACAAGTARCGGAGAACAGTCAAGTGCCGCAACTTACACCACAGCAAAATCAGGATAACTCCGATTTATGAACCATGGGCCTCGGGTTCATACCCACTGCAAACCCAATTCAATTGCTCCGACATACAATTGGCCTTGAGGCTCCAAAACCAAAGTAAATTGAAGCAGATCAGGCTGAGCACTACCTCTCTTTTGAGTCTTTTCTAGACATCAAGTACTGGAAGGATGAGGATTTTCAACAAGACGACGATCAAAACACACATGCCACGTTTCTGATAACACTACAAAGTGTTTCCAAAGTTGCCAATATTCAGTATTTCTTCTAAAACGCGACCAACGTTTTGGACGTCAACATATATATTTGCAGAMACTTTCGCATGTTTGCTTGCGCAAGTTTCCTAAATTTGCAAAACGATGCTCCAGGCAGGTTTCAAACGTTGCATGTAGTGGAAAACGTTGCGAAAGCGTCCAAATCCTAGTAGAGTGCAGCGACACATCGTCCTCCACGCAACACACAATGATTAAGGGAATGATTGCCAGCATACAAAGCAAGCCTAAGGGACGTTGAAGCAACTATGAGAAGTTCTGGACTGTACTTTGAAAACCAACACGCTCCGAAGTAATTAACWCAACCTGGAAATCCAAGAGCAAAGTACGTAAAGCAACCGCAGCTGCAGAATGATCGATCTGAGCACTCRCCACCCTTTCTTTTCTACACAACTGAATTTCGAAAGATTTGGAAAGATTTTTCTAGTACCAGAAATGTGGCCGGCGAATTGGAGGGGTAGGAAGACTCCAAGGCCGAAACAGAASGCGATCCCGAGAAACCCAATCCCATGGCCCTTGGTGCCTGGCAACTCAGCATTCGCAACGCCTCCCAACCCCACCACGCACATCACTGTCGTCCCGAGAAGCTCCGCGGCGAACACCTGCCCTTCACTGTAAACCAACGCAGCCATTCTTCCTCACTCCTCTCAAAAATCTAATGCAACTGCACCGGGACACAGCCCCCTTGGAATCGAACTAATTCCTGATCGATCAAGACGACGATCGAATCCACGAAACTCACAGCGAAACCCACTTTCCTATCGATCGAAATTGCTCAATCCCACACACTACAGTCTACAGGTCTTGTAAACATAACCTGGAATCTATCCCTCGTCTCTCTTTCTCTCGACCTTCTGCATTCTGGAGTAGGTGATGCGTGATGATCTGGAGCCARGTGATGACAAGCGCGGGAAGCCCGGTAATGCATGCTTGTATGGGAACAGACGGTAGCATTAAAAAGATATTTCCGCAACTCCAGACCGACCGATTCTCAACGTCGATGACAGTAGCTCCCCTTTGGCATTCTGTCCCCGAATCCCAGGAGCTTCCTCTCCTCTCGTCTTCAAGCGAT
Source organism: Pleurozium schreberi (assembly GCA_006891605.1). NCBI lineage: Eukaryota > Viridiplantae > Streptophyta > Bryopsida > Hypnales > Hylocomiaceae > Pleurozium > Pleurozium schreberi. The sequence goes on along the minus strand of VACF01000881.1, from coordinate 263,523 downwards.
GTGAGTCAGCAGTGGGCGTAATTGCCAGTGGTGTCCATTCATCTGCGGCTGATTTCAAGGTGCCGAATCACCCCCATCACCGCAGCAGCAGTACCGAGGTTCAGAATCGAGACGGAACTCAAGGAACATGCTTTTTCTCCTGATGATTCGTGTATGATCTATCGCGATTCCTGCGTTACATATATTTCGACAGGATGATGCTGACTGCGATTTAGATAAATGCGGGTGACTATAATTTACAATTGCGAAAGGGGTGGATTAAATTAGAAGTGCAGTCACGGTTCGGGATGCTGCTGAATTTCCCCAGTTGCGAGCGACGGAGATTTGGAGGTACACTACTATTGAGCACTGTGTTCGTGCACTTTGACAGTGAGTCGGCAGGACTGGTGTGAAGAGTTGTGGAAATTCATGATATATAAGTTATGGGACGTCCGTGCATGTCGCCGTGGACGCAAGATGGACSCAGACTTGCCCACTTGCGGTACCTGGCGGGTATTTGGTGGGGGTCGAGGAGGTTGACGGAATGACGTCCCGGCGCACAAAAATTCCTCGGGAATCCCTTTCAGAGGATCAAGTTTCCACTGGCTCGTGGGGCTGGGGACTGTCTTGCTACACCTGTCAGTAAGGTGAGATAGTTTATCCCTTGAACGTCGGACGGGTCACCGTGTGGAAAAGCCGGGCTGTGAACAATTGAAAGAGGAGGAGACCGCGGAGGAAGGCAAATTTTCTTCGTGTTGAACAGTTGCAGGCCAGTGCAGCAGTCGGGCTGCCCGGCATTCATATAGTTTGAGCAGTAGAAACGGYCGCGTTGCGTTTTGCCAATGCCTCCATGCCACGTTCAAGAACAGTGAATCCGCACATCGTGTTCGTAACGGCCACATCCCTAGCTACATCCCTGGCTACATCCCTGCAGCATCCTCTGTCCTAGTTTCGCACTCACAGGTTCATGTCACTCTCGTTAGAAGTGAATACATTGCTACTCGATGTCTATGTTTTTTTGAAGTGCTGCCTCKTGAGCAGCCCAAGTCTGCAGAATGTGAGATTCGTTTGTTTTAAATGACATGAAAGAAAACATACTGGCAACTCGTATCACTGTATTTCCGCACGACAAGCTTCTYGAAAGAACGTCTATCAAAACACGTTTCTTGTACAGTTGGTAACCCCTTTTTCTGGCATGTGTCTAGCGATGAATTTGCACGAACTCGCTGTCAAATGAGTCCATGCATGCATAGTGGCTCACACTTGCAAACTAGAAAAACGTAGAAGTACATAAGAACAAGCACGGCGATGTGCTGTGCAATGGAGCAATCACTACAACTAGTCAGGTGCGCAAACAGAAGTCACCTAACAGAAAACCATCACAGACGCGTCACATTTGCGTACTAGTAACCTTGTTGCTCCGGCCTTCTTCACAGCTCCCACTGGAATATCTGCACAGAGCAATCGAACCACAGCATTGCATTGGAGAGTTTGACGGAACTTGCTCTTACAACAAGCGGAAAAGTAGTGCTGCATTCCCGCTGACGTCTGACCACTCGTTCAGTACATCTGAAAATCCGGTCAACGCATGCAAGCGAAATTCCGGGCCATTCAGAGGAAGTAAAATTAGGCCTACGCTTGGAGAACCTACGAGTGCTTCGTTTTACCTTCTTGCATTGAGAAGAGCATAGAGTAGGGTTAGGAGATATTTTGCAAGCACTACGGATGCAGGGAAATATAATCCATACGGGAGATTCGAGCACCTTCCCAAGTGAKACGCACTACTGTAGTGCTGTACAGTTTCAGGAATTCAGATTTCCAAAGCCAAGTAGCCAGAGAATTATTGCTTCGAGATCAGTAAACCGTAAATCACCCGATCCAAACAACAGGAGGTCACGGTTACCTGAGAAATTCAGAAATCGGTGCAACGGTTGCATCGTGTCGATTACTACTCCGCATTTTGAAGTGAAAGGCTATAGACTTTGCATGTACTTTGCTATGCTACCCCATGTACTGTACACGTTCTCCGCAATCATGGAGATGCGTATGGGGAATTACAGGGAAAATGTGAACTACTGCTGTGTACGTATGTGTTCGCAATGAAGACGTGTGAGGTAGAGAATTATACCTGAACCCGCTTGCTTCTATGGTCACCCTCATAGTGAAAGTGCTGAGTCCACTTCTTTGTCACAGAAGTGTGCTGCTGCAATTTCTTGGTGCTTCACGTAGTAAAGAAAAGCATGTGCTTGCAGACTCGGTGGTGATATCTGATGACGATGGGAGTGATGCACCTTCGGGACGCTCAACCTTTGACAATGGAAAAACAACCTCTCGAATTATCAGATATACCTCAGCTGACAAACCGTCCTCGTCTCCTTCTTCTCTTCTCTTCTCTTCGTCCATCCAAGAACTCTGGCTGTCCGTGAGTAGAATAGCCATCTCAGATTCTCAGGCGAGCAGGACTCGTATCGTTGTAAGCATAGGTGTCCTTCCGTAGTCTTCGCAAGCTCCGAAGAAAACTTTCATTGAGACATCCAATGATGAATTCAACTTGGCAGGGCTTCGCATGCTGTTTTTCCACAAAATGTTCTACAGTGCTATTGCAGCGGCTTCATTGGCACACCAAGGAGGGCAAGGTGGAGGAGAAGGAAGATTGAAAGCATCGAATTTTGTCTCAAAGCATGGTTTTCAAAGAAAATCGGAGCAGGAGGGAGGCTCACGAAGGACAGAAGCAACAAGAGCATCGAGGAATTCGTGGAGTGGAACAGCTTGGTTGAACGCAATGCACGAAGAGTCACACCTATTTTTAGTTATGCCATTCTGAAACTCCATTGCAGCTCATGAGAAAGTCTCCAAGGCGGCTGCGAATAGTACCTGCATAGTCAACTGCGAAGTTCAGATCTTGTACTGTAGAGAAGCAAACAGACTGCTACAGTACAGTGCATGGGCACGAGTATATTATATATTCTAATGTGACTATGAAAAACTCATAGAATCTCTGTTTGCCCGGAAGAAAATTCCAACAAGGGCATGATGAGGTCTATTACTGAATCTCAGAGGAATCTGCGGTGCCTACTACAATTTGCTATTTCGGCGCCAAAAGAATCGTGCACGTCTCCATGATTGCAATTCTAAGAAAAAAAACGGATGAAAACAACCGCTGTTACATCCCGCCCACAAACTGTGATTTTATCAGTCGTCAGTCGGCCTATCAGTCATCGGCCATGAAACGATCGCAAGCCCGAATTCCCGGGCAAGGCTATTTGCGGCTGCGGGGAGGAGCCGCTGTGCCAGTCTCTCACGCACATGTGGGCCAAGCCGGGGGACCCGGGGTCCAAGGCGGGGTCGAAGGTGGGGTCCAAGGTAGGGTCCAAGCTTCAGGACCACCCGTTCAGTCCTCCACGGAGAATTTCGGAGCAGTTTGGGAGCGTTCGGGAAAGACGTTAAGTGTGCGTTGGCAGTAACGTATGACCCTGAAGTTTAGCTCTGCATTATGATACTTGTTGTCGTAAACTTCGGGGATCATGACCCTTTACAGCCTTCCGAGCATTGACAGCTGAGTTGAAATTGTGGGGTTAACCTTAACCCTTGAAGGACGGACCGGTGGCCGTGGAAATCATGCATTTTGGATACCGTGGGACATCATCACTACACTAATGATGGTAAATAGTGTTATCCATACTGACTATTTTAGAAATGCTATAAGTTTTTACTCTTCATGATTATTTATACGAAGTGCAAGGATCCTGATAGTACTATAGTTGGAAAAACTTTGTACCTACAGTTGGTAAAAATATTCATTAAGAGTAAAAACTTATGGCTGTTTTAAATCAATTAGTGTAGGTAACACTATTTACCATCATTAGTGTACTTTAAAAAGCAAAATATCCTCATTGGAAGTCAAAGTACTCGAGAAGATCTTCCCTTTTCCACTCCTAATATCGATTATGAAAAGTTGCAATTATGTCCTATACGGTTAAATTTTCTATCATCTAGAGGACACAAAAGTACAAAACGTCCGCCGAAGGGTTCTAAGGTTAATCCTTATCCCCTAAATGACCTTGAGGACATAAATGACCTTGTCCTTGACCAATTTTTTAAGTTAAACAAAACCTTACCAAATTACTATTTTTTGTAGTTTATATTTTTGAAAAATCCTTTTTGAAGTTTAGTTTTAGCTTCAAAAATGTGATTTTGAAAATGATTCATTATGATTTTTCATTTTTCAATTCAAGATTTTGTGCATGGGTGTCCATTGCAATCTTGACTTTTTGTAGTGTTGAGGGCTCTTGGGAATGAGCCTCAAATACACTAGGTCTTTGAGAAAAAATCAAATTAGAATTTCATTTAAAAAAATTATAGAGTAGATTTTGAGAAGCCATAAATTGATTGGGGTTATGCATGTTACTACTTTTAACCTCATATTTTTTGGTGACCAACTTTTTAGATTTGACATGTGAAAAGAGGATTGAAATACTTCAAATCACTTTYGYAGTTTTAACACCCTCATGATCAAACATTATAATCTTTCAATCCGKAAGAGATATTGTTGTGTTTTCTTTTCTAATGTGAACTCTAACTTGTCTAGTTTGATTTTATACAATTACAATTCAGAAAGAATTCATACAACATATCAAAATGTTGGCATTTTGTTGAATTTAGAGCAAATTCTAGAAGCTCAAGAAATTCCAGGGTCATTTTGGGGTTAAATGTGCAACTGAAATTTGGGTAGGGGGGGATAAACCAACAACCATCCATCAGCTTGCCAAATTTTGGACTCCTGCTCCTAAGTTACATGTGATCAGTATTTTGCTTTGAATTTGGGGAAGTCAGTCACAGTGCTTGGCTGGTGGTCCGTGTTGCTGGCTCCGTCCACAAAAATGCAAGCACCTTGGCTCTCTMTTTCCATGTCTTGTATGCAATGCCATGGCCCCCACTTGGATGTACCATATCCCAAACTGCTTGCCCCAATTATTTTCAAAACTATAAGGTACTATCCTGGCATCATGTACATTTGTTTCCGTAGTACCTCCAGGATATGGATTCCTTCTTATCCCCAAAATAAATTCCTGGAGGCAATATTTTAGCTTGTCGAGGTACTCACGGGTTAACCCCCAAGAGCCCAACTCATGTTCACTAAAATTCAGACCCTTCTCAATTCATTCTAATCAAACTATCATCTAAAAWGAGATTCACATAAAGTGATTGTATCGATTGGTAGTGGAGACAAGTCTTGAGTTAGAGGGAAAGGGACATGTCTTTTGACCGTACCGTTGAAAAGATTATAATAGTCAAAAAAAGGAAATCTTTCAGTTTGAAGAGGCCATATTTGAGGCGCTYAAGGGTTAACCCTTAGAAGGATAGGCCTAAGGATTGTTTCATACTTGGACGTCTACAATTTGTGGAGGAAACCCTTTTGTCCATTTGATTGGCCAACTTGGTATGGAGGGAAACTGCACTGTCATCTTTGGTTTGTCCCTCTCGTACGTGGCTTCATACTAGGAACTTATTGGACATCTAGTGGAATGGCAGTTCCTTTGTAGTTGCATTATTGTTCCACGAAAGCTCCTTTGCAACTCCTTCCTTTTTAAACAAACCCGTTTCGTTCATTGGACAAGATTTGGGATCACCTTCCAATTTAATTATGAACTTGTCTGCTATAATAATGGCTTCATCTTGAATTTTGGTGGAAGTGGGTGATGGCATGACGCTACTTCAAGTAAATGTACGTTTGAGTGTAAAAGGCCCACCAAACAAAATTTAGCCTTTGACTGATGAAATTGCAAAGAATTTTGTCCACTGCTTGTAGACGTCCATGTATGAAATGGGCCTTTAGTTAAAGAGGCCTTAACTTATGTCCATTTTTTCAAAATTTTCTTTTCTTGTATGCTCTCATTTTAGAATTATATATGAAGGGAAAAAAATTGATTATTTTTTTAACGATACAATTACTGAATTACATGACTTCTACGAGTTGTGAAAATTTGTAAATTTTTTTTGTGAAAATTTGAAATTAGTGTGAATTGATTGTACGATGTCAAAAGTATTAATCATACTCAACTTGCCTCCAATTAACACACAAGACCAAAATAAATCTTGACTCCAAATTATTAGGCTCATATTGAGTTCAAACTCAAACTTTATTCTCTTCCAAATGAAAAAATAGCTCAATTGCTTCAAAATCTTAAATTGTTATAATATCAAATGTTCTGTTTTCCGTGACAATACACATTCAATTTGGTTGAATAAAGGCTTTTCATTCATATTTTGTGTGATTCATTTATGAACATGCCTGTATCTAAACAAATTCATTACTCTAACAAAGATCACTTTTTGCATTTTCTAAAATAATTGAAATAAATCGATAAAAGCCTTGCATATGGTTTTCATTATTCAATGGCCAGGTTGAAAATTTCTCTTTAATACGCAATGTCCACTCTTTGATATGACTTTCATTATTCAATATAGGGGAGGCAACCCATTTCTGATCAAATAAGAAATTGTGCATATTTGGAGCGCAAGTTTTTTGAATGTGAAATTTTTCCCATGTACAACAATAGAGTTTGGAAGGATTACATATTTTTCCAAAATTTTATTACATAAAATGAAATTACTAGTAATTTTTTAGTGAAACATTCCCTTCAACCTATAATGGTGATATAGTCCTTTCTATTTCTGACCATAGGCTATTTGCAAAATCAACCAAGGGCTGATTGCAATATTGAGGTCCTTGCAACCAATCTTAATGAGCCACAACTACTCTATGGACTGTGCCATAACTTCATGGAAAGACAATAGTCTATTGATTGGAAATGGGGAGGTGATCGAAAATGGATTGCCTCCCCTAAATGAACATTCTATACAACTCAAAATAATATCCAAATATTACATTCTTAACCCCTAAAGTTCCATGACTATGTTTTCACCAAAACTGCCCAAAACTGCCATTTTTAGTACAAGTATCAAATTTTTGAAACAAAACTTTTTTTGACACATGTAACCATAGGAGCTTGTAGTATGCTGACTTGAGAACATGTGGTAAAAATTTCAGAAATTTCCACCACGTGGATTGCATGATATAAGCATTCAAATTCACTAAGATCATTTTTTGGGCCCCGCAAAAAACAAGGTAGCAGCACTTCAAAAGCTCACTTTTCTATGAAAAAAAGTCCAAAATGGTGGTGCTTCTTTGGATTCTTTTTCCTTGACAAGTTGGCCACATGCTTGAAAAATTTCAGATCATTTGGAATAGTACAACATACAGGAAAAAAATAGTAAGTAAACAATAGTAGAGAACGATTCAAAATACGAAATTGTTAAGAATTTAATTATGGAATTGAAAAATGCCAATCCCAATGGTAGGAATGTTGTAATAAACAATATATATCACAAGATTTTTTCTTTTCCAAAAATATTGAAAATTGAGTAAGATGAAGGACTTCAAAGTTTATTTTGGAGCAGAGAATCTATAACTGCCTGCAAACAAAAACTCCTCATAACTTTTGACTCATTGATCAAAATGGAATGATTCAAAGATTTTCACTTGTATATAACACTAAAAAATCAATATCAGTTTTTTTTTTTTTTAAAAGTGATTTTTTCTAATCTGCCCGGACTGCCCATTTACAAAAAAAAGTAACATATTAGGCCATAACTTTAGACTCGTATTTCCAAGTGTCATGAAATTTAGTGCATATGAAAGATATTCCTTACCCCGACCTTCCATTAAAATTTGGGCCAAAAATATGGAAATCTCTAGCCACACGTACCTGCCCAAAATTGCTATGTTGCCAAAAAAACGCATGCCGGTTCTTTAGGGGTTAAATGTGTTAGAATCTCTCTTCAATTGTTGATAAGATTTTTTTTATCAAATTTAAACCTTTGTAAGTATACAAATTCTATGCAAGATCAATAGCAAAAAGCTCTATAAATTAATGCCAAAAGTTAACTTTGGAAAAGTCATTCAAAAAATGAAAAGCTCGTATGGAGAAAAAAAAATCTTACAAAACATTTTTTTTTGATTTGATATTTGTCAAAAAGTTTTAATTTCTCAAAACATGTATAATAGTGACTTGGATACATGTAGAACCTTTAGAAGTGCATGTTGCTGGGACTATGCACTAAAAGAGTTGTAATACTAGCCGCCTAATTGATGTCGGCTATAACTACACTACTTTGAAGGAAAAGTGTTTCAAATTGAGCCCATCTATAAATTCCATAATTGACATTTATGCACTAAGTCGGCTATAACTACACTATTTTTGAGGAATAGTGCTTCAAATTGAGCCCACCTATAAACTCCATTATTGACATTTATGCACTAAGAGAAGGTGCACTAAGGTAGGCGAACCCATTTCCAAGCGGTTCTTTTTGCCGCACCCTACAAAAGGCCCTTTCAATGTGCAGTGGAGAGTTTTAATTCGTCTTAGTCCATGATTCCCTCATGCTTGAGGCCACAATATCTGGCTTCTTGGCAAGCACTACTAATATCTAAAGTGGACAGAATTTGGTTCATTTTAAATGTATTCATGTTTGCAGTGGGCAATAGTGGGCAATTATGAGTCAGTAAAGGCTCCATCATACTACTTGTCTACAGTTGGTAATAGGGATCCTATAAATCTCAATTTGCTCTTGAATATAAGATTTTCCATTTTATTATTTCTCAATTTTTTGGTGTCGTTGGACTTGGTGCAAAAAAGTTGATCTCTTTAACACTTCACCCCATCCTCTCGAGTTGTGATGCATGCACCCTATCCTCTTAAAACAAACGGGTATGGGTTTGCCTACCTTACGAGAGATTATACCTGTACCAACAATTCCCTCAAACCCAAATATTCTTTGCAACAAAATGTACTTGTTGACACAAAGATTGCAAATTGGGATGTTCTTAGTCCCAACTCCCAAGACTGCATCTTGCACAAGGAGAGGAAGCACCCAAAGCCACCACCATCCGTGTTGCGCCTTGTGTAAGTTATTTGGACCTTGAATGACCACCTTCAGTTCCATTCAGCCGAACCAACCACAAGCTGTGAAGAGCAACTGACCCCAATGACAATATGAATTGAGACATCATTTGTTTCCAGTTCTTCATTACCATGAGATTGCAATAAGGGCGCTTTTTCCAGAGCAGGATTATTAGGTCAAGAGAATTATACAATGTTGYTGCAAACGTGGTCAATCTGTGTCGCCATTGCCTTTGCAAGGTCGACCGTTTCTGTGTACGGCGCATTCAACATTCAAGGTCCTCTCTTCACACCGTTCGGGCGACCTGCTTGTGTTCTGAATTTCTTTTCGGGATACGCTTGTTTCGTAAGAGGATGTTGGAGAGAATAGAATCACTACTTTCTTCGGAGGTTTGTAAAATGAGTCTTCAAAATGGGTCTTACACAGATGTTCCACCTAAACAATTTCTTGATGAACCCTAATTTTGCACCTCAAAGACAGAGCCACTCCTGAATTCGAAATAGAGATGTAATCCAGACGTCAAATGCCATTCTTGAACTTTCACGCAACCTTAGTTTGCAATCTGCGCAAATTGAGACCTCCTTGACTCAAAATTATGCCTGTCAAAAAGAGAATACGACCTAATACACCCTCAATTCGGAATTTGTAGGGCACGAAAAGGATGCGTGGCCAGAGCTTCTACACGCAACGCTTAGTGATGCCCTGGTTGCCCTCAACCGAACTGGCTTGGTGGAGAATGTGTACGTGCAGCCTCCAAGCTCCGGGACACCACCTGCCAACCTCGGGACCAAAACTGACGTCTGGCTCTACACGGACGGCAACAGAGTTGTGTATGAAATTCCCAAACGCGGCGTCTGGCATCCCAATCGTATGTGATCGATCGCCTCCCTCCTCCTCCTCCTCCTCTCATCCACTCCATGTTGCCTGTAACGTCTAATTTCAGGTCACAAATTAGGTTACATAYAGATTAGGGTTTCAGTTGAACCGCGGCACTGACAGTAATGAAATATCGCTAATGTAACGAAATTGACGTTCTGTGTGGAAAATGAAACAAAGTGTGTACGTACTCCTGCACAAATTTTGGGACGAAGTACTCAATGTGTACAATTTTTTTCATACTTGAGATTCAATATGAGCTTGGGTTGTAAACCTCATTCCTCACACTGTTGAGAGAATTTGAATTGAATTTCACCACATTTAGGGTAAGCGGAGAGTGTGAGCTTTCTGCTACGGTTATCAGCAGGAGCATTCATGAAGATTGGCGTCTCACAAAAACAAAGCATGAGAACGCATCTCCAACATTGAAAATTGTTACTAACCTTCTTAAACTATCAACAATCTTCTTGAGGTGGGTGACTCAACTTCCAAGTTCACACACTGGAAACATTGTTGACAAATGTAAGTCACGAACCTCCAACAACGATTATAGTGCTGTAACTTAAGGTAGACTGCTCTTAAAGCGCCCATGCTCTAAAAGCGATCGTGATGCAGAGGTACATTTGGCTTTCTTCAATGTACCAGCGGCGTACATTTCAGCGGCGTACATTTCAGGAGGTGGTCGCTTTTAGTGATTACTGCATTACAACTTCAAAAATTTGTAACTAATTCTTGGAGGGTCCAAAAAATATGAAACGACTTGGGTTAGATGCCAATTCCTTTTTCATTCCTATAAAAACTTACTGAAAATTGTTTCAAGTAGTTCAGCTTCCCTGACCTGCTATTGGCTGATTGACATAATCCATGCATCTACCTATAAMTCTAACTGAACATTCATTTGCATGCATTGTCATTGCTTTGGCTCTATAGTAGACGGTGTCGAATATGCCACATGCAACAATAGATGACATAGGATATTGTGCACCCACCAATACTTCATCAATAGCTACGTGAACAAGTGGAGGCTCAATGTGATGAGAATTGAGCAAGGTGCATGACGACTATTGAATGTTATGAATTTTGAAAATTATAGCCGTCAATGATTTGATTTTGCTGAATTATAATCAATCAAAAGGTTGAAACGAGGACACCATGAAGTCACCTTGAGATCAAGATTATGAGATACAACTTAATGCTAGCCATATCCAATGCAAGCTTAAAAAAACAGGGGGGCTTATTTGAAGTTATACATGATAATCATCATTGGTTGTAAAAAATTCCCAACCAACATACCAATGGAGCTACTCTGGTCAGGTAAGCACATTTGCTTTCAGAACCCTGATTGTGCACAACAGCTGAAAATAGCTGGTTTGGCACCTTTCTCTCAACTTGCCTCCTAGGCTGAACCGTCAGAGGGAACCTGACTAGTTGTACTCGCTTTTCCTTCCTTTTAATTCACTTCCCACCTTCCTTTGAAGGAAAGAAAAAATACCTTTTCTACAACATCCAAGGACTTGGGCACCCATCCAATCCTTTCAACTTGTCCATAACTTTTGATTGGAGGTTTGAAATATCAATTGGGATTTTGGAGATGAAACTTAACTGATTTTACCAACTTTTTTTAGTTCTAAGCTTTCTGAAAAAAGTTATTCTACTATGCCTAAATGAGGTCTAAAATTCTACTTCAAATACAATTTCTGCTTTAGTTGGACTTAACCATGTTCCTACTAATTCTAATTTACATATCCCACAATGTTTGTTCTACCTCCTACCACTCCATATGTATATAAAGAGTTGTCTTCTCATTGCTAAACACCAATCATGGATGGCTTCCTAATGAAAGTGATGGAACTAAGATGATGAAAACATTGACCTTATTGAACTAAATCCCAGTTTGTTGATTTGCATTTTTGGTCTTAAAACTAGAAAAAAAAAATTGAAGCACACCATAAATATAAGTTACTACCACTATTCCAGTCATGACTTAAGCTTACATTAATTATGTGTGGATGAATTTTGGTTGATGACAACTGTGGAAAGGAAAAGGCACTATACATTAATTATGTGTGGATGAATTTTGGGGAAAGGAAAAGGCACTATTCTAGTCCTGACTGAAGCTTACATTAATTATGTGTGGATGAATTTGATTGATGACAACTGTGGAAAGGAAAAGGCAGCCTCCGTGAAGGCTACTGAATTTTGTGAACCACCTGAATCCAATCAATGCTATTTTAACCCTAGAGCATCCTAATTCATCCCAAAAATTGACAATTTGAGATAAATCATTGTAAAGTGCTACTTGGAAGCATAATTTGGAATTGATATACAAATAAAAGTTGTAGACTAAAAGTTTTAGATTCCATCCATATGGTTAGATTCACCAATGTTTATCACCAATATTTTTTTGTAAATTTTGGAAGGAAAATTTCAAAATTCCTTCAAAATTCGATAACAAGCAAAATATTAACATTTGCGGAGTAGAATTTGTTGGAATGGTTTTGAAATGAGGCTCTCTGCTCACGGTGATATTTCAAAAAATTTGTGTTCTTAAAATCTATCATCTCATTTTGGCAAATCTAGTTTTGAACTAAAATCAATGCAATTTTGGCCTAGTCAACCACTTGACATACTTGCACATTGATAATTTTAGAAATATATGTGCTCTAGTAACACCAAATCTAATGTTTAGATAGAACAACTTGATTTAGTATCTCTACATATTAGAAAAACTTTCATCCAAGCAATTAGAAAGGTGAAACTACAGTTCCAATCTGCTCATCGTCAAATTGGACGTTGGCCTGCTCGAGGGTTAAGCAACTGGCTTTGAGATTCATTCTGGTCTTGGACTATATCCATCACCTTCAAGAATTGATTATTATTGATTTGTCAAAAAAAGGTTGTTAAGTTTTCAGAAGGGGGTATCAGTATATATTCTCACACTTCATTATAATCAAAGAGATTATAACCCCCATAATCATAATTTAAACTAGTGATAGAGAGGGTGGGTGGGAAAACATCTTATAAAGTCAAGGTATAAGCTACTGTCTTCTTTCCCCATGGCTAGTCAAGTATTAGAGTCCTTTTGTTTTTCAAGCTCCTTGTATTGTAATCCAAGGAGATTATTTCTAGAAAATCCCATCTTGGTACATGTCAGATGACATATACTTAGAGAGAGAGAGCTAGAAAAACGAAAGAAATAATTTAGGGTTATATGTACATGGAAAATTTTGAATCACTCCATTTTGATCAATAAGTCAAAAGTTATGAGTTTTGTTTGTTTGTAAGCAATTATGGATTCTCTACTCTACAATAACCTTTAACCCCTCAACGCCCCTGCGGCGCAAAACATGCCGTTCCTGTTTGCTTGATCTGCTATTGCGGATTCAGATCATCTGGAAGGGAAGACAAGTAAAAACAAAAGTTGGCCGAAATGAAGAGAGGATTTCGACGACATCATTTCCGGATTGTGTGCAGACTGCACAATTGTGCAATGGCGCCCAAATGAGCGCCCAGCCTCGGACATGGTGGTTTGCTAGGCTTTCTAAATTTTGACCGGCTCCAACCGGTGGACGGCCGTTGGAGGGTCTGCAACGGAAGAATCCAATGCGGGGAGGTGCTGCAAGGGAAGAATCCAATGTAGGGAGGCGCTATCATTGTACTCGCTAACGATCAGGTGCAAATCGCACTCATGTTCCGTTGTTGCTTGTAGTTCGTGGTGGAAGTGGCGACCAGAGCATGGCGGCTGCAAAGCGAATTTTGCACTTGCCGATGGGACGTTTTCTATCTGCACGGACTTCCACGTTTGCAGCTATGAGGAGCCAAACAACACTCGTTGTAGAAATCAATCATCAAGGGGTAAGGGTAGTTTTGCTTCGAGTCACACGGATTCAGTTGAAGGTGTATTTAGGTAGAGGTAGTGTTCAATCCACTCGTTGTTGCTATAGCTTTGCAGAACTTAGGCAGCGCTTCCGAGTATGCAATTGGGAGGAAGAGACCATGACGACAGCGCTCAATAAAGGGCGAGCTACCATTGAAGAAGTTCGATTTGTCCAAGACACTTTGCATTTTTGGGCTTTAGACAAGGGTTTAGGGTTGAAGGTGGCGCAGGCAGTGGTAAACTGCCTAGACGAGTCGTTCCTCTTGGCGTTGCCGAAGCCCACAGAGAAGCATCACTGGCCAAAGAATCCTGGGTCTAAAAATTGGAGGTACCTTTTTCGAAGGCAAGTGGCGCGCTTGGTGGGGTGGACCGATAGGGTTTCCGAGGGGCAAGCTGGAGGGATTCCTGCTGTGGTGGATACATTCTTGCGAGAGAAACAGTGGCCATGAGAGTCAGGATGAGTCAAATGAAAGGAGCAGCAAGAATTCAGGCAACTGCGCGGTTGCAACAACGACCGCCAACTGTGAGGGGACAACAAAATGAAAGATACTTTTTCGAACTCTTCTGGCCCCAAACAGTCATCGAGAGAATGGTGAGAGAAACAAATAGGTATGCAGGTCAAGCGGTCACAGAATATGAATCACAATATAATAATGGTGGCCCTAAGTGGTTTGACGTCACTCTTAGGGAATTCAAGGCATGGCTAGGTATAGTCATTCTTATGGGATTGAAAGTGACTCCCACTGTCCATGACTATTGGAAGAAGTCCGCATTCTGGCATTGTCCTATTATATCTGGTGTTATGAGTCGTGACCAATTCGAGTGTATCTTTGATGTGTCTACATTGTATAGATAATACCACCCTTGAAACCAATAAGTCAGCTAGTGGGTATGATAAGATCGGAAAGGTGCGTTGGGTTATCGATAGTTTCGTAGCACGATCCAGGGAGTTGTGGAATCCGGAAAAATTCGTCACTGTGGACGAAATTATGATCGCCTATAGAGGCCACTTTAGTCCCATTCGTCAATACATAAAGGCGAAGCCAACTCGATACGGTCTGAAAGTCTGGTGTCTCGTGTCAAATCCAAGTCAATACATTTATAATCTACAAGTGTACTTGGGAAGCAATGGCACGCCTGACCATGGGCAAGGTGCTCGAGTAGTGAACCAGTTGGTCCGTGGTATGTTGCGTAAGGGTCATTGTGTGGTAGTGGACAACTTTTTTACATCCCCCGAATTATTCGATCAGCTCTTGGAGAGAAGCATCTGGGCGACAGGTACAGTGAACGGTGGGCAAATTGGTGTACCTTCCATCTTACTTGGTTTCAAACGGGGAGAACATGAGCGTGGCACATTGTTCTGGCAAATGCATACTAGTCAACGCATGTCGGCAACAACGTGGTACGACACAAAGCCTGTTACATTTTTGAGCACTTCTGCAAATCCCATTGRAGARGGAGTATTTGCACAGAGGTGGATCAATGGTAGCCGCGACCTTGTTCCAACCACACCTCAACAACAAGAGTATCAGAAGTATATGAGAGGGGTCGATCTCATTGACCAAATGAGRAGAGACTACACTGTGCAGTTCTGGTCACGAAAGTGGTGGCATAAATTGTGGTTCTTCATACTGGATTCCTCCCTCCAGAACTCTTSGGTCTTATATTGCAAACATATGAGCGCTCGTCAGCAGCCCACATTAGGTCGAAAGTCCTTTCACCTTGCTGTTGCGATGGCTCTCATTGAGCCGCAGTGGCCCTTGCCGCAGACTTGTTCAGTAGTTGGTCGAAATCCAACTGCCATTCACTRTAGCGTGCGATACAACRGCCGATGGCCTCGGCAGTGCKTGCTTTGTAAGCAGAAGCAGCATAGGATTTGTAGAGAATGTGGCGACRYTTTCATGTGCGATGACCCRTGCTTCAAAGTGATTCACAAATCCAAGAAGTGGGCAATGCGGTTAGCCCTGATCTAACTAACTGGTGGTTGTGTAGCTTGGCTGGTGAAGACGGAAGGCAATCGATCTCCCGGCAGCGCCAGTCGATCAGCATCGAAGCAACCGCGACGGTCCAGAAGAAGTTGCGTGGTCAATAGTCGTTGCCTTGYARGCGGTCTTYGTTGATGAACATGAATTCTTCACTATTGACCTCGTTTTCCCATGCTTGGAGACGGAGGGGCGTTGAAGAGGTGGACACCTCGAAATGTGCAGTTATGGACGTTGATTGAATACATCACAGGTGTGGTTCGGCATGCGACCAGTTTTCATCCCGGGCAAGGAGACGTTTAGCCACGTAGTTAGCCCGATGAGGCACTTTGGATGCCAATTTTTGTGCATGGTTGGAAGCCGCTTAGGAGAAAGTAGCCGTCGATTAGGAACTTTGGATGCTTGAGGTTCCTGTGCTTGAACGTCTTTGTTATTTGAAACTTTTATTCAATTATTCCTCCAGCGTTCTTGGAGTCTGATGCTCTTGTTGCTGTTGTGATTGATTTGCTATTGGCATCGAAGTATGACTCTTTTGTTAGTTGTGGGATGAGTCGATTATGGTTACCATTTGTATTTGCATGGTATGATGTTACAAATCGAAGTTGCATTTTTGAGTCTGCGGACTTGAAATCAGCGCGTAGCCGTTGCACGCCCAAGATGCCGCTCCACGTGTCGGTTTCAGAAGGTCGTGTGAACCTCCTTAGCCGGTTCCTCTTGCCTTGACCTCGCTGAATGATCGTCATGTCAATGCCTCGTGTTGCATTATTGTTGCTCCGATTGTGCTGCAAATTTGTGCGGGCATTCTTATCACGCCCATCTGCATCCTCCCAATTTTTGGCATGGTGATTTGCACCACCTCGATAGCTACCCCTCTCGAAAGTGCGTCCATCCCTGGAATTTTACAGTTGGCCGCAACCCTGACCCGCTTTTGATTGTTATAATGTCTGCATCGGAACGGTGAAATCATTCCGTCCTGGGCTCAATGAATGCGCAAGTGAAGTAGGTGCTTGAATCAACGGTGAAGTGAGCAGAAAACAAGCACATGATCTGCAAATTGTTGTTCAATAAGCCTCACTTCAAATCGACAGGCAAGGCGCTGAAAACGGAGGGGCGTTGAGGGATTAAAGTCCTTTATCTTATTCAGTTTTTAATATTTTTGGAAAAAAAAAATAAGGACATAGGATGTAGATTGTTATTTACAACATTGCAACTGTTGGGAGTGGCATTTTTCAATTCCAAAATCAAATTCTTTACAATTTAGTATTTTGAATCATCATCTACTATTGTCTACGTACTAATCTATTTCTATATATTGTACAATTCCAAATAATCTAAAAAAATTTAAGCATGAGGACAACTTGTCTAGAAAAAAGAATCCTAAGAAACACCACCATTTTGGACATTTTTCCATAGAAAAGTGAGCTTGTGAAGTGTAATTGCCCTATTTTTTGAAGGCCAAAATCAAATAATTTCAATGAAATTCAAATGCTTATATCTTGCAATCCTTTTGGTGGAAATTTCTGAAATTTTTATTATTGAGATATAAGTAAGCATAATACAAGATTCTAAAACTACATGTGTCAAAAACAGTTTTTTTCCAAAAAATTGGTACATGTACTAGAAATAATAGTTTTGGAGCGTTTTGGGAAAAAACATAGTCAAGGAACTTAACCCTTAAGTGTTCAAGCAACCATTTTTTGGTCGTTGCTCCACTCCGAGCACAATTTTTGGGTAGAAAAAAACTTTTTCTTGAATTTTTTTTTTTCTTGAAAATATTGGTTTTTCTTTCAGTATTTATATTCAAAACTAAGATTTCTATTGTAAAAAAAAATCATAAGAGAAATAGCATAATGTGTTTAGAATTTCCTAGTGTTGAAAAACTTACTATTTGGGGAAAGTATTGATGTTTCCATGACCAGATCTTATGCACTTTTTCACAAATCAATAGAGACCTCAATTTTGACCAATAAAAAAAATTAAAGTGTTAAGGATAGAAATTATATTTTTGGTGTATTTTTGAAGTTATATCTTCATAATTCATTTGAAGAGAATCTGAAAATGATTTTATAATTTTGACCATGCGGATATCTTCTGCTTTTGTGCTTCACATAAACTTCTTTGATGCACACTTCAAAACGTTATAGAATGTATATTTTATAACACATTTGTGTTTTGTCCAAAGCCCTTGGGCTTTTAAGGGTTAAGGGGTTAATAGATAAGGGATTAAATTGAAACCAAGAAACCTCAAACTAGACAAATTTGAAATTATTTTTTAGACATAAAAAACACCACCAAATCAAATAAGGAATGAAAGATCATAAATTTCGGTAACAAGGCTTTTAAAAACTTGAAAGTAAATTGAAGTCTTTCTAAGTCCTTTTTTACATGACAATTCTAAAATTGAGGCTAAAGAACAAAAACACTAAGTGCAATTGATCTATCTCTTTTCAAAATATATTCTACAATTCTATCATATGACTTTCCAATTTAATTGTTTCATCATAGTTGAATGTATTTGAGGTTGCTCTTCAAAAAACGTAACACAACAAAATTATGATTTGCAATGTATACCCTTGTACAAAATCTTGAATTAAAAATCATGAATATTTTTCAAACCCGAATTTCGATGCTAAAAATAGACTTTGAATGGTATTTTACAAATATAGAAGACTGAAATTAATATTTTCTTACACGGCTTTTAAATAACTTCAAAGTTTTGTCAACTCCCGAGAATGGTGCCTTGTACATTTAGTAGTAAGAAATATTAAACTCTTGAATGATCATTTTCAACCCTTGAAATTGATTTTTGAAGAAATAAAACACTGTATMAAATCATTTTCTAAAACTAATATAAGACACTAAAATGTTAAACTTATTTGATATCAAGAGTGCATTCAAATCTATATTTTTCAAAATAATTGCATTCAAATTGTCCAAATAAGCATTTGAACATGATTTTAAATAATGAAATATCATGATTTTGTTGGATCCTAATGGTAAATTCCACATTTTTTTAGTACACAATTTTTGAACACATTGCATATAAATTATAAATTTTTAAACTTTGAAGGTTCATTCATCCTAAAATGCTTAAGAACTTTTTTTTTTGTGCAATAAGGTATATTAAAGAACTACGTAGTATTTCTTTGAATATCCAACCATTGGATCTTGCATAAGACTTGTATGAAAATATGTGAAAAAATTCAAGTTTTTTAATTGAGTACATCTTATATTTTAATTGAGTATCAATAATGAACAAAACTAAAATTTTAGTACCTTGCTCTATTAGGATTTCAAATTTGGAATCCCCTTAACATAATTTTCTATATAAGTAAAAAAAATTTTAAGGCTTGAATCTTCATAGTGGAGATATGAGTTGAAAATGGGCCTTTATCATCTAGGCCTTTATGCAAATGGTTTACATGTTTTTTTTAAATTAATAAGTAGGAGTATAGACTAGATGGATGGAAAAATTACATCATTAATAGTCTAAATTGGGGTTGAAACATGTCATGATCCCAATAGTGAGATTGTTGTAGTAAATTGTTACAATCTATGATTTTTTTTGTTTCGAAAAATTGTGAAAATTGAGTCTAAAATTAATTCTATTTATTATTTTTTCCAAGATGATGCCATGATGGCCTACTAATAGCATTGATCATTACTTCTACATTATTATTCCATATGGAATAAATAGAAGCTTTTTGTGTGGACATAGATATACTCTAGAAGCTAAAAGAACATGATAAATTAATTTTTAATTTTTCCCTTTACCCTTCCTTGAGCAGTTTGTGCTTAATAGGTCATAAACTTCTTCTCTTAGGTATCAATTGAATTAAAATATTTACTCTCCAACATTCAAGTACCTTTCAAAAAATATTCAAAAAATGTTCAAAAAATTTGATATTGTAGGAACTTATCTACAATCTAAAGAAACCCATGTCCAGGCTCTCACCTATAGTCAATATTTTGATGGTCAGCTAATTTTAGCTAATTTTGTACATACTTGTGTTTGGTACTAGCAAAGTTTAAGATTATAAAAAATTAAAAAAAAAAGTGGATGAAATTGCCAATAACACCTCAAAAAATTATATGATTCACCAAATTTGAATGAATTTGATTCATTACAGTAATTGCAATGGCAATTGAATAGATCAAAACAAAAAAGACATTGACAACCTAAAAGTTTCGATGGGTGATTTTATTGTTAACTAAGGAAACAAGAATGCACCTATTGGTCCAATAATTAGAGTATTTTGATATTTACTTTAGTCAAAGGGGGCATCTTTCCAAGGGGGATGCACAATAGGGTTTAAAATTAATTCAAATTTTTTCTCCCAACTGAAGGTGAATAAAAAAAACTATAAACTTTGAAGTGCTCTTGTAAACTCAAAAACTCATCAATTCAAAAGTTGTAAAAGTTCATTCCTCATTATTTCTTGGTCTACAACAAATCAACAATGCCACAAAAATATTTAACAGCCTTCCATACATTTGCTATGGGGTTCAAGTTTAGGAAATTTGTGGACTAAATTAGTTTTGATACACTACAAGCTTGTCTTCATTGCAATATAAGTAAGTTGTAGTGGATCAAAGCGCCATCTTCTACAAGTATCAACCACCTAGTAGAATAATTGTGCAAAAACGTTCCCACATAAATAAGTCACACAATCTCTTGTTGTCTCTTTGTCCAGAGGTATAATAACAGAAAGGCATTAATCAAATCCACTAAATGCAATCCAAACCATCAGTGAAGTATGAAAGATGGAATTATACAACTTATGCATATCTTTTGAATGATTTTTATCACACTCTTATTTGCCTTAAATTCTTAATAATTTCAACTACCAACTCATTTGACCAAAATCACATTGCACCAAATCTTAAAATTTCAACTTCCATGAGCTCAAGCGAAAACAAGTCTATCCTCCGTCTATGCTTGTAACAAATAGGGCTTTTTTTTTGCTACAATCCACGTTCTGCAGCCCATCTCATGTACGTTCGACCAACAACATTTGTCTTCTATTGCCTGAAACAAACGCAACAACATCCTAGTACCATGCTTAAACATTTTTGAATGACTACTATATTGATTTTTCAAAAGGTCTACACTTCCATAGACAAAACAATTAATTTGTCAAAACAATGGAAAACTTTGAGCATGGAACATTCAAGACTACTCTAATGTCTTTATATTTCAACCCACCTTCACATATCCCAACAATATGACTCTTCCCCTCATTATTCAACATTTTATATATCTTAGTGTTCTATCTACCTTCTCAAATGTCCATCAATTGCCCTTAAGACAACAAAAAGAGTAGTTAGAATCTTGCAAGGTCAACAATAACAACTCTCTTCAATCTATGCAAGTTAATTCTTTGTAAAATTAAAAACAACAATGCAATGAAATGTGATGTCTTTTTTATATCATGGCTTGCCATGTCTTGTGAGTGGATAGTGACTTAARTTGGTTTTCTCAATCAGTTCATGAATGAATGAATTGTTTTTGTAATTTAGAATTTGTGACCTTCCTCTAACTATATATTCATATTTTTGAAAAGCTCATGTGGTGGCAATTAATATGGGCAATTGCAACCACAAGCAATATTCAATACCTATATAGTATTTGATATTTAAATTTTATATCAAATATTATATTTCAGTAAAGTATTCCATGTTTGTATTCTGTACAATATTTTAGTATTCATATTTCATATCATATTCTATACAATATTTGGTATAAATTTAGTTTATGTATTCAATATTATATTTTGTAGTGTAATGTGTATTGGTGCCATCAAAGATCACTAATTTTTCCAAGGACTAATGGCATTGAAGGGCGTGCATTTATTTTAAACCAAATCAACGGCTTTTTTTTTTTTTTTTTTCCAGAGAGAAGGTGTGTGGTTTATTGCAAAAAAAAAGAGTGTTCGCATCATTACATGAAATAATAAATAGTGATGTTCCACTCTTTGTACCTCTAAGCACTATGAAGTGTAATGAACAATTTCCATACAAGCATTACAAGTGAGTCAATAATAAAAGTGATTCAAGTGACTCAACAATAAAAAATCCATTCCTAAATTTATGACAACACATGTACAAAATCTAAAGCATGACATTTTTTTTTTCTATTTTTGACTAGTAGAAATTAATGACCATTGTGGCTTGATAAATTGCAATTAGTTTGATGGAAAGGCGGTTTTGATTGAGAGAGCTAGATTGAGCTCAAAAGAGTAGCTTTTTATGAATTAAAAAGCTCCATAGTAAATATTCAAATCTTTTTTGACCCCTCATTTACACTATAGCCAACTAAAGTCCAATAATCTTACAATACCTATTTAACAAAATTTGGGCATTGTCACCCCTAACATTGAAATCTTTATGGAAGGAATTCTAAATTTTTTTTGGAAATGTTTGTTGAAGAAAAGATGTGTATATGCATGTTTCTTACATACCATCCTATACAATTGAATTCATCATCAATGTTTTTCAATCAAATATCATGTAAAACGATATATATATATATATATATATATATAATCTCCAAATGGGATTTTGTTCTTTTGAAATTGAAATTTGGACGATATGCTTGATTTTGATTGTATAAGAACAAAATGTTAATTAAGTGAGACAAAATACCAAATGTCTTCTATATTAGGGTTAATAGTAAAGTGCGTGCAATGAGGGAACATGAGTTGGAAATTAAAAAAACAAAACAAGATGAAAATCTTAAAAGCATCCAAACTTAGTTTGATTGGGGTTTAGTGTTGTGTTTCTTATGCACTATTATGAGATAAACCTTCTTCCTACAAAGTAGGGTCCACTTGAAGATTAACTCTATTATGCAAAAAAAAATTGAATGGCCTATTAGGCAATTTGTTTGCCAATCAAGAAATGGGCAGGACAAATTGCCCCCTTTATTGCCCTATTTTTTACGCTGAAAAAAACGTCGGATTTTTAAATAGCCACATATAATAAAATTTGAAATCAAAGGCCCCAAATTAACTGGGGGAGGTGAAGTAATACAAAATTGACTCGATACAAAATAGGAGGTAATTTTTATATTTACCTTTTGGCTAGGCAATAAGGGGGGCAATTTGCCCGGCTTGCTCCAAGAAACGGTCAAGGAGGATTCACCCCCTTATTGCCCAGTCAAAAGATAAATGTAAAAATTTCCCCCTATTTTATATTGTGAAAATTTAGTATTTCTTCTTATATCTTACATAATTTGGGGCCTTTGATTGCAAATATGAATTCAGAATTTGCAAATTTTATCATATGTGACAAATTAAGAAACTCCAACGTTTTCTCAGGGGTAAAGAACGGGGCGATGAGGGGTCAATTATCTGAGAAAGTCCCTGGCCTTCCAATAAACCCCAAAGGTACAGCCACGGCAAATTACCCCCCTTATTGCCCTTGTCAAAAAGTAAACATAAAAATTCCCCCTTTTTTTGTGCCGCGTCAATTTGATCTTTCTTCAATCTCTCTCCCCCCTCCTCTAATATGAGACCTCTGATTGCATAAGCTTAAATGAATTCAGAATTTGCAAATTTTATCATATGTGGCAGATAAGAAAATGCAGAGTTTTCGCCAAGGGTAAGAAAAGGGGCAACAACGGGGTCAGTCCACCCCGGCCCCCAAAAGTACTTAACTTACTTACTACTCTTATGGAACGAGAGCCATACGAAACGACAGAATGTTTTTGTTTTCATCCAGCACCGAACGATTCCCTTCCATCCAGTCATATCCAATGATAACCAATGATACGCCAAGCAGTRGGTCCCACCGGGCCCACCCTAACTGAAAGCGCCCAATAAGTTACTCCGTATTAGTTTGCTGTCCCATTCTTTTCAAATTTAAAAACCCCAAAGACCAATAAGAGCTCACCACGCGCCCCACGAGACTTCGAAAAMCACCAGCCCGCCAACCTGACAGCGAAGGTAAATCCGCCACGCCTATCGGGTCTCTCAAATCTCGACATGTCGTAGATTCTATCTCCCTCCATATTCCAGCACGAAGCAGAAGTGTACAAGCAGGTACTATCACGCCGAGCGCCACGCCCGCTCTCCTGCTCGCAGGCGGGGACGAAGGAGGGCTCTTGCAGCAGGAATTGATGGATTCCTTTGGTACATTCTCGCATCTGTTGCATTACTGCTGTAGCAGCTGCTTTTACAACAGACCCGTCAAGCCACTGCTCGTTGTAGTTGAAGGAATTTTTGGACGGAGCCCTGCAGAGGGAGGCCTGCAGAAATTTTAATTTGGAGGCCTGCTGAAATTTTCTAGTTGTGCGAATCGATCCCTTTGCATCCGCCTGTTGCTTCTTTTTCGTCTTGCTTTTGCTTTGGTATCAGTATCCTTCTATTGTCAGGGTTGTGTTCGAGTGCGAGACTTCGAATGTGAGAGTAGCGAGATTGTCTCCTTTTTCTTTTCAATTGTGAGRTTGGGCGTGCTTTTGARGTTGGCGCGAATTCTTGTTTTGAAAAGTGTCGGCCTGCTGGTGTTGAAATCACGTTGCGCAAATCGGATAGGAGCGCARGTTGTTGGACTCTGATACTGCACTTTGGAGTCTTTTGGTTGCAAATTTTCTTTTTCCCGCTTGGGTTTGGTAGGTATTCTCTGTTTTTGTGGCGCACCCGCCATCTCTGTTCTGGATTGGTCTTGTGTATTTTGTATTGCCTGTGGATCGAATCTCGCGGTTTCGGGCTGCGTGCAATCTTTGTTTTTTTTGGCGGTGTCTGTCTCCACCTTGGCTTCAGTTCCTCCGGCCCGCCATTTCGTGAACAGGTGCGTCCTTGTGCTTTTGCAATCTCCCCTTTGTGTTGTTGGAGGTAGAGCAAATATCTCTTTTAGTTAGTGTGGGCTTGGGTTTATTAATCTGCCTTTGTTCATCTTGGCGCCCATTCCTCACCCTCGCGACGGTATTCCTCTGTGCGTGATGTGCCTGCGCCTGCGCAAGCACAGAATTCTTTGGGAATTTCGGGTTGGATTGACTGACTTCCTGTTTGAGATTCCATCACACTTCCAACCCTAAAACGCTTCTGTGAAACGACAGTCAGACCGCATCGTGGGATCCCAGCTTTTTCACTCTGACACAGATTGAGTGTGTGAAACGTGTGGTGCAGTTAACGATAGTGTAGCAGATGGGCAGGGCGATTCTAGAATGTCATTGTAGAGGAAGGCAGGATAATRAGGTTGGAGTGATCAAGGTCAGGGACTCCCTCGTATCAGCTATCCCTCAGGAATTTCGGTTGGATTGATCCCCCCATTTGAGGCTTCGTTCACGCTCCAAAGCCCTAAATAGCTTTTGTGAAATTATAGCCAAACCTCATAGTGGGATCCCATCATTTTCACTGACACAGATTGAATGTGTGAAACGTGTGGTAATGATAGTGTACCAAGTGTGCAGTGCGATTCCAGAATGTCAGTTTAGAGAAAAACTCATGACAATGAGGTTTGAGTGGACAAGGTTAGGAACTCCCTCATATCAACAATCTCTTGGRAATATCGAGTTGGATTGAACTCCAATTTGAGACTTCTTTTCTCGCTCCAAACCCCTGAATCGCTTTGTGTCCGAAACTCTAAAACGCTTACGAGGTTAGAATTAGGTCGTCCTGCGTCCCGTGAATTGAGCGCTCATTGTAACTCCCAAGCCCCTGTGGCCTTGCAGCTCCCAGTCAGGGCATGGCCGCGCATGCTTCTATTGATTTGGACGAGGGCTCCTACGCTTCCCAGCTTCATTTCGCAGTGAAGCAGAACGACGTCAAMCTTGTTCGCTCTCTGATCTCCGAGGACAGCACCAAGGTCACAAGCCGTGACGCCGTAGGCCGCAYCCCTCTCCACTGGGCTTTGGTGTTCGGGAACGATGAGGCAGCGAAAGCGCTCATCCTCAACATGTCCCGAAACTCYCTGGACTCCCGAGACCAGCAAGGGTGCACCCCTCTCCACTACGCCTCCGCACGCGCATACACCACGTTGGCTCGCGTGCTCATCATGCGGGGCGCCAGTCTCAATGCTGTGGACGCCAAGCAGCGCACTCCGTTGCACTATGCGGCGCAGCAGATGAATCCCGAGATCGTGGAGCTCCTGGTGAGTCGGGGGGCGGACAGGAGAAGGGCGAATGGGCAAGGGGAGTTGCCGCTGGATGTGGCGATCAAGTGGGGCGCCGTGGCGTCGGTGCAGTGCTTGACGCCCGAGGTGGAGTCCACAGCGASGACAACGGCCGAGGACAAGGTAAAGCTTTCGTCTCTCTTTTGGTCTCCTCCATCCAACGCCTTTTTTTATCACTGCATAAATTTCTTATGCAATTCGGGACTCATGTAATATGAAGTCTCCATTCACCATACAGTGAGGGATAGGTTCCGTTCACCATACAAGTGAACTTTGAACCTTTTCCTACAACCATCTAAAAACTTGCATTACCTTAAATTATCCACATTGATTTTGTGTGAAGCTAAAAATCAATTGCAGAAACTTATATGTGAGTAGATCGAGTATTTTCCACACTTAGCACAACTCAAATCTCACTTATGGTCCATGGAGCCTCTAATGTACTGTATGGTTAATGGAATCTCTATCTTACAATCGGGAACCTCCGCTGCAGAATGGCCCTCGTGGAAACGTCCTCCATGGACGTGCCTGCGTGATGTGCAGGGGAGGTCCCCGATTCTACGTTCTTCCCTATGCAATCTTTCAATGTAAATCACTTTTGATGGACTGTAGACAAGCGTTTGAACCAACTTGTAGGAGTATGAGTAACAGAGTTTGGTTGGGTGCAGGATCAGGTTCCCAATGGTTTTCTGTCCTAACCTAACTATGAGTGATCATCACAGCCATCTCAGCCTCTTTTTTTTTAATTGCAGGAATCGGTGGAGAACGTTAAGAACGACTCTACCTCGAGCTCTGTAACTGTCGAGGCAGAGCAGCCCGTGAAGAAAGGCCCGTCGCTTGAGAAGCTGTTGAGTGCATGGAAGTCAGCAGAGACAGAGACTCGCAAGAAGAAAGAGGCCGAGCTAGTAGCGGCTCACAAGGTACACAATCCAATTCTAGCATACRGAAGACTAGTAGAGAACCCACCCCTTCATGGTGTTCTAGAGAACTCATCTGATTTATRATTGGCAGGGTTTACATTAGAATCTGCCTTAAACTGGCATTACACTTGTCACTTGTCAGGGTTAAGCGCAACTGTGTTTTCTGGGAGTGTGTTTCGTCTAGCGGCATTGCAACCGTCTTTTTCTGCACAATTTTTTTTTCCAGCATTTGGAATCCGATTGACTTTCGAAGTTCCTTGTTCTCGTCGAGTGAAACAATGCACTTAGCTTGAAGCACATGAAAGGCTCAGTTGGTTCATGCCAGGACGRGAAAATCGTCGCCATCCATTGATACTGAGTGAGTTTCTGGTATGTTTCCACTAAGGATATCATGCAGGGTTTTCGCTATCATACGACTGATTTTTTTCCCTATGCAGGCGAATGCTGCTCTGGAAGAAGCACTAAGAGCTTGGAGGGAGGTAGAGCAAGCGAACATTCCGGAACGACTTTTGAAAGCAGTAGACTCGGACTCGGACAAAGCTTCAACGTCCATGTCAGGCCCAAAACCTACTGGTTTCATGGGTTTATCAGTCGATACTGGAGGTGTTTTTTCTTCATGTGACGAGAACGACTTTGGTTCGATATCCTGCCCTGTAAGAGTATTTACTTGCATCTGTACTAAAGTGGAGGATCTTTTTTGCGTCGCTTTAAGCATTTTAATTAACTCGTAGGAGTGATATTTGGTAGATCAGCATATGGCTGTGAAGGGATCACTTTGGGTTTGAGAGCCAACTCTGTTGAGGTCAATTCTTTTCACTGTGTAAGAAATTTCGTATGCAACCTTCGAAGTGGGGAGGTTGTAGACCAGTATTGAAGGGACAGTAGACAACCCCATTTTGATTCAAAGAGCAGTGGCCATAGACGTCCAGCCATGTCATGCCTACCTAGACCCAACTTGCTTATTGAAGGTCAACCGAGTGTGTATTGGAAGAAGTGCGTTGCTGTTTGAAACAGGGGTCAATAAGAGGGACAGATTCAGCTCCCTAATGCTTTTTGTGTTACMTACTGTGTCGCCATAAAATCTAACAGAAAAACTACAGTTGCATAACCATTTCTTTGTTTGAAAGTGCCAGGTGTGACGAATATACAGCGACTGATTTTCAATGTTGTCTTGTAGCAGAAGAGAGATCTGTCATGGTGCACAGAATGGGAGGTGCAAGAGAATGCGCCAGAGGAAGTGGCACGAGCTCAGTCGCCGAGGGAAAGGAAGCCGACACCCACCAGTCCATGGAAAGAAGGAAACCACCCGTGGGTACAGGTACCAACGTACAAACAGACGTTGGACCCCAGTTTTGATAACACTAAAGTCCTTCGAAGATCAAATTCTTTTGATGGATCACATTTCATCATTCAAGTTGGGGGATTGGCCACCAAGTTACCCTTCATGTCTAGCTTGGAGGTTTACTGAGGCCCTTCATGCCTTGGCTATTCTGGTAGTATATATACATATGTATGTATTATTTTTTTGCAACACAAAGCAATGTGCTGCGATGGTGGTCCCCCCGTGACTACCAATGTACCAATACTAGTTGCAGAGTTAGTAGACGGATCCTAGGCACTACAACATGTTCGCTTAATGAACGCTCTTCTAACATGTTGAGTCGTTCTTTGTTCACTTTCTACTAATGCAAAATTCTCGACGACACGGACACAGTTGAAATCCTGCCGCTCATTTCAGGGATYCTACTTACCTTCTATGCCCATTTGGTTGTTTGGTTGTTCGCTTGTTTGTATTTCTTGTTTGTTGTCATTCTTTTTCCTTCGATGAAAATGGATGKCTGTCATGTGGTTCTGCATCACTGAGCAGCAACTGAGGTGCTGATGCATACACTTTGGAATCTCTGTTTCGAGATTGGTTGTCAGGTAAAGAAAACCTTGATTATGTATGAGATGCAAGTACAATGAAAGCCTTGTTTATTTCAATGAAAGGTCTGACCAAGAGTTTACCACTTCAGGTCCGGCCGACGCTCAAAGCAGATGTGGCCTCTTCCTCAACAGCGTGATTTTGACACCTGCGTCTTAACATTCTAATCACAAATTGTTCCTGAAGTGCAATAGCTGAACTAAATATTTTGAGGTACTCTCAACCCTCTCTACACACTCTGTATTTACACATTACCTGTATACTCTCTCCGTCCTGAAATGATTGTCCACTTTTAACCCCTTAATGCCCTTAATGCCCAAGGCCTGTTTTCAGCTTCTAGAAATTTACTCAAAGTTGAAAAAAAAAAAAAAAATTATGATAAATTGTTTCAATTTTTTTTGAATTGTAACCGTACATATTTAAACTAGACATGTTAGAGATTACATTGGAAAAGAAAACATAACATTATCACTTATGAGTAGAAAGTTATAATGTTTAATCAAGAGGGTGTCAAAACTACAAAAAAAATTCAATCCACTTTTTGCATGGTGAACCTAAAAAGTTTGTCAATCAAAATATATGAGGTTATACGGCCTAGCATGTACAACCCCAATCAATTTATAGCTTCTCAAAATCTACTCTACATTTTTTTTAAATGGATTTCTTATGCGATTTAATCTCCAAGATTCAATGTATTTGAGACTCATTTCCATGAGCCCTCAACACTAGGGGAAAAGGGAAGATTACACAAGGTACCCTTACACAAAATCTTGAGTAGAAAAATTGTAGTCATTTATTTTTGAGATCGGATTTTTGATGCTAAAGCTAGACCTTAGTGGGCATCTACCAAAAATACAAACTACTAAAAATAGCAACTTAGTTATGTTTTCTTCAACTTTTTGTCGACACCACATTTGGGTACCTTGGGCATTTAGGGGTTAATGTCTTGTTTTTATAAGGTTGTTTTGAGTAGGTCAAAAAATTACTTCCTAGTGGCTAATTTGATTTAGGTTGCAATAAACACATGCAATGTTCTTCATTGATTTTAGTGATATGAAATTTTGGACCTTTCTTCATTATACTTTTCACAATATGATCAATGAAATTGGCTCAAAAAAATACCCACAAAATTGTGGACAATCATTTAGGGACAGAGGGGGTATTTGTCATCTGTACACATCCAATTGAAGATTTTCACATGTCAGCTTGTGCACTCATACGAGATTTTATTTAGAAGCTCATTTGTCCCAAGTGCCCCAAGGTGGTGTCCATTAGGCGGGTTGAGTATCATTAGAGTGCACCCTTCAAAGTTTGGGAAGATCCTGTTCCTATTGGTAGTAATTTCTTATTGTTCATATTACCTTAGGAATGACTAGTTTGGTTTCTTTTCAAAGTTTGATGACCTCAGCTAAAGAATGTTGCAGAAGACCAATTGAGAGATACATTATAGCTAGATAATGCTATTGGGTGGCATGCTAAATTGAATTCCTGATGTGTCTCTGTTAGCCTTTCAGAGAATGTACTAACCAAACGGTGCATACGGCCAGATAGCTTAAATGTCCAAAATACGTGTGATAATATGGAATTGTGACAATCAATAGCATTGCATACAATAGTGACAGTAATGAAGTGATTGAAGTTGAAATAATCAGAACTCAGAAAGGTGGTCTTGAACTCTTTTCATATTCACCGAACTCCTTGTATCCCATTTGTATGCAACTTCAWGGGAAATAACAAAGTATGATAGTGAAAGTGAAAAGCGAGAACGAAGGATGTGAAAATAGAAAAGGTAATATTAAAAATGCCTGGGTAATTAAGAATTTCCTCTTTCCTCCCCGTTCTTGACATTCTGTAGATTCTTGACAATGTCTGCAGATTGATTCTCGACGTCACCAAAAATTTAAGCACCAAACGTGAGGCACCAATTCCAAATATATAAGGAAATGAGCCTGGTCCAGCTAGCTGCGTCTGGGCAAGACCAACAGAGGACAACAAAACTTCGTGCATACCATTCCTCCCAAAGAGCAAACTACCTATGCTGCATAGGCTCCAGAGTGTGAACTTATCCTCTAATTTGTGGCTGTGCAGAACCCCTTATGCCCAATGGCAAAATCCATTTACACAAAACACAGAGAAATTACACAAGGTATGAAGTTCGAACTCACTACAATAGATTAACAGATTTGAAACGT
Organism: Pleurozium schreberi; assembly: GCA_006891605.1. Taxonomy (NCBI): domain Eukaryota; kingdom Viridiplantae; phylum Streptophyta; class Bryopsida; order Hypnales; family Hylocomiaceae; genus Pleurozium; species Pleurozium schreberi. Next base: position 232,696 of record VACF01000881.1, on the reverse strand, counting down.
TGATCATAGAGTAGAACGGAACTATGGCACACCAGAGATATACCTTCAGATGCAATGTCGAAATGACTGCCAGCCAGCAAGAAGTGCCCGCTTCGTCAAATCCAGAAGTACAGCACGTGGGATCCCATAGAAAGCATCTGCAAGTAAATCATGCACAGGGCTCTCATAGTGAGGATTGTCAGCTACGGTTGCTACAATTGACAGAGAGCAAAGGGTGCTGTTGCGATCTCAGCACAGAGGCAGGATTGAAGTTAAGCGACAGGATACACAAACCTTGAAGAGACCTGATCCTGTCGCCGATACAGACCTTTATTACCAACTGCAACTCATCTATTACCGATAAACTAAGTTGGAATTCGATTAGCAAGTGTTGAAAGCATGAAATGCATCAATGTCTACACGAGTTTCTATTATCACTGTCACTTGTAGCGGTCTACGACCTACTTTGAAATTTCATACAAAACTCATACATAGTGATAAAAATTTGACTTCCACTTCCACGGACTTGGTCATCTCCAGTGAGCACACTCCTATACTGGATAATATGCTCAAAGTGAAGGAAAGAGTAAACTCTACCTTAAGCTTGGGGATTGAAGCCATTGACAGTCAAGCCTCCATCAACACTAATAATCTGGCCCGTGATGTAAGAYGCGGTGGGCATACACAGAAAGGCCACCAAGCCCGCCACTTCATATGGCTCCCCAACACGCTTCATGGGCGTGCGCGCCACCACGGACGCTTTGAACTCGGCGTTGGCCAGCACCTGCTTCGCCAGGTCCGTGTTGATGTACCATGGCGCCACACTGTTCACACGGATRCCGTCCTTGGCCCACTCGCAGGCCAAGTTCTTAGTGATCTGGTTCATCGCTCCTGCACACCCAAATCCATTGAACCCCTAAACTGTGACACCTCCAAATGTCTCGAGAATAGACGTCATTTGAAAAGTTTCCAGAAGAGGTTCAAGTACTTGGAGAAGAGCTGGAAATTGCGGAATACTAAATTTGGAAACGAAGGACAGAATTGCCAATAACAACCGCTAATGGAATCCAGAGATTAGGTGCCCTTAAAAACAGTTCCTCATTCACTGCTACTACTCCCTTTAGAACAGTTCATCTCTAGGTTCCATTCGAGTTGCCAAGAATAGTGGGTGAACTCGTGAAAATCTGAGCTTTATCCCTTCGGAACAAGAAATGGAGAGATAGGTGGCAAATTCCTGTGTCCGTCTCGCATTCTTGGTCTCCAATGCTCCATGAATTGAGTTTCAACCAATTCATAAAAGCACTAATTGGTGAATCTTGAGGAAAGAAGAATCGCGCTGTGGTAACAAACCTACAAATCACGGAGCCGGAATCTCGAAGCTGTCGAACATTGAAACTAATACATGCGAAGTTTCCACAGAAGCCAAGCGCAGGAAGGACTTCTAGCCATACCTTTGGACGCGGCATACAACGTGCCAGATCCAATCGCCGTGATACCAGCTACAGAAGAAATGAACACGAGAGACCCATTACCCCCCGCTCCTTTCAAAAGCGGGTGCGCTAGCTGACTACAATGGTACGCCGACTCCAAATTGGTGGCCATAACAAACGCGAAATCCTCACTCGTAAAATCCACCGTCGCCTTCCGCACATTCGTGCCCACATTATTCACCTACGCACACAAATCCACTCCCGTGAAAACCCTAAACCCCAGCTCACATGGACAGAACTCACCATCATCAAAAATTCAGGATTCAAAGCCTTACGAGGATGTCAAGCGCGCCCCCGAACTGGTCACGCACTTTGCGAAAAAGCTCCTCGCGCGCCTCCCGCACGGACAAATCGCACACGGAGCCTTCCACTTGCAAACCCGCCTGGCGCCACGCATCCAAGCTGGATTGCAGGGAGTCCTGCGAACGCGCACAGGTGTAGACRGATGCTCCCAATCCAGCCAATTCCTCCACAATCGMCCGCCTGTTGCACAACCGCAGGAAGCAACCATCAATCAGCAATGTCGCACTTACAAATGGAAACGTGACTGGAATCACAAATGGAGCAGTGGTAACTCGGCAATGGCGATCGGAAGAAGAAGAAGAAAAGGAAGAGCATGGTGAGTGTGAGGATGAGCTTGCCCGAGGCCGCGTGTGCCGCCCGTGACTAAGGCCTTCTTTCCGCGGCACAATTTGCGAACAACAATCGGTGAATTCAAGCGGAATTGCGCCTTCGGTTGAAGGTGGACTCGGGCGAAGGCGTCGGACTTGGGCGAAGTGAAGGCATGGGACTTGCAGTGGGCAAGGTACGGGCAACTGCCGCACCATGTTATCAAGGTCGGCACTCCTTAATTAAYTAATTCTAAAAATTGATGCCAAATATTTTGGAAACTTTTTTTTTTTTTGCAATTTTGCAATAAAAAAATTGTTGGGACAGAGAAGTAATGTTGCAAATTATTGGCTAAATATTCTTAGCTTTGGAAGATTAAATAATAATTCTGTAGAGAATGTCAATCCTGATAGCCAAATACAATATTCATAATCGTCATTCCAATCAAAGGGTTTTTTTAATTTTTTTTTGGAGGGAAGGGAATGTGGATTTAGAGTGTGTTTTCTTGAAAAGAGGCACCTTTAATCATAAATACAAGAGTTTTAGCATCTATTTTATGGTCACATTAGATTAACATATTATCATTAGATGAAGTTTAGCCGTTTAAGGGTATTAGGAGATTGTTTTAGGCATGTTTATAATGCTCTAAACCAACCACTGCTAGCTAGAATTTTTTTTTATTTTAAAAATTATCAAAAAAAAAGTTTTAATTTTGAACTCAATTTTTTTTTTTAATATTAAAAATAAATTCAATACTATTATTTAATGTTGCACTGTCTTGACCACATTAGACTTCTTACGTGGCAGGGTTCCTAGAGTTTCCTTATTCCAAAATCTCACAGTCTTCCAAAGGCCTCAAAAATCTTCTAATGAGTATTGAAAGTTCTTGCGAGTGGAATTTGAATTTTCTCTTGCTTGGAGAATACGTAATAAGTTTTCAAAAACAACACTTTGTAGGTTCTTGGAATAAATCATAGAGTGTATAGGAAGAGGGTTCCTAGCATGTGAGTCTAGAATATTGACCCTGTGTGCCTAGGTACCTACATTCCATGGTTGTAGAGTTTCTACTTATACTTAGGTTCAAGGCTCATAGGCTTGCATGCTAGTATCATTGTCTTTGGGAGGCAACACATTTGGAACCTTGAAACAACAGAAAGTGTTGCATGAATAGTAGCATCCCTCAATAACCACTTTGATCATCTACTCAAGCTCTACTCAAGCTCTATACATGCAATAGAATTCAATTTTAGACACCTAACTTTTTAAGATGTACGTAACTATTGTAACTCCTAAAGGACCAAGGCATTTTCTCGCTCAAAAACCACCTAAAAATACCATGTTTGTTGCATTCATCCAAGGAGCCAAACCAAACATTTTTTTGTAAATCTAACCATGGGATCTCATACTTCACTTGTCTTAGAGCATGTGGTAAAAATTTCATGAAGTTTGATCATATATATCAAAAGATATGAGCATTCAAAGTTCAAAACAAAAGTTTTTGTGAACTCTGTTTTGCAATTTCAGATGACTTTGACCGCCATTGGGTGAATGCACGGTTGGGTGGCTCATTTTTGGCAAAAGTCCAAGTCCAAAATGTCCCTTTTTGTGAATGAAAGCTTGGATGAGCCCGATGGATGTTCAAAGTGCTGTCAAGTCGAACGGGTTTTGAAAACGAAGGCGGGAAGTTCCAGCGCCTAATCTCAACCGTAGATCAAGGGAGCCGCGTTTGATCAACGGCCCGGCTCATTAGGGTTTACGGAGCCGCCTGTCCTTCCCATCCGCGCCTTTCCTGTCCGGTGTGCAATTGGGTACATTTGGCTCATGTGTGAGCATGATTGTTGTCGGAGTGTGGACCTCAGCGAGACTGAGTGTTGGCTTCGGTTTCGGGTACAATGTCAGGTGCTTCCAAAAGCGAGGACGAACGTGCGGAGGAAGACGGCGTGAAAGAGCAGATTGTGAGGGTGAAATTAGAGAAAGGGGACACTCAGTGGGCACCGCCTTTGTATGCGGAAGAACCCACATTGCTGCTAGATTTGGATAATCCGGTCCCGATAACTCGCAAGAGGTTTGAGGAATTCTACGGCTTGTGCAATAGAAGGCCATCCCTGAAGAGGCTGAAGGTAGGTCGTGATGTTACAGAGGCAGAGGTGGAGGGGTTTTTTGGGCCCTGCAACGGCAAGAATTCCTATCGCTACAACTATCACGAGGACGAAGCAGTTATCAGAGAAGTAGAGCGCTTGTGGATGATTTACCACCAACGAACGGTGGTGCCATACAATCGCAGCATCAACAAGGCTGAGGCTCGTGGATTTGCATTGTGGAAGAGAAATCCGAGCGTGCCAGTCAATTGGTGCGTTTTTGCTGAGTGGACTGTGAGGGATCGCCTTAGGCGATTATTGAAAGTAGAAGCCAAGAAATCGGGTGGGGTTGGGGTCAGTGAAGGTGGAAGAGAAGAGCAATCTTTTGGAAGAACTGTTCCTACTTTGTCGCCCAAGGAGGAGAAGAATTTGGAGTTCGCACTTGAGAGGGGCACCGAGATGCCTGCTGCCGTCAGGGACAGAGTAGGTACTGATGACATGATTTTAGAATGGACCAAGCTGTTGGGTGCACTGGAGACCGAGTTGGATGCTTCCGATGCCAAAATGAAGTTTGTCTTCGAGAAAAAAGAGCGTCGCGGACAAGAGCTTTTACGGTGCACTACGCAACTGACGGATCGGAAACAGCTGCTTGAAGGTGCCTCAGCAAAACTTACACAAATTGAAGCAGATTTGGCAGCGTTAAAAGAAGAGGAACTAAATCCTCCTGGAGTTTGTTATGAGAGCTTGCCAAGCGCTGGCCCATTGTTGCAAAGCTTCCACTCGCATGTGGATATGGTTCATACCTTCACAGAGATGTTTGAGAAAGGTGAACGGGACCACGCCAAGGCAACAGTTGAGAATAATGCAACGGAGATAGAGTGGGATGATTTTGCAAGAGAAAGAAATGTTCTTAGTAGGTAGAAGGTGGAGGTTCAATCGCAGGTACTCCTGTTGAAGGCAGGATATGAGCTCCCAGTGTTGCATCCACGGCCACCACACTCTGCGAGATCAGGGAGTGACGAATTCAATGACTATTGCGTGATTTCCCACTCTTGTTCATACTGCTTAGGCCCTTTTGCACTTGCATGGAATTGTACCCTTTCTTCATGTAAACATGGTTACCATTCTTGGTGTGCAAAATCTTGGTTTGCAAACAATAGAAAGTGCTGTTTTCTGGGTTGTGGGGAAGAAATGCACTCTGTTTGGTGGGCGCTTTTTGGACTTCCGAAGCCTCTTTCACCGGAAGAAGAGAGCAAATTGTTTGATAAACTCGGCGATGGAGAGGGTGAGTTCTCTTACGGTGACTTGGTCATTCCAGAGGGTGTTGTCTAGGATTAGGGTTTCAAGTTCTTTCATTGCCCACAATTACAGTAGAAGCTTCTTTAGGCTTGATAGAGTCCCTTACACGTGACTTGTATTTCTTTCTCGTGGATATGTTGAGTTCAAGATTAGGGTTTTGGGTTGCCTTTGAGTGTTCTTGCACTATTTTCAGTCCCTTCACTACCCACAATTACAATAGAAGTTCGTGATTCATGAAAAATTCCATCAACTTGTGACGTGAACTTCTTCTATTGGGACTTCAAGTACCAGGTTTACTGTGAGAGTACATCACAAGTTCAGGAAAAGTCTGTGAACCTGCCCAGTGCACTTTGYAATTGCTTGAAATTGGCTCATTTGGAGGGGCCAGGAACTTCAAGATGATTGACGTGGACTAATCTTTAGGCTGTTGGTGACTTCTAGGAATACAAAGCACTCCAAGGGCACTTCTGATTTCTGTCATGGTTTACTGTGACTCTTGGGCCAAGTACCAAGCATTTGTGGATGATTGTTATAGAGTTTGGGATAGTGACGGGTGTCTTTTGAGAATTTTGGAGCACTATGGGAAGTGTGGGTGATTGAATGAGATTTTCAAATGGGTTCAAGTGACTCTAAGGCTATGCTAGTAACATTTTGGATGACTATAATAGATTCTCTAATGTCTTCAAGTAACTTTAGGGGTGTGCTAGTACATACATGTACATGAAATGGACTTTCAGTTTTGTTGTATGAGTTTGTGAGAGTGCAAGTACTTTCATGAGAATTAGTTAGACCTTGTCATCTTGCTGGTGACTTTGAGGTAGTGTAAGTTTGGTTTTAGTTTGGTCTTCACGTAACTTTAGGGGTGTACTAGTACATGAAATGGACTTTCAGTTTTGTTGTATGAGTTTGTGAGAGTGTAAGTACTTTCATGTGAATTAGTTGGACCTTGTCATCTTGCTGGTGACTTTGAGGTAGGGTAAGTTTGGTTTTAGGACTTCTATGTATCTTCACAATGAACATTTTTTAAGGTACTTTGGACATTAATTTTTTCTACTAAACATTTCCTTGGGTACTTTGTGAACATGTTCAGATCCCAGCACACCATCTACATCTGTGTCTATACAACAAGGAGTGAGACGAGCACCATCTGCCACTCTGAGTGCTTCAGTGGGCAGTAGGGTGCTAGATGGGCAGACCAACGCATTTGGGCCCCTGAAATCCACATCTCCTAGTAAGAAGCGCAAAGAATGTGGTTTGTTGCAAGGAACTTCAGATCATGTAGGGGCCACACACCCCTCAAGTGATAAGAAAAGAAAAGGAGCTATCAAGAAATGTCTTTCCCCAACAGTGGAGGCTAATGAGTGCAAATCGGAGGAAGTAGTTTCAGAGGGGAGCTCTAACGAGGAATGCTCTGCAGATGAGCTAGACCAGCTATCACCACGCTCAACAGAAACTGGCTCACAGAAGCAGAAGTCCATGGGTGATCGCAGAGGACGTCAAGCTAGGAGAGCTTCAAACAAGAAGAAAAGCCGTGCTATATCATTGGAGGGAATAACACGCACCTCAAGCAGAGATCACCAATTGCATGCAACGGCAGGTTCATCTGAGCAGAAAACAAGCACCTCCAGTCCAAGTCACAGAATTCCCGGAGCAACAACATCTGATGGAGGTGCCAACAAGATGGGATAGAGCGGGAAAAAGGGCCGGACTCCAGTTGCGGAGAGTATTTCAATGGCTCGGACAACAAGAAATACCGCCACCAAATCCAAGCTGTAGTATCTGCAAGCTCTAGTTTGTTCTTCTTTATTGATAAATTTTTTTTTGCTGTATATGCTAGCAATTTTGAACTTCTGAATTTATGGGGACATGGCAGCCAAAGTGCAAGCTGACGTTGCAGTAGGAAGTTGAATACCGTGCAAACAAGATTATGATTGTTTGGCATGCTTTCTAATCTACATGCTTTCTGATATATCAAAATTGGTTTTGGGTGTTTTGTAAGGCTTGCATGGCTAAATTTTACTTAGATGAGTCAATGCTAAAGCTGAATGCTATGTAATGGATAGTCTAGACAGATCCCAGGTACTGGCTGTACAGGCTCTACGTTTCATGCATAAGGTTTTAAATAATTTTGTCAGTATGTACTGAATTTAATTGAAAGTCCTGCACCCCTCATGCGTGTAATGTATATATGTTTGTTTGTAAGCTCTGCAGTGTCCGTTTCGGGGGGCTGAGGATGGATAAAAAATCCTGAACGTGCTGTACAGATTTGACAATTATGTGGGTTAGAGTGTGCATTACATTGGCTCTTGTAAGTTTAATTTCTTAAACACTGGAACCCGCTTTGTTGGATGCAAGTGTTTTGGTAGTGATATACACAGTAGAGAAATCACGCTGCACTGGGCAGGTTACCGAGGTTCAACTCCTCCGTGGTTGACATCCTTAACGCCTTTGAAATTAAAAATAATCCAATCCCTAAACCAAGTACTCAAAGAAGGCAATCTCCTCCTTGGAAATTTGAGACTTCCGAAATAGAACAGTAAGGCCCTACAGCCCTGAACAAAATGGGGTCCGACTGAACAAATAGAACTAGAAGATGCACATCCCACCCCCACCCCCCTATGGCTGAGTTCACACCATGAACCCAAAGAATCTTTATGTACCCCAATTGAAATGCTTGAATTCAAAAGCTCAACTGAAAGAAACCAATGCGCTCCGGATTCCAGTTTCGGCTTGACAGCCAAGTTTGTAGACTACGTCGTTTCCCGACACTCTGTAATCTTGGGGTTCCATAGGAAACTTAATTGCCCAAACTTGCCAAGCATGTAAGTGGGCAATTCTGGAATTCCGAAGTAGTACATAATTTTGAGAACCAGTACCGTATGCCTGATAGTATAGTCCACCTATACAGAGATCACCCTGCTGAAATCGTTGGCCCCAATCGCATGTAAAAGCTTTCTTGATAGTGTAGGCTACCTTTGTGCACATCAACACCTGCCTCATTGTCTTTAGCAGTATTAGTAGCAAAATTCTGACCAAGCTCCACACAAGATGCCAAGTGCTCTCCATCTGCACCGTAATCAATCCAATGCGCACCATCATAGGTCTTTGTGATTGCTTCACGGATATGGGTTGCATTCTCTGGAATCAAGGCTTTTACTTTCCACCCACGAGTCCACTGAAGGTTTTCACATTCATCCCACTTGCAATCAAGGCAGAAAAAACAGAAACAAGCCAAGCTCTTAGTTAACAAGCGATTAGTTTCCATTGCACCTATCGACCGAATTTGGTGCAAGTCCCTTGTACCTGCAATCCGCATACACATGTATGGGGTCTTCCTCTCCGTTTCTAGTGCTGCTTTGGTCACATGCCAAAAATATCTCAAAACATCAGATTTATTAGAACCTGTGTAAGAAGTTCCAGGCCTAGTTGAAAGTTTTTCTCTCAAAAAATTCACCACTTGCTCAGCATTAGCTAATTATGGGCCCAATGAGTCTAACTGTGCATTGCGAATGTACCTCTTTACCACAGCTCCAGCCCCGTCATGAGGACCTTTACCATGGCCAAACCCAAAGAAACTCCACACACACATCCACCAGTAAGGGCAGGATACCGACTAACGTAGTACCAAGGAACTTTACTTTTGAATTGATTAGAGCAGCCATCTGACCAAATCCAATGCTGCTTTGGATAGAAGCCAGATTCATGCAAACTCTGCCAATGTAAGTTCAAGCAATGCTATCCATTTTAGTTCAAATTTCTGTGCCAGTGCATTGACTGTACTTCGTTTTGCACCTCAAAACTGCAATTCTCTGCAAAATCGATCACATCTTCCGGTATATTTTCTAGGTTCTTTTTGAACTGTGCATCTTCCCACCTACCTACAAAATTATGTTGAATGAAAAATTGTAATTTAGGCTTCAAGTAATCTAGAAATTAAGTAGACGACGTAGTTTTATAAATAAGACAGAGTTTCTTCCATTGGAGTCCCTTCTTAGTTACAATTTCCTTCATTTCATATTTCTTCCAACTCACCATGAGAGGAGAGGAACCATCTTCCTCAACAGGACACAATGGCAAGTAATCTACACCACAGTTTTCACACTCACCATACAAGCAATCTCTGGAATGCCATTCTTCATACTCACCTTTGGGACACACTACAGATCCAATTGAAATAAAAATTACATTTTCAGAAAGTTAATGTGATTTCCTACCTTCCAAAAAAATATTCAAAAAATAAGGTCAAAAATTGAGGTCACAAAAGCTTGCCCAAAATCCCAAGTGTCCCCCATAGGACTTTGGTCCTTTAGTCCTTTAGGGGTTAAACAAATTAATCCTCTAAAGTCCGCCCTAGAATTATTGGACAAATCCATGTCATAGAGTGTAAATAGACTGATTTTTTATACTGTTGTTGAACTACAAAACAATAATCTACAAATCACACTTTTGTTAAGACATTGTATTGGCGATTCCAATAAAGAATGCATTCTATATGATGTGTCAGAATGAACCAAAATCAATTGTTGAAGAAGTTGGATGTTAAAGTGCTATGTTAACCTTGAAGCGCTCTGACGTCCATTTTTTGGACGATGAACACATTGAAGTTTCATCCTTCTAATTGTTTGGATGAAAGTTCTTCTAATTTGTGGAGATACTATATCAAGTTGTTGTTCTATCTAATTAAAGGTTGGCTTTGGTATTACTAGAGTACTCATAATTTTCTAAAACTATCAAATGCAAGTATGTCAAGTGCTTGACCAAACCAAAAATGCATTGACTTTAATTCAAAATTGGATTTGCCTAAATGAGGTCATAGATTTTAAACACAAAAAAACTTCAAAAAATCACCATGTCAAGAGAACCTCATTTCAAATCAATTCCAATAAATTTACAAAAAAAGAAATGGTAATAGTTTGCTTATTATCAAATTTTGAAGAAATTTTTCTTTCAAAACTTATAAAAACAATATTGGTGATAGTATTGGTGAATCTAACCGTATAGATGGAATCTACAACTCGTAGTCTACAACTTTTGTTTGTATATCAATTCCAAAATATGCTTCCAAATGGCACTTTAATATAATGATTTTTCTCAAATCGTCAATTTGGGAGATGAATCTAGGCGTTTAGGGGTTAAAGAGTCTTGGCATCCACTAAAATGGATTATGAATCTGTTCAAGATCTTACTATAGAAACTACAATAGATTACTAAAGAAAGTACCTCCAAATGTGTTGAAAAAGTGATTTTATCTATTCCTCAACAATGGACTAGCATGTTCACTCAAGACTTTATAACTCTGTGCAAGGTTTTGAATCAATTTTATGTGGGGATAGAAAAAAAGAAAGCCTTGCAGAAAAAGATCTTAAGTCTACATTCTTCATTGGCCATAAAAAATTCTAGATTTAAATTTGTTGTCTACTGGTGACACTTAAGGTTTAAATGAAGATGTAAGCTTATTTTTTTAACAAAAAATTGAAAAAATGGGATTTCTATTAATGTTTCAAAGTTTCAAGAAATATGAGATAAATCTCGTATCACATACTATTGTATCCATATCCATATATATGTATATGTGTATTTGTAAGGAACATGGAACAAGACATAGGACACTTAATACGTGGCAACTTTAGTTGCATAGTAAAAAAATATGTGCTCTAGTAACACCAAATCTAACCCTTAGATAGAACAACAACTTGATCTAGTATCTCTATAAATTAGAAGAACTTTCATCCAAGCAGTTAGGAGGATGAAATTGTAGTTTTAATTTGTTCATCATCTAGTTTCTGGACGTCGGCGCGCTCCAAGGTTAAACTTTTTGAAGTTGTTGCAAGTTGTTGTTTTTTGCCTAGTATTTTATGGTTGATAGGGTAGTTGTGCAACATTATGTTTTCCCCCTTCTATTGTGTGAGTATTATATTCTTATTTCATGTATTGTGTTTTTAATTTAAATCTTTGCATTTGCCTTTTCTGCCTTTAATTTTTTTTTTCTTATAACAAATTAAGGGTCTTGAAAATTGTCCCTATATTRTAATTATAATTAATTGTACAAGACCATGAAATAACTTAATTAGAAAATTAGATAGTGATGGGGACCATGTTATTGGTCCTGGTCACAAAAATAAACTAAAATAAGAAATMTAGCTATAAATGATGTACAACCCCTACTTGAAGTCCCCTTCAAGGATATTTTTTCTTGAGCACAAGTTGGTACCGAAGTTCGAATAAATTGTGAAAATGATATGTCTTGTTTTTCAACACTTTYCTTCTTTGATATTTTCTATTAATAACATTTGAAAAAAAATCTAGAATTGCAGGGGTTAACCTTTCAAAATGAATTTGTTGTTTTGGAATTGGGGTGCTACTTTCAATTCTAATGTAAGATATTGTACATATAGAAATAGCAAGAATTTTTTGCATGGAAGGTGTAACACAAAATAATATATTAAGTGTCCATGCAGTTGCTCAATTTTAAATTCTTTTCAAAACCTAATATTCTAATGTTCAATAAAAAAATGGCTATCAACATTCATGGATATTAATGGCTCTGTGAGTGATATGTGAAGATATAATAGACATTGTTTTTATAAATTATTTTTCATTTATAATTTTGCACAAATGCTAATATTACAAACAACCACCTAGTATTTTGTTCTTTAAATTTTTACATAATGCCTTAAAGCCCAAGGGGTTTGGACAAAACACAAATGTATTCTGAAATATAAGTTCTATAACTTATTTTTTTTTATCAAAATTTGCATCAAAGAAGGTCATGTGAAGTACAAAAAGTGGGAAATATCTGTACATTCAAAATCATAAAATTGTTTTTAGATTCTCTTCAAATGAATTTTGAAGATATAACTTCCAAAATTCACCAAAAATACAATTTCTATTTTTAGCATTTGAATTTTTTTTGAATGGTCAAAATTATGGTTTCTATTCATTTGTGAAAACATGCATAAGATCTAGTAATGAGAACACCAATACTTTTCTCAAATAGTAAAATTTTCAATACTAAAAAATTCTAAACATTTTGGATTGTTTCTCTTATAATTTTTGTTTGACCATTTTCATCTTAGTTTTGAATATAAATATTGAAAGACAACCCAATGATTTCAAAAAATATTGAAATACAACCCAATGTTTTCAAAAAAACTTGAAAAAACTTGAAAAAAACTTTTTCCTCGCCGAAAATTTTGCCATGAAGTCAAACATTGACTAAAACATGGTAGCTTGAGGGCTTATGGGTTAATGGGCACTTCTATTCTCAACATACGAATGGAACTTAAAATGCCTATAGTATATTGATTCCATATCTAGAAAGACATACTATAATTTGTTGGAACCATCTTCAAGTTATAAATCTAATTATTAAAAAAAAAAATCAATCTAAAACACATAATGAAATACAATGTTTGAATTAGAATACTTCCTAGGTTACATGAAGATGGTAATGATAGCATGATATTGTTTAATTTGATACAACTAATATGTTCATCAATATGAAAAGTAGTATGTTGAATCCCTCAAATTTGTTAAAAAATATTAAAATTGCACAAAAGTGAATGAAAATAATTCATTCATAAAAGCAAAGAATGATTTCTAATCAATTTTTGGATGATGTTGAAATAATCAACAATAAATTGTTCAAAACTTATAAAATATTCAAAACAAATACTTATTGTTCAAAGTTAATTGAGTAACTACATTTTAATACTCAACTAAAATCTTATGAGGAGCAATATAAGACCTAATTACATCCAATACCAATTGTTTGAAATTGAATAGATTACATRGTTACTAATCATTATAAGAGGATAATCAAGTGGAAGAGCTTTGAAGAAAATTGTAATCAGATCGGATATCATRGATGACCTTCTGAAGGACTTGGTGATGAACTTTGGGATTCAAGTCTAAATAATACTGAAACAGTTCCTCCACTTCACCATGCTGATTCTGCATCTAAACAAATTATTCTCAAAAAATAGCATTGAAAGATTTGAATAAGTTTGCTACTCAAACTATAATTTAACAATTAAAATTGAACTAATGTAAAGATGATGTTTGCAATGGAAAATAGTTGAGTTACATAACCTGAAGGCCTTCTTCTTCAATCATAGTGACCATAGAGAAGCGAAAGTCAGAGTAGGGATCTGAAGAATGTTTAATGAGAACATTAGGATCATCGGCAGTGTTTGTTGTAGTAGCTACTTGACGTGGAATCAATTGGCCATCTTGGATAGACAATTCATCTTCTTCACTTGAATTTTTTGTACCATTGTAATTGTGCACCATCTCAAATTCTTGATGAGATGCATTTGTATCAGTTAATTTTGCATTCTCAGGCGTGGTAACCAACCACCGTGATTCTATAGTYRAATTCGTACAATTTGTCTTGCTRGCCAATCTTACATTTTCACATGATACAAGTTGTGTAGAACTTGAATTTAAAGACTTCATTTCATCCTTATCAAAATTGTTTGATGTTGCATTTGTTCTGTATGTTATATCATTCTCCAACTGACATAAATGTTGAGATTGATTTGCTATAGAATCATMCTCTAATTCATGAGGAATGCTCAACTCTTTCATATTGTAGAGGTTGACATCATTTGTTGCAATATTGTAGCCTCCTCTTATTGTTGACGGCCTTTGCTTGTTCTTGTCACTTGGGCTACTATCTTGAGATGTAGTATTGGAGTTTTTTTGAGGAGACCCATCCCCAATTGTAGTAGACTTGGAATTATTAAGCATTAGTTTTGAGAGCAACGGTATTGTCTTTTTTGATGGAGAAAAATGTCTCTCATATTTGGATCTACTCCAAGTCCTTGGCATCGTGGTTGTTCCACTCAAAGCTTGACTATAATCAGATATAGGTCTAATGAAGCTTGGCTTTTCTCGTTCATGACCTGCTAATTGATAAACAATACAAGTTGTAGATGAATGAGGAGATGAATTTCAACTTCTATTATATTTTGAATTAATTCAAATATATATATTTCTAGGATAAAACAAATACAAAATGCATTTCAAATGACAATCAAATAGTTTTGTTAATATAACTAGGTGAAAAATACAATAACCAACTACAATGTAATAACATAATAGATAATTGAATGAAGTGGTACATTGAAACCAAATTTTTAGGGCTTCACGAACAAAATTTTAATGAACCTCAAAGCAAAAGAAGTTGCTCAAGGTATTGGACCTCTCAACATACTATCAATATTGTGACAATGCAATTGCCAAAATACCAATTCTAATAAGCAAAAAGACAAAACCAACTTTTTAAACAAGATGTGCAAATCTTTTGTATGTTCATATAAAAAGCCCATTATCCAAATACAAATTGCACAATATTATTGACAATAGATTAAATTTGTGGAAGAAGATTAAGAATTAGATGTCAAGCATGGAATCCATGAATTTCTTCTTTTGCCCAAGAACTTCTTGGGTATAATGAAAATCTAAGGGAGGAATAAAATTTCAAAATCATGACTTTGGACAAAGTAATTAGGAGTACAAGTCCAACCTACTTTGGACTATGGTAGAAATGTCAAATAACAATACAATGAATAAAMAAAAAYTACGGTTGAATATGGAGAAGCAATAAATCATTCATTTAACAAACTAGTATGAGAATGGAAATTGAAATGAAATGAAAATCATGTTTTCCTATTTGAGTATTAATATATATTGTGAATTCTTGAGATAATTTGCCATTTTTGTTTGTAAATGTTACTAATTCATCCTCCAAATTCAATGAGAAATTGCAACCATTATTTATTGTGTTTGAAATATTTTTATTAACCAACATATTGTTAAGATTATATTTCATAAAGCTTCTAATATGTTTTTGTATAGTTAGTGCATCCAAAATTGTAACTACTAATTCACTTCATTATCACCACATACTTGAAATGATGTCACAAAAAACATGTCACTATGGATATTTTGTCATTAAAGACATGTCCTTTTGAACAATATTTCTACTCGTGTAATTATTTAGAAAATTTGCAACTAGTGTCAAGTATAAAAATATTGGGTTTTGAGGTTTATATATATGAGTATACCTTGGAAAGACTAAATTTTTTTTCCAAGACTACCTAGGCAGCTAGGCTAGGCTTTAATTTGAAAATGTCACTAGTCTACCTTTCAAGCCTTATATTTCAAATTTCCTTTGCAAATGTCATTGGTCTAGCTTTCAAGCCTTGTATTTCAAATTTCCTTTGCAAAAAAATTAAGGGACTTCATATTTGAGCAGAGCCTCAAGTGAAAAATTGAAGTGAACAAAATAATGTTGCATTCACCTTGCCCAAATTTGGACCACAAAAAAAAAAATATGCATAACTTTCTTTTTTCAACAATTGGATTGTCATAAAAATTAGATTCACTAGAAGTTTTTTATGTTCTAAGCTCAAAGAAAAAATAAGAGAAAGAAACAAAATTTGATACTTCATTTTAGATGCTCAAATTTTGGAAAACCCATTTTAGATAACAAAGAACTTTAAGGGGCTAAGAATAATTGTATTTCACTATATACATGTTTCAAATGGGACATTAACATATGCATGACTACAATGGAAATGGAACTCCTACACAAACTAGACCTAAAATGAAACACTCCTCAAAATCAACCCCTATTTTTGAAGGGGAAATGAATAGGGTGTCTCCCAAAATTGTGCACATTACAATGACAAGTGTAAGGTGGAGTTGGGAACCATTTTGAGTAGAGTGCAACTTTATTTATAGTGGGGATGGCAACCTTACAAGTGGTCAATTTTGGGTAAACTTTGTGTTGTTTTAACTTCTTCTCTGTGACATGTTTTCATATTCCTAGTGTCATTTTTTCAGGTGCATCAAATGCATTTTGGCATCACCTACATGACACTTTTAGCACCTTACACCTTGCATCTTTGAAAATGTGTCACTGATTCACAATGAGTCAAAAAATTATGAAACCACTTGCATTTTGATTCATAGTTGTTCACTAATGTGCAAAAATTGTTGTTCATTTTCTGCAACTCATTGGATATGTCACAAAGTTTATTTTTGCGGTTTTAAATGTAGTTAACTTACCTAAGACCTTCAGAAAATTATAAGTTTGCACTCTCATCTCTCATTCAATAGCTTRCTTAATTGCTATTTCATTTCGAAGGGTTGTGCTTTTTATTTCTACCTACTTAGTGAAGGATACACATTTGAAATAATGAACCATTTAATGCTCTCCAAATAAACTTTTACTGTAATTAAAGTATCACACAATATTTATGAAAAAAATATCACAAAGAACCAAGAGCTTTAGAGTGAGCCATAGTCAACAAATATTCCTATTCTAATATAATAACTTCAACAATACAATTTCAAGATTGAAATGAAAGAGGAAATTATAGTTTCTAATGTGCACCCTAATATTTAGCCAGTCAACTTTCATCAAGCCAAAAATTAGATATTAACAATTGCAAGTCATTTTATGACAATCATATATCAACCTTTCTAAAAAAATATAAGAACTGAAACTTGGTAATCTAGGCAATATAAGACTTTGCATAATTATCCCTAGAGCGTCGTGATTCATCCCCAAAATTGACGACTTGAGAAAAATTATTAAAAAATGCTATTTGGAAGCATAATTTAGAATTAGTATACAAATAAAAGTTGTAGACTACAAGTTGTAGATTCCATCCATACAGTTAGATTCACCAATACTATCACGAATATTTTTTTTTATAAATTTTGAAAGAGAAACTTCAAAATTCCTTTAAAATTTGATAACAAGCAAAACATTGCCATGTTTGGAGTAACATTTGTTGAAATGGATTTGAAATGAGGTTTTTTTGACATGGTGATTTTTTGAAAATTTTGTGTTCTTAAAAATCTCTAACCTCATTTTGACCTCAGGTAGGTCACTTAGTGCATTTTAAAAACTACGTTCGGCTTCATATAGATAGGATTTTATTCTTTAGACTTAAAATTTATAAAAAACTTACAAATAAATTAGTAAACATTGAAAAGGGACAAATCCATTATAATGAAGGTAGGTAGCCTATAGATCTGGTCCTTTAAGATTTCTTACATGTAATTAAGGGGCTGAAGTTTAGGATTCAAAGTATTGTATTTAATATACCCTGTTGTACAAACTACAAAGTTGGGTGCACAGCTGGGCCACACTTGTTCTGAATGAAATACGGATGAAAGTGCATTGATGGAGGCCCAATGACTTTCAAGTGAATTGGTATGGTTTAGGGTTCGACATACTCGTTGCTCGAACATTGCCGGAACCTTGTTTTCGAGGAAGCTTAGTATTTGGGAATTTTTGCACAACACTTGAGTGGGAAGTACTGTTCAGTTTCGCAATGGGGTCTTAGGGTTTTACATTGCACAGGGTTTTGGGTTGGCTGCTGCAAGACCAAGAGGTATTTGCCTGCTTGTGGCTCGGATAACATTGGTGGTGTTACTAACAATTTGAATCTGTTGCTACCAAGATCAGAGGAAGTTCTGATTTTTGTAGGGTTTTCAGTTATCAAGACATGGCAACCCAA
Source organism: Pleurozium schreberi (assembly GCA_006891605.1). Lineage (NCBI taxonomy): Eukaryota > Viridiplantae > Streptophyta > Bryopsida > Hypnales > Hylocomiaceae > Pleurozium > Pleurozium schreberi. Next base: position 214,702 of record VACF01000881.1, on the reverse strand, counting down.
GTGAAGATGTGGACAATGGAGTTTGAGTGTTCTATTCCAATATTTTACAGCAAAGTCAAGTTGTTTGAGGAAGAAACTTTTGCTTTGAACTTAGGGTTCGGAGTTTGCAATAGTAATGGTAGTTTTGAGTGTTTTTCGATGAAAACAAAAATGCCTTGGGAGTGTAATCATATTTGGTTTCTCTATTTGTTGTATATGTATTTTGAATTTGTATATGTCTTCTGTGTATACATATGTATCCTATATCTATATTCCAAAGTATCCATGTCTTAATATTTACTTTTCAAGATGAACAACATTAAAGGAGGAGGGTCTTGTTTACAAGACCAACAACTTTCAATTTTCTCCAAAGAGAGGGGGGCGCAATAATTGTAACTTGGAGGGGATGCATCTTTCTAGGAGAACTTAGGATAAGGTGGAAGCATCCATTACTGCACATGTTCCTTTTGATGGGCCCTAGACTCACCCAATTGTGATCCTAAACTTTGGTGAATGTGTCCTTCAAATGTTTCATTCTGATTGGCTAATACATGTGAAGGACACATACTTAACTTTGATTTGCTGACAGCTATGTTTGCAAAGTTCAGATTTGTTTTGATTTGGATTTGTTTGCAGTTTTAGTAGTCTAGGAAGCTGGCGCTTTGAAATATTGTAGATATTACATACAACATTTGAAAAATCAAATGTTTATTTTGAATATTCATGATTTTCACTCGTTAATACTACAAAATATAATTTTTAGAAAAAGATGCCTCCAACTATGTTGAATTTCTTATATAGACGGTTTTTGGATGCTTCCACATTAGTTGGATATCCGCATTGAACATCCATATAAGCTTACATGGAGCACTATATAGTAAAAGCTGCCTCAAACACAAATAGAAAAAACAACTACATTTGTAGCATAATGAACTTCATAAATACTGGTTGTGATACATTTGTAATCAATACTTTGAAAAATCATGATTTATTCATAAAGTGTCCAAAAAATACATKTAAAGAAAATTTTAGAATCTTCTTTCCATTGCTAATTAAAATGACCCCACCAAAACTAAAACAGTTTAATAATAGGACCCCTTATTTAGATGCTTATTCAAAAGCTTTCAAGTGTGGTTAAGGTGAAGTGTGCTAAAACCACCTATTGTTTAAAAGTTAAATAAAAGAAGGGGATACGTGTTTTCAACTTTGGAGTTTTCAACATGAAGAAAATTTCAAGATGAAGACCTCATTACCAAAAGAATACTTCTATTTCTAAGTTCAAAAMTTTGAAATTACCCCCTAAATCTCTAATAGACCAAGCCATGCTTTTGGTAAAATAGCGATTTTGGGCAGCTGACTATGAATGGAATTTTTTTTCCTTTGAAATTTTCACACAACATGGGGACGAGGTTTTTATTCAAGCCGGCCGGGCAATTCTCATAACTTTTGCGTACATGGTGAAAAAGTTATTGTACAATATGTAGTTTTTTGTTTCTAGACTTGAAAAAATCACTTCTTTTAGAAACAAAAATTTGAAATTGGTTTTGTAGATTTAAAAATGCATAGAAAGTTTTGAATCATTTCATTTTGAATAATACGATGAAAATCATTAGAGGTTTTAGTTTGTTAATAGTTGTTGAATATCTACTCTAAAATAAAGTTTGGAGTCTTTTATTTAACTCAATTTTCAATATTTTTGAAGATCAAAACAAAACACAATGTAGATTTTTTATTACAACATTATAACTATGGAATTGGAATTTTTGAATTCCATAACTGAATTCTTAACAATTTAGTATTTTGAATCATGTTCTATCTCTTTCCACTTACTTTTTTTTCTTATATATTGAACAATTTCACCTAATATGAAAATTTTCAAGCATGTAACTAGCTTGCCTTAAGAAGGAATCCAAAGAAGGACCACCAACATAAATAAATCACCATACAAATGGGACCTTGTGAAGTGTAGATGATCTATTTTTAGCACGTCCAAAAAAGGAATTTTTATCAATTGAAACACTAAAATCATGCAAATAATCCACGCGTGTGTTTAACCAGAAATGGAAAATTTGAGAACTAGTTTCAAACAAACACCACTTTCAAGAAACCAATTGAATTCAAATGATAATTATTTTTACGCTCATACCAACACTGTTTAGAAAACCATAATAAGCATAAAAGTTGAAGGTGAAAATGCAACACATGTATTAACGAACTTACTAGACACGTAGCATTTAAATGAACTTCAAAAACTAAAGGCTACACAAAGAAAGGTTCAATGTTTTAGTTTCAAAATGCAATAGAAAAACATGTTTCTAATACAATACAAAGATCTTGGAAACATGACATGCAACACACAAAAAGGGCAGCCTAACTGCCTATAGAGTCCATCACGATGAATGCAGTAATATAAACAACTTGCACATTTCCATAGCTTGGACTAAAATCAAAACCCAAATAAATCAAGAGTCAACCAATTGCAGTTAACCCCTAAAGTTCTTCCATACGTAGAAGCCTAAATTAAATTGCTTCGAAATACTAGTTTCTTAAAAAATTAAAAAAATTAAAAAAGAGAGAAAAAGTGAGGTGATTGTTAAATTTTTTCCGCCGGGGCTTGTTCCCTTGGTTCGATGTATTGTTTTCTTTCAATGGAAATTGTCCATTTGTTTCAAAAAAAAAAAAAAAATACTAGTTTCTTAGAATGCATTGCTAAAATCTTCATCCATATTTATTTTTAATAAATCCAAGGATCTTTTAATTAAATTTGTTAGAAAATTTCAGAGTAAAAAACCTTACCATCTAATTGCAAGAGCATGATGCTTGGGGTGTCAAAAAGAAGTATTTTTAACTCTTTCCAAATAATTAGGTTTCATCTTCCAAACATTTCACCTAAAATGTGTACATCCTACAACTTGCAACTCTCTATAATATGTTGAAGAGATAAGTTGGGAATAAATATGTATATATTTTTTAAAGTCTCATATTCTTGCTTGAAAAAATGTAAGTAAGAAAAAGTAGAGAATGGATTAAAATACTAAATTGTTAAGAATATAGTTATAAAATTGAAAAATACCAATCCTAATGGTCATAATTATATTGTAAGAAACATCTTACATCCTATTCTTTTATTTATTTTTCAATAAATACTAGAAATTCAATAAGGTAAGGGACTTCAAAATTTAGTTTAGAATAGAGATTTTATAACTCCCTGGTACAAATGAAAATTCCTCATAACTTTCATCTCATTAATCAAAATGGCATGATTCAAAGCTTTCCACTCATATATAAATCTGAAAAACCAATTTCGAATTTTTATGTTGTGAAAATTGATTTTTTTACTTATCCAGGTTGCAAAAAGAAGCATCATACAACAATTTTTTTTAACTATGTAACGGCAAAATTACGAAATTGTTCCGGCTTCGTGGATGTACTTGGAAAGCTATATCTTTTCGGTGTTGCTACTGCATCACTTTTGATTGATTTCTGTCAAATTTGTATTGTTTTCACTTTTCAGTGCTTGGAGTTAGCATTGTAGCTCCCTCTATCCTTTAATGAAMGTGCTTGGCATGCTATTTTATTTTATTTTATGTGTTATTTGCAATGAAATTCCGTTTCATTTGTGCCATAAATTTTTTTATCTTATGTGAAGAATGAGGTACTTGGGAAGTACATACAATATCTGCCTTAGAATAAAAATTTGACTTTGCACAATAGTTTTTTAGAAGGGTCAGAATGCTCCTACAAAATAGCCGTTGTGACTCCATCAATAATATCAATTTGTGACAAAATTATGTTGTAACTTTGATGTTTGAGCTACCTTGCCTGAAGCTTGTAAAATTTTCTAGGAAAGATCATAAGGTAGGCGAACCCAATACCAACCATTGACCTAATACCATCCAAATGTAGGGTTGTCATTGATTCTAGAGTGAAAATCTTTGACAGTGATACATGCTTTAAGTGTGTTTATTGTGAAGTTTGCTTATTGTGAAGATTTTGTGCAAAGGTACCCTGCGTAATCTTGACTTTTCCTAGTGTTAAGGGCCCTTGGAAATGTGCCTCAAATACACTAGATCTTGGAGACAAAATTGCATAAGAAATTCATTTAAGAAAAATGTAGAGTAGATTTTGAGAAGCTATAAATTGATTGGGGTTGTAACATGGTGGGCCCTATAACCTCTTATATTTTGATTGACCAATTTTTTAGATTCAGCATGCATGCCCAAAGTGGATTGAATCTTATTTTTGGAATTTTGACAGCTTCTTGGTTAAACATTATAATCTTTCAACTTATAAGTGATATTGTTGTGATTTCTTTTCCAATACAATCTCTAACATGTTTAATTTAAATTTGTATGGTTACAATTCAAAAATATTGATACAATTTATCAAAATGTTGTGTTTTTGTTCAACTTGGAGCAAATTTCTAGAAGCTAAAAACAAGACTTGGGCATTTAGAGGTTAAAGGACAGACAAGTGACCGTAGAAATCATCAATTTTGATACCGTAGGAATCACCAATTTAAAAAAATCTAAAAGTACTTATTGGAAGTCAAAATACTCTAGAAGATCTTCCTTTTCCACCCCTAATTCTGTGGATGAATAGTTGTAGAATTTGATTCCCTGACATTAATCAAACGCAAAATGTCTGCAGCGGCGTTCAAGGGCTAATGCCAAATTCCCTAGCTATAGGTAATTTTGGCACATTTTGGCACATTAGTTACATCCCTAGACAAATAAACAAATTAACAAATATTGTATTACCTCAATTTTGTAAAAAAGGTTATAAAAAAAGGCTATTTTTGAAAGGTTCAAAAATTGCTTAGGATGAGAAACAAAGAAAAGAAAAAATTATTGGGACAAAACTATAGCTTGATGGAGTCCAATATTCATTATTTAGAATATGGATGTCATAGCACTTTAGCGTCCTTGTAAGCACTTATCTACATTTTCAAAGGATTTGCTCACCTTCTATGGTTTGTGAGTCATTTTTCCTTCAAAGACAAGATGAAGCCACATCTAACCCTTTTTGTTTGATATTTCTTGGACTCTTATTGAAATAGTTATGAATTTTCAATGTTGAAATAAGGCGGTACACTAAATCCGTCTCCATCTTGAAATATTCACCATGAATACATTGAGGACTAAAAAATGTGACCCTATGTTACGAGACAATTTAAAAGAGTGGTAGTTCCAACACACCTCACCAAACATTCTTGATGGAAGCCCTATGAGGAGTTGGTCTTTTTGGTAAATAATAGGCAATCTTGTTATCAGACTAAACCTACAATGGACTTAGGTAGGCATTGCACTTAGAGATTGGGCCAATTTGTAGTGTTGAAAGCTCCAAATCCTCACTTGTGGTTGGGTAAAAGGTTGAAATGAGCGCCAACTTTTATTACCTAGAGGCCTGTACAATTTGGTGGAATGAATTTTTCTTTGAAAATTGAAATAAATTGACATGGCTTGGGCTTGATGAATTGAGTGTCCAAAAAATGAGAGGCCAATTTTTGGTCTAAGGGACAATGTTAGATTTGAATGAAGAAAATTTATGTCGTAAAATATATTATTTATTTCAACAAATCACATCCTTTGGAATTTGTGCAATCAGCTTCAGTGGAAGTTACGTTGGCCCAGCCTCTAGGCGTAAAGCAACCTTTAAAAATTCAGTCCCTCTCTCTTCCTCAATCTTTTCTAGATTTGATTGAATCAACTTGATTAACTGGCCTCAAGGCCTTTAAATATGGGAGAACTGGCTTCTATTATAATCTTATTCTAATGAGTAGTTGAGACCGGCTTTTAACGTAAAAAAGCTGAATTTTTTGCATTCAGCCTTAAGAGAAATTGGCTTGGCTTCAAGATGTACAACAACCTTTATTCGCTTTTTTTCTAGCTCAAACTATCATTTTGTCTATCTCTAATGGCAGTGACAATTTGTTCAAAAGAAATCTTGGTTGAAATCACGGGCTTGATTTCATTACATTTGAACCTACGGTGTGAAAGTTGTGCGTGGATTTCAAAGTTTTAACAATTAAAAAATTACTTTTATTACATTTACTTTTCTTTTGATTGCAACAATGACACATGTTGCACTAGTAATATATATATATAGGCTAGGGTGAACTGACCCCTTTGTTCAACCACTCGGAAAACCCTTGAAATCTTTTATTTTCCATGCATGATAAAATTTGCAAATTCTGAATTCAAATTTGCAATTAGAGATTCCAAATTGGCTAGGAAAAGTGCTCAAAATAAATTAATCAAAACCCAAATAGGAGGCTTTTTATTTTACTTGCTATTTTTAATTTTAGAGGGCTTTTTATTTTACTTGTTATTTTTAATTTTAGAGGGCTTTTTATTTTACTTGTTATTTTTAATTTTAGAGGGCTTTTTATTTTACTTGCTATTTTTAATTTTTGCATGAATCTTTGCATGAATCTTTGCATGAATCTTTGCATGAATCTTTGCATGAATCTTTGCATGAATCTTTGCATGAATCTTTGCATGAATCTCGCTACTTCTACATCAGAGACACTCTTGTCAACGCTTGTGCTTGGCACTCTTGTGCTTGTTTCCGGAACCAAGTTCTCATTCCATTTCTGGGAAATCCAGGGATACGCAATGGCGGTTAAGTAGCGGATTACGATACAACTGCTATGCTCAGATTAGAGAAGCAGATTACGGGAACGCTCTATTTAGTTTGACCTTCGTAATTGGCGAGAATAGCCCTTCTCTGTTTTCAGGGTTTTGAGCGTTGGAGCTGCTTTGTAGAGAGTTGATGATTTGTGCTCGAGTCGGTTGCAAAAGAATCGAAAAGTTTTTCGGGAGTCGAGTGGTGTTTTCTGTGTTTTTTGCTTAGGTCTAAAGGTCAGCTTCTCTTATGGTCGTGGCGGTTTAGGAGCCACTATGAGATGGGCACAATTGATTGCTCTGTCCTCCGCGCGTGCGTCCCGACCGCTTACAAGCCCCACCACGCCGGTCGTTTGCGGATTCCATTAATGTGTTCACCATTCACTTCGCTCTTAAATAAATAACTTGTGCTTGGAATTCAGACAGAGAGAGAGTGGTTCGAGGATTTCAATAGCGTTGTCAATGTCGTGGTTTAAGGTTTGCAGAGTGATTGAAATTTAATTGTAGTCCTTCTAATTGACAAAGTGAAGTAGTCAAGGAGTTGCGAGCGAGCTTGTTTTTTTTGCATTAGGGGATGCCGGAGACCTGGAACCCTAATTGCTGAATGGAAGCTCGGAGGTTAAGAATTGACCTGGAAAAGTTCTGGGAGTTGTGATGTTCTGTAGGTTTTGGATTGAGATGAATGTTCTAGGCTTGAGGTTTTGAATTCTCGATGGACATATTTGACGTATTGCTAAGTTTGAATTACTGGCACTAGCAGGGGTCTTTAGGCGCAGCTGCGATCTTCAATAGACAGGGGTACGTCGCACCTTTCCATGCTTTGGCTGTACAGGAGAGCGAAACGCAAGTGTCAGACGACGATCGCCAAGATGTGGGTACTAATTTACTCACCAGTGAAAACCTTCGTTCACAAATCTCAAGAAATGCAACAAGCACTGAAGAAGGTGTGAAGCTCTTCTTTCTGGTGAGTGCGCAAATTCTCTGGTTCACATTGGTGAGCTGGACTTTGTAGTTCAGCAGTCTGAAAGCCTGGCTCAGCACTTGTGGGATTGACTTAACCCTTGAACGCCGCGGCGGACGTTTTGTGTCCTCTGGATGACAAAGAATCAAACCGTGTAGGACAAAATTGCAACTTTTCATCCTCGGTATTAGGAATGGAAAGGGAAGATCATTTCTAGTACTTTGACTTCCAATGAGTATATTTGCCTTTTCAAAGTAGATGATGTCACACGGTCTCAAAAATGCATGATTTCCACGGCCACTAGTCCGTCCTTTGAGAGTTAACCCTTGAACGACACCGGGGTGACCCTGGAAATCATCAATTTCTAAAACCGTGGGAATCATTGGCCTAAAAGAATCCAAAAATAATTGTTGGAAGTGAAAGCCCTGTAGAACATCTTCCCTTTCCACCACAAATTCTGAGGATGGATAGTTGCGTTTCTGTCCTACACAGAAAGATGCTCTCTCATTTATCAACCAGGAAATGGCCGCGGTTGCGTTTAGGGGTTAACTCAAATTTACTATCTATAGATTAGTTTGTTATATCTATTGTAGGCAATCAAACACCACGCATCCTTATAAGAAAGAATTATTTCATTTTGGGGTAAAAAACAAGTTCAAATGTAAAGAATTTGAGGTGTTTTGGGGTCATTCTCATTACTCCCTATGATTTTTCTATCAAGAGTTTAGGATTGAGCAGCTCGATTGACGTCCCATTGGCTGCTTGACGTTTGAACTACATTATTTCAAAACACTAATTTGATTTGAAATTACTTAAATTGGAGTTCTTGCTGCAGGTTTAAAAGTGATGCTTACGTTTTGCGTGCTTTCCTTTTCTTTTCAGCCTTTTCCGGAAGCCCGTCAGCTCTCAAACCAGACTTACTCAATCGGAGGTAAGATGTCGATTGCAAGAAAGACCCCCGAATTTTGTAGCGTTTGGCATGCTACTCATGTTTTTTTTGGAGTACTGTAAAATTAGAAAAACAATTTTAAGAAAATGTAAAAAATATATGTAATGTATACACTTGTAAGAAGATGGCACCCTTACCCTATGAAGGATAAGTGTAGGAAAATTCTCTAAGTAGGAGAACTAGAAAAGTGAAAAATTTCATGAAAGTAGGTGTTTTGATGTTTTAATTTGTAGAAAGTAGGAAATGTAATTTAAAAAAACAACTGAATACTGAAAATTTGGAAGAACTTTATGATGAAGGGATTTCACCAATATAATGATCTTAAAACCATCTGGAAAGTTCAGAAGTGCGTGCGCACGAGAGCCTTGTTAGCACGCATGTAGAGGACATAAAATAATGTTTTTTTATATTCCCTTTGGCGGATGCATGCCCATCTAGTTTGGGAATAGACCACAAAAATTTCAGCTCTAAATCATTAATTTTTGGCACTCCCCAATACTAAAAACCTCTAAACTTCAAAACGTGACAAATTAGCTAAATTTAAATTTAAATATAAAATGATATTTTAAAATTTCTAAAAAATGAGGAATCTGATTGCTATCAAGCAAGACATCTCCAATAAAACTTTCAAGTTAATTGGGCTCATACTTCAAAAGCTATAATGGATGGAAACTCTGCAATTCGAATTGTGACGCAAAATAGTACTAGTCTTTCTTGCATTCACCCCTCAAAGAAAAAATAAGAGAAAGAAACAAAATTTGATACTTCATTTTAGATGCTCAAATTTTAGAAAACCCATTTTAGATAACAAGGAACTTTAAGGGGCTAAGAGTGATTGTATTTCACTATATACATGTTTCAAATGGGACATTAACATATGCATGACTACAATGGAAATGGAACTCCTACACAAACTAGACCTAAAATGAAACACTCCTCAAAATCAACCCCTATTTTTGAAGGGGAAATGAATAGGGTGTCTCCCAAAATTGTGCACATTACAATGACAAGTGTAAGGTGGAGTTGGGAACCATTTTGAGTAGAGTGCAACTTTATTTATAGTGGGGATGGCAACCTTACAAGTGGTCAATTTTGGGTAAACTTTGTGTTGTTTTAACTTCTTCTCTGTGACATGTTTTCATATTCCTAGTGTCATTTTTTCAGGTGCATCAAATGCATTTTGGCATCACCTACATGACACTTTTAGCACCTTACACCTTGCATCTTTGAAAATGTGTCACTGATTCACAATGAGTCAAAAAATTATGGAACCACTTGCATTTTGATTCATAGTTGTTCACTAATGTGCAAAAATTGTTGTTCATTTTCTGCACCACATTGGATATGTCACAAAGTTTATATTTGCCGTTTTAAATGTAGTTAACTTACCTAAGACCTTCAGAAAATTATAAGTTTGCACTCTCATCTCTCATTCAATAGCTTGCTTAATTGCTATTTCATTTCGAAGGGTTGTGCTTTTTATTTCTACCTACTTAGTGAAGGATACACATTTGAAATAATGACCTATTTAATGCTCTCCAAATAAACTTTTACTGTAATTAAAGTATCACACAATATTTATGAAAAAAATATCACAAAGAACCAAGAGCTTTAGAGTGAGCCATAGTCAACAAATATTCCTATTCTAATATAATAACTTCAACAATACAATTTCAAGATTGAAATGAAAGAGGAAATTATAGTTTCTAATGTGCACCCTAATATTTAGCCAGTCAACTTTCATCAAGCCAAAAATTAGATATTAACAATTGCAAGTCATTTTATGACAATCATATATCAACCTTTCTAAAAAAAACATAAAAATTTAAAGTTATTTAATTAAAGTTTCCATATAAAAAAATCTAGTTATTATAAAGTTTTATCTAACTGCTGTAAAAAAAAAATGAAACAAAAATTATCAAAAAACATAAAAATTTAAAGTTATTTAATTAAAGTTTCCATATAAAAAAATCTAGTTATTATAAAGTTTTATCTAACTGCTGTAAAAAAAAAATGAAACAAAAATTATCAAAAAACATAAAAATTTAAACTTGGTAAACTAGGCAATAATTATCCCTAGAGCGTCGTGACGACTTGAGAAAAATTATTAAAAAATGCTAATTGGAAGCATAATTTAGAATTAGTATACAAATAAAAGTTGTAGATTCCATTCATACAGTTAGATTCACCAATACTATCACAAATATTTTTTTTATAAATTTTGAAAGAGAAATTTCAAAATTCCTTCAAAATTTGATAACAAGCAAAATATTACCATTTTTGGAGTAACATTTGTTGAAATGGATTTGAAATGAGGTTCTTTTGACATGGTGATTTTTTGAAATTTTTGTGTTCTTAAAATCTATGACCTCATTTTGACAAATCAAGCTGTGAACTAAAGTCAATGCAATTTTAGCCTGGTCAACCACTTGACATACTTGCACATTGGTAATTGTAGAAAAATATGTGCTCTATTAATACCAAATCTAACCCTTAAATAGAACAACAACTTGACCTAGTATCTTTACAAATTAGAAGAACTTTCATCCAAGCAGTTAGGAGGATGAAATTGTAGTTTTAATCTATTCATCATCTAGTTTGTGGACGTCGGTGGGTTCCATGGTTATAAGAAATAAATTGACGGTGACAACAATGGATTTTATTGCAAATTTAGTCATTTTCATAGTCTTCCTTTTTAGGAACTAAAACAATGAACAATTAAGGCGAACAAAAAGAAACTAATATTTAAAATTGATAGAACTACAATGTTGGCATAAATTCTAGCCTCAATACATAAAGTAGACGTATCTAAAAGTAACACTTGTTCAAGATTTGCAAATCTTTAAGGTAGCTATAAAATGATGTGCCCTTGTTAAGAAATGGTTTAGGAAACAACCAAAATTGGTTTTGTATTTTTGTGAGCTTATACGAATATAATACAACTTTCTAGAAACAAATGTGTAGATTCACCTAATCTAGACTATAGACCAACACACAAGTGGTTATAGAAACACTCCAAGTAGACATATTGTACCCTTGTATAATTGTATTGCTAACAGGAGATCGTCCAAAGCAAAACCCACCCCCAGAGAGTGTGACAACTTTGTATGATCTCACATGTCTACTTTGCGTCCATCTCCGCTTGGATATTGARGCGTTTTTTAGATGCCACTAAATGACTCCCATTACTTTTACGTACATCTATCTTATTGGCAAACCATTGTTATCAAGATCTATTGARTYTAACAAGAATCTTGCAAGCTTTGTCAATTTTGAACCAATTAAACCCAAAYATAATTGTGRCCTTAATTTTTTTGTCCAACATAAGTTTCTAAATCTRAATTTTGTAGCTTCTCTTTTTATTCACGGTTGCTCAGTAGTTCAACAAAATTTAGTAAGTGTTCCATTAGAAAAAGTGGCCAAATAAAGAGACAAACAATAGTTCCCTGCCAAAACAACACATTTTTTGTAGTTGTATCAACCATAAGGTAATTTAGCCTATGACGGGCCAAATGGGAGCGAGCCCATCACAACCAAAATTATTCTAATGGTGTACATTTTAGGATTGGAATGTACAACACTAGTGTAATGTTGCATGCCATAGTCTCTGGCTCCCATTTGACTTGCCATGGGTTGAATTGTCTTATATGGATTGAAAGCTCAATGTTTATTTACTCTCATTGACTTGATTCAACACAAGATTTTCCCTCAAATAAATCGCCTAGCAGTTGTTCCAAGTCCTTTGGAGTGTATTTGATGTACTTCTCTTTGTTCTTGTCACCTTCTATGATAGCACTGCAAATGAAAAAAAGAACCACTSAAATAAAATTTGAACACTAGAGTTAATCATAAAGTGTGTAATGAGGGACCAAGAGTTGGAGTTTGAGAAAAACACAAGACAAAACTCCTTGAAGCATCCAAACTTGGTCTAATGGAGACATGGAGTTTGGTGCTGCGGTGTTTCTTTTGTACTATTCTTATTTTTGAACCTTCTTCTAACACATCTTATACAAACTGGGGTTTACTTTACAATTAAATCTATCAAAAATTTAAGAATGAATAAATTCCTACCTACATGCATGTTTTAAACATCTCCATATAAGATCTCAAGAAGATACTTTATAAGTTTATTATCATCAAATAAAATTGTTAGAAGTCCTAAACTTGGTAAAATACRAATGGACAATCAAGATTGTTTCATAAAACAATGGTAGTTGTGCAAGGAATATTTATAAAAAATCATATGCTTGTTAAAATTCAAGAAGACAAATACCTATATTGTTTTATGAATGACTGATAAGATGGTATTAAGACGTTAGCAATACCAAACCGAATTGATTCCTTCAACTCAATGTCTGGAATAGTCCATTGAGTTTGTTGATTATACAATTCCTCAAAAGATAAGTTGAAATTCTTGAATCTGCACTAGAAACAACTACAAGTTGGATTCTTCATTCTTGATCCTTTSTAGAACACTTCAACATGCATGATTCCAAAATTTAAAGACAAGTGTATAATGGAATGATCATAATAATATTTAGTTTATAAAACAAAACATTGACCATCAAGAGTTAAAAATCTAAAGGGTAAGATCTTTGCAAATATGACATTATAATTTGATTAGCAATCATAAAATTTTCAAGACATGCATTTCAGGAATTCTCAATAAATTGTGTCAGCAATATAGCTATGATGATTCTTGTTAGCTGTAAAATGGCAATAAATACCTATCTTTGATAGCAGATTTAGAAATACCATTGCCATGATCCAAAGGCCCACCACTAAGTTGACCAATGAAAGATGTAGYTGTACTCAAGTATGATAAGGSCTGYAAGTTGAAGTTAAAATCTTTAGAAAATTTGCTTGAAGGCTTCAATCACATGAGTGAATTCAAGATGCACAAAATAATGGGATAGACAACTAGGTTAAAGCTATAGAGAATTGCAAAATGCATAGGGATATTTGAAAATAGAATTGAAGTAAAAAACTTGAGATGCAAGACTCACATTTTCCCATGCAACACGTAGGTACGTGTTTTTATGTTCTTGGACAATCTTTTGTTGTCTTTGAATCCAATCATCACCAAAATTAAATTTTGCCTCCAACCTGTTGGACATAATGTATCCACCTAAATAGGCAATTACATAYATCTTTGATGATAAATGGACTTTTAGTAGTATTCATTAGCTACTTGAAATATAAGTAGGGAATATGAAAAATGCATTAGGAGAAATATGATCCCTCCAAAAGGCTGTGACATTGTAGAATTTTTTTATTTTTTATTTTTTCATATTTTGTTTTTTTCATTAAAAAAAAAGTCATTTTATTGATAATCTGATGCGGAACTAGTAGTGCCATGCAGGGTTTTACTTTTATTATTTATTATTATTTATTTTTCCATAATAGCACCACGGCCTTTTTGAACTAGCAGACTTTTGGAGGGCTCGTATTTCTCCTAATGGATTGATCATGGTTGAATTTCAAGTAGCAACTAGGTTTGTATAAATTACTCCAGTTGCATGACATTTAGTTTTTAATATTGTTAATCTTAAAGTTAAGCATGTAAGAGCTATATATCAATGGTCATAGAGTATAGTGCAATGCTCAATCCAAGCTCAATCCAAGAGTAAGGTGAAGCTCATACATAAATTGGTTTTGATTAATAATAGGTATAGATTCACTTACTTTTTAATAGATGAGACTACATAATGTTTATTATTCATAAGAAACAATTGAGAAAGGGCAYGATCCTTGTATAATTTTGATTTTGCTTCCAAATTAGTTTGGAGCAATGATACAATACGCATTGTTGTTGTTGCCAAAGGTGCGTGGGTTTCAATAGGGTAAGGTTGTCTATCTTTCAACAAATTGCTTAAGGTGTTTTGATAACTACAACAACATCCATAAGGAACTTGTACATTGTTATCATTGTTATATTCTTACTACAACTATTATTGTTCAAATGTGGTAGTAGTAGCATTTGTAGTATAATTATTATCACAATGTTGTTACCATCATCATTATTATTATCATGATTATTTTTAATGGAATAGCACAAGGTGCTTTGCAAGTTACAATAAAAGTAGATATGATATATCCAAAAAGTACTACAAAAAAATAAAGATGGATAAAACTTACTCAAAAATAACCTTGATATAATTGATTATACTACTCGTAAGGGGATGCACTGTTCCATCCAAAACATGAGTTTTTGCCGTATCTATTGATACAACATCTTCAAAATTGTTGAAAATATTTGTAGCTATTTGAGACACATGTTGTATTAAATCATGGATAGCTTGTCGAATGCTAGTGGCATGTCTTGAAGAAAAAACAATCTCTATCTGTACTTCATCATAATATTTATGGGACAATATTAAAATAACACAACATGAGGGTGAATAAAGACCTAAATACAAAAAAATTCATATGTAGATTATAAATTATAAAAGACCTCAACATGCCTACTTTATTCCAACCTCAATGGCTATTTTAAGTGGGTGAAAGGGCAATAAGCTCTCTATATACATTCCTACCAAGTAATTAAATTTTGGATTTTTTTTGTGGATGGTGAAAATGTACCTATTCCATAAGATTCTTTAGACTTTTATTAGGAAAATTTGGAAAAAATATATCCAAAGAATTTGAATTTTATTTTAAGAATTCTCATATGTCAATTTTATTGTCTACATCTTGGTCTACCTATAGACTATTGTGGGATATATAACAAGAAAAAATAAATACAATGCTTATGCAATGGTCCACCAACTTCAATCAATATGAAAATGTTAATCAATATTAAATATATATACAATAGTTCATTGTTAGAAATAGTGAATCAAGAAGAGATAAAGAAGGAAGTTCAACCTCAGGAAATAGATCTTGTAGAGTTTTATACATATCTAGGAAAACAAAAAGTTTTTCAGGAGCTTTTTTGCTCTTTACTATAGCTTCTCCAAAAATTTAGAAGGCCATCACTAGCTTTAAGACTATGATACTTAGTAAAGAACTTTACATTGTATTGAAGTTTGTCCATAGCAACTAGAATTCCGCCTAGGTCATTGTTAGAGCCACTTAATAACTTATTTTCCACCTTCATATACAACACAAATATACAAGTTTTTGAGAAAATTTCAACTATATTTTTATGTCCATAAAAAATTGTCCTTTTGTTGAAGCAAATATCCAATAAATGCATTAGAATATTCTATCACAACACTATAGGCAGGAATTTTCAAGTATATCTAGCAATAAAGACATCAAAAATCAATATGCTACATAACTTATTGGATATAAATGCAACAAAGAAGTCTCAAATGTACTATTAATGTTCATCAAAGTGGTATAAAGGGAGTATTTTCACCTTCCCATAGACATCGAATTGTGACAAAATAGATTCAGCAACCTTTAGAGTATTGTCAATGTTTTCGTGAGCTTTTCGAAAAGCATGAGTGTGAATCTATGCACAAAAATTAAAGGCTCTATATAGATTCCAAGGAAAAACATAGATTGTATAAATGTTAAACTATTGTATTGAAGATCATATGATTCCTTTAGACTCACATGCTAGTGCCTTGTAGAATAATTGGATATCYAATAATGTATGAAATTGCGTTCAATTCCACTTTCATTGGAGATATGATTTAATAGGATGGTGAAAAATCTATTTGACTTGGACTTTTATTGATTTTGTTTAATGAAAGAATGGAGCAATGCAACACTTTATATAACAAAATTCCAATACTACAAACGGAAGATACAGTTAACACAATTACAAAAGAGGATAAAGAGGGCATGATGAAAAACATAAACAATAAAATAAGTAATCACAAGCTAAAAGTCATAGGTAATGATACAAACTTGTGTAGGTTGCATGGTAGTCTCCATTGAGGAAATTTTTTTATTGAATGAATCAAGAATAGAGATCATGGTATTTGTCACATATTGACTCTTGCCAAGGTTTTCACGCATGAACTGTGCACGAGCTTGCAACATCTCCAACTCACTTTCAGTTCCCATTTTAGTGAAGCATTCTTTCTTTTTTCTGTTGATATATTATACAATTATTCTTCAAGCTTCCACAATGCATTTAAAGCCTCACTTCTCTCCAAGCTTCCAATGGCAACCGATATTATTGAAGATTTTGAAATTTCAAATGTTTTTACCCAGGTTTAGGTATTTTGAAAGAGTTCCTAGAAGCAAATTTTGGAATTGGTCCGTTGGTGATTTAATACATCCTAGATGAAAAGGACTAATTTTAAATACCTAATGACCTAATGTATTATGAATGAAGAGGCATACTAAAAGGTAGAAAAACTTTAAATCAAGGTTACACGCCTTGACAATTATGGAGCTTGAAGGACCAATGGAATTAATTGGATCAAAACCCACCTTTATAGAATAAATTCAAAAACTTTTCCCGAATTTGTTGATAATTAATTTTTTATGTATTGACTTCTCAACTCTAGTTAGGAGTCTTTGACTTCAAATATGAATTCAAGTTTTTGTAATTTTATTATCCTTGCTAAATGACAAATTCCAACATTTTCTTTGTCGAGATACAAAAAGACAAGTATATAGACCAATTCACTTTTGTCATRAGTGGTTGAAGAAAGAGAGAGAATTAACTCCATTCACCCTAAGTAGTTGAGTACATGAGAGCTTGTTCATTTAAGGTTCCATGTTGTTCGAATGACACTTAGCATATGAACTTTTTTAAGAACGACTCCTACTATACTAACTACTTTTAACTTGGGAAGGAACAGGAAATAGGTTGAGAGTTGGGTAATTCATTAGAGTTGTAGGGGTTGAACAATTAAGGGTTATTAGTGTAGCCTTCTTTCATTGGCCTATTAAAGTAAAAGATAATTTAATTCAATTTTAAATTAAAAAACAACTAAAAAATTCACGGCTTTCTCACCGTAGGTTCAATGCCACAAAACAAAATTTGTGCATCCCTCCTTGCAAAGAGCTTTCTAATGATACCATGAGCGCAACCAGGGGGACACACGATTCCGTAACAAACAAAACAAACATGGTACCTAAATATAGTATAATATATTCAAGCTAATTTAAAGTAGATATATGGATAATCACTTTTGTTGTCCTAAATTGACACATTTAAAAACTCTACAAGTCCCTAGGRACACAAAGATGCCAYAATGCTTTCCAAATATTCTCCTAWGGGATTCCATTTCATCTATCTACTATCATGAGTGCAGATKGGCATTCATCCATAAGCTCTTCTTTCTTTTCCTTTTTGCTCTCCTTCATCTCTTCCGTCTCTGAGTGTTTGCTGCTGCAGCGTTTTAACAATTGCAGAGAACCCGCAGCTATGGCGTCGCTCCACCTCGCTTCCTCCACCTCTGCCCTCTCCGTAGCACCCTCATCGTTCCCCCACCCTGCTGCTTCCGCCTCATCTGCTCGCTCCGTGGCMYTTTCCTGGAAGCGTTCCTGTTCGCCATTTCACGCCGCGCTCTCGTCCTCCGTGTCCTCCTCGGCCGCACTATTGCCCTGCGCCGTTGCGTCGTTTCCGCGCGCGTCTCAGGCCACCGAGTGAGCATACTGCGGGAGAATTTTGGATTGGCAGAGGGAGCTTCTTCAGTGAAATTGTTGGGAGTTTTTTCGGATTTGTGCTTTCTTTCGGATTTGTGCGTCGTATTTTGTAAGAGGGAATGTGCGTCGTAGGGAATGTGTGCCCGATTATAAAATTTAAATTTAGAGGATAAGGTTGGGATAGAATTTGCGTCACTTAAGGCATTTCAACCAATCTGTGCGATTGTGGATTTTGAGAGATCTCTGCTGAGTTGTGGAGGGATCAATTCGGATAYGGAGCTTAAATCTGTTTTTGATCCCACTTTTATATTTATGAATTTCTCATGCAAGTATTCAGCATTGAAGGGATAGTGTATTAGATAACTCCAATTTCATTTAAAGATCAGCGGCCATACACATTTAACCAAGTTATGTTTTAACTACTTGCTGATTGAAGGCCTACCGAGGTTATGTTGGTAACAGAGGTTCGTGCTGCTGTGGCGCAAYAGTACAKTAGTTCGAACAATGCTTTGGCCAATTACGGTCCTGTGAGKATCTTGGAAAATTGTTGCTCGTGAGTAATACAAATTTCCGAGCTTTTGACCACATTTTCTGGTTCTTGTTCTGCGCGCAGAGTTTCCGGGGAGGCTGAGAATTTGAATTCTCAATATGGAAACAAAGGAGTGACGGTCCTAAGCGGAGAGGGTGGCCTGACCAAAGTTGCATTATCCAGTCCGGACGGCAGGTCTTTTGTTTTGCTATCTCCATTTCTGCATTCATTCACCTTGAAGTACTACAGAGACATGCATTTCTAATGCTCTGTGAACTTTTTCCGTGTGTGTGCTGGTGGATGTTGACTGGATGGTTTTAATGATCGTACCGAATTTTGTTGACTTTGATTTAATGACCATACCGAAATTTTGACCTTGTTTTGTTTGCTTGTTATGTCTGGAAAGCAGTGAGGCAGAAGTTTACTTATATGGCGGATGTGTCACTTCGTGGAAGTCATCTGAAGGCAAGGAGTTGTTGTTTGTAAGGCCAGATGCTGTCTTTACTGGAAAGAAGCCAATTAGGTGATCCCCCAACTTCGACTCATCTATTCGTTCAATTACATGTGAAAGCTAAATTCACGTCTCATGTTATCGAGGCTTATGAATTCCACCTTACCCRTATAGTTTGTGTYTCTTTAGTTGTCATTATTTATATCGACTGTAGTTGTTTTCGCTATTGTTGGATGAGAGGGGGTCTCAGAAGGTTAAATTGCTTGATTAAGCCGTCTCACGGAACGCACTGACGATATCCAAGGGATCAATGAAATGCATTCCAAGGACTCAATCTTGTGTGAGCGCCATTGTGCGGAGCAGAACGTGGGAATCTGTTAACCCTTAAAGAAACYTCTCAAGTTAGAAAKTTGAAACTCAGTATGTGTGACTCTCCCTAGAGTGTGTCGGGGTTTGGCAGTTTTGTTGTTACATATCGGATGTTTAAACTGAGACTGCGTCTTATGATGTAGTGGAGGGCTCCCGCATTGCTTCCCTCAGTTTGGTCCAGGGGCCATCCAGCAGGTAACCACATGAGTCTCTCTTTTTATTTATTTAGACACGAGTCTTGGGAATCATTTTCTGAACTAGGAATTTGTGTAAACTCGTTTTGGGTTTTACTGAAACTCTCTGTCGATATTTGCAGGAACATTGAATTGTGTCCTGGTCTCGTTTTTCCTGATCATATCTTATCTCATGCGTTTAGTATGATTGCTCCTGAAGCGCTCTTAATCATATCTGCCTTTGAAGATGGCAAAGTATGTCGTCGATTTCTAGTGTTTGCCAGGCTCACATCTGCCTGGACGTTGATTGGCCATGAATTTCAGCATGGATTTGCACGGAACGTTCCGTGGGAAATCGCAAGCGCGCAAAGCGATGATGCGACCACCACTCTTGTCCTAAATTTGAAACCCAGCGACTACAGTCGCAACATGTGGAATTACGAATTTCTGGTTACTTTCAAGGTGAGGCAGAGTCTTAGAGTGCTGGGTGGTTCTACCTTATTGGACATTCTTTTTGAAATTTTGAAATTATTGTGAATGTTTAGTAGAGAAAGTACAGGAAATTCATATCAAATACTCCCTCTCTCCCATAATGAACTTCCTGTTGCACTTGTGACGTTGGGAATTTGTCAGATTCGGCTTTCAATTGCTATCTAGGATCAACAAAACAAGTCCAAATAATAGTTTCCCCTCCATCCATGAAATCATCAATCAAAAAACAAATGAAATGATTGAAGGGGTCAATGGCAACATTTTAGTACAAAATATAGTTACTATGCTCAACAAATCCGAATTTTTCTCCATTTTCTCCATAGAGCTCAAATATCATGGAGTAAAAATATTGATCACGTCATTCTATGATTGGAAAATCAAAAGACAATTGTATTAGGTTCGAAGTGCAAAATTTTCAATAAAATATTCAATTTTAAGAATATTTTGAATTTTAATGTTCATTTTTCCTAGACTTCATTGACTACACTTCACTTGTTCATGAAATTACATTTCATTGACTTCATTTGAAGGCTTATAGCTTTATAGAGGATATGATTTCATCCCTCAAAAAAACGATTTCTTTCATGTATGGTGGCGAAGTAAAGCATAAAAGGTGAAGGATTTGAAATTTGACAACATGGTTAAAGGCTTAGTCGTAATAGGTTTAAATTTCACACATAAACTTTTAAGCAAAATGATCCAAAGCTTGTGCAAGTAGAAAGGAAGGCCTCTGGATCTTGTTAGGTCTTGTTGAAGCTTGGTGTCCAAGGGCCTTCTTTTTAGTGTTGATATGATTTTGTGAATCAATATAACCCCCCAAAGCTAAGTATCTCCCCAAAAGCATTTTAATAAGTATATAAAGTTAGAATCTATAATTAGACCATCTTAAATCTTTAATAGTTACCTTTTAACGAGATTCAAAGCAACTACATAAAAAATCATCCTWCTAAGCCACCTACATAGGCTCCTCTCATTAACCCCTGAAGGACCGAATTGCGTTTTCTGGCAACATAGTGATTTGGGCTGCTCATTAGAAGTGGAAATTTTGTTTCTTTGAAATTTTCACACAACATGTGAACAAGGTTTTCTTCAAGGTCCAACAATTTTCATTGCTTTTGATTACATGATTAATCTTCTAGATTTATACTCCATGTGTACATCTAGAATAACAATTCAATAATCTTTTTCATAAACAAAAATATGAAATTGGCCTTCTAGATTTATACTCCACATACACATGGAAAGCTTTGAAAGATTTCTTTTTGATTAATGAGATGAAAGTTATTGGGAGTTTTAGTTTGCGAGCAATTTCTGATTCTCTACTCTAAAATAAACTTCGAAGTCCTTTATTTAACTCAATTTTCAATATTTTTTGAAGAATAATAATATCATAGGATGTAGATTTTTTATTAAAACATTATAGCCACTCAAATCAAAATTTTAAATTTTGAACCTATTTCTTAACCATTTAGTATTCTGAATCATTCTCTACTTCTTTCAACTTACTGGGTTTTTTTCCCCTATGTTGTACAATTTTAAATGGTCTGAAATTTTTTCAAGCATGTAGCCAACTTGTCATGAAGAATAAATACAAAGAAGCACCACCAATTTGGAAATTTTTTCATACAAATGTGACCTTGCGAAGTGCAGTTGTCTTGTTTTTCAGAGGACCCCCAATTTTCTTTTTGTCAATTTAAAAGCTAATATATTGCAATCCACATGATTGAAATTTCTGAAATTTTTCCACATCTTCTCAAACCAACGTATACGAGAACATGTGTCCAAAATTGTTTTTTTCATTTAAAATTTAATACTTATACTAGAAATGGCAATTTTGGAATGTTTTTGGTGAAAACATAGTCGACAAATTTAAGGGATTAAATAGTCTATTATCAAGATTTATCAGAAATTAAACTTGATTTCAGATCCTYTCATCTTATATTATTGGACATTGGATGAAGAAATTGCTAATTTTTGAAGTGTTCATCCCAAGTATTTGTAATCTATGGCGAATTTCATTAAAATGGCGGTATTCCATGTGCCATTTTCAGACCGTGCAGTCTGAATTGAGAAATGACATCTAAGACATGTATATATTTCAAGATATCTATGACATTTCTAGATGTAAAAAATCTATGACAATCTTAGATTTTAGACCGCACGGTCTGAAAAATCTAATATTAATATAGATTTCATAAATCTAGGTCAAGTATAGATTCTAGAAATCTATGACAGGTTTGGATTTCAGACCTACGCAATCTGAATTGTAAAAAGTGCCAAAATAACATAATATCGCCACTTTAACAAAATTTGCCATATCTGTTCTCATATTTGGAGCGTTCATATTTAAAATTTTCCATGTATGATCATAGATGGGGAATGATAAGTTTCACCATTTTCCTCAAGAACAAGTGTCTGAGGAGGTTGTTTCCCTATTAGTAAGTTAACCCTTAAATGACAGGATGGTGGTAGTGGAAGTAATCCCTTTGTGCATTGTATGGATACTCACTGTTTTACAAAATTCCAAAAGCACTCATTGGAAGTCAAATTTCTATACAAGACATCTCCTTTCCACATAAGAATCTAAGGATGAATAGGTGCATTTTTGTCCTAGTACACTAAACGATTCTATATCATTAATCGACCAAAAAATGGCCACAATGTCATTTATGGATTAACCCTTAAATTTTGACGCTAACGTTCTGTGTTTGACATATGACAAAGAATCCTCTTACGTAGGACAGAAGTGCAACCATTCATCCTCAAAATTTTGTGTAAAAAGAAGAGGTCTAACTTCTAGAGTAGTTTGGCAAATGCTTTTGAATTATTTTAAACTACATTGAATAGTGAAATTAGGTTGCCACTCACTAATTTCTGGACATGCCACAACTATATAGTGTGTGAATAATGATTGTTATTATACAAGAATGCACTATTTTTGAATTAGTTACTGGTGTAGTTGGAACTCATGAACCTCCATATGTATTTGTTGAAATATGTGTTGACTTTGATGGCTTGTAGAGTAACATTCTTGGAGTAAGACAACCTAATTGTAAAGACAACCTAATTTCACTATTTCACTATATAGTGTAGTGATTCCCATGGTATCAAAATGGATGATTTTCACGGTCACCAAGGTCCGTCCTTCAAGGGTTAATAGGAGTTGAAATTGAGGTGCTTGTCTGCGTGGATAGGATCAGACCTTGCTTTGGTCAGACCTTGCTTTGGTCAGACCATGCATGTAGAAAGTTATGTAAGTACATAGAGAAAAGATGATGTTTGGATGATTTGTCAAACTAAGCTTAAATAAGTGAAGGGAGAGTTCTACAAACTTGTCCAACCAAGCCATTTCCTAGTCTTGCCTGCTGCTCAAGGATATGGAATATTTTTTTGCACGCGGGGAGTTATGGCGCACTAGTAAAATGCAGAAACCCCCACAAAATTCGCAGTCAAAATTTGGAAATTGCAGGCAAAGGATTCAAAATGATTGGATACATTAGGGGTAGTCACACCTTCTTCACTCCTCACAAATTCTTCAGTGAATGGGGACGTGTCAATTTGGAATTGGCTTTCGGTTGGCTCTCCAAAGCCAAATATTCTTATTGTGTGTAGAGTTCTCGGCGTTCATTATTTTCCTCGAGAGGTGAATAATGGACGTGGAGAACTCTTCACACAATAAGAATATTCTACCACCCTTGCTTTTCACTAACGCATTGCTCCTCCACTGGTTCCTTTTGTTACGCTATGGTTCCTTTTATTACACTATGGTTTCTTTTGTTATGCTATGGTGACTTTAGCACAACTTTTGTTGCATGCAATTCCATTCTCCATTTTCATTCTACACTCACGAGATTGGAGTGTCGAACCTTCTTCACAAATTTAAGCTACCAATAATGATTTTGATCCACCACACGTCTTTGCAAGACAAAAAGAAAGGAAATTATTTATATTTGGTGATATCTTTCCTTTTTCTCCGTGATTGAATGCTATAGATTGCTACAAATGCATTAGCCCCTTTTCTTGGATGAATGCACACATTTTTGGACGTATAAATAGGGGTAGTCACACCTTGATTCTTCACTCCACAACAATTCTTTGAAGATTGAGAGAAACGAGGAGGCAATCGGTAGCCTAAATTTATGAAGAAGGTGTGACACCCCAATCATGTGAGTGTAGAATGAAAACTAAGAATGGAGTTGCATGCAACAAAAGTTGTGCTAAAGTCACCATAGCATAACTAAAGAAATCATAGTACTCCCTCCGTCCCAAAATGATCTTCCTGTTAGACCAAATCTTATGGATTAAGGATAAAAATAACTTTTTAAAGACTCAATTCGCATAGTATGTAGAGTTTGGTGTTCTCTTTGCATCCTAAAAAATTTGAGTTTTGAAGCCCTTTTCAAAGTCGTTTAAAAAAAAGAATAAAAAAAAATGAGCCACCAAATGGAAAACCGTTTCATTCGTTTAAAAAAAAGAATAAAAAAAAATGAGCCACCAAATAAATGTCATGCTGTGACAGACCAGTGTGGACTAATAAAAGGAAATGGCAGGTGAACGAGACCAGGATAAGATAAAGTGGGCCGGGGGCGGTGGGGGAGGGGGGTCTATGAAAATATCCCCACCCATTCAGCTTACTTAGCCCGGTGTGAATAGGGATGTGCTGAGGTGGCATGGAGGTCGGTAGGCATCCCGTAGAGCATGTTGGCCTTCTTCTTCGTCTTAATCGACTTGTTCGTCTTGTTCGGTGCGGTACTTTTGCTTGCTCTTGCCAATTCTTGAAATGGCCGTGAATCGGAGTGCTKTGGTATCGATTTCTCTGACTTCGCCTCTATGGCCGCCTAATCTCGGAATACTTTTTCAATTGTAGCTTTGAAATGCGAGTTTTGGCCTTGTTTTGACGTTTTGGGAGGTATTTGGGGGGGGGTGTCAGGGAAGAATTGTTATGCACGGTACATCTGGTGGAATTTTTTCCTGAGTTCAAGGAATCGGTGTTTTGAAGGCTCGGTGTGTGAGAATTTCTATGSATTCGGAGCTTGGTTTGCGTTTTCGAGTTTGACAGGGGTGGTTCGGGTTTGCGGAGGGTTTGCTGAACTTTTGGAAGGGGTTTGAGTTTTGGGAGTGTTGGGATGGTCTTGGTTCTGGATTGTATTGTTACATGAGATGCGTGGGTGGAAGTATARAGTGAGAGTTTGTTGAGACGCGGGCGACGGGTGGAGGAATTGTGGAGCGGATTGAATTGTTAGCGAATTTATAGACATGGATGAYTACGAGGACAGCGACCTGGGAGAGTTTTCGAATGGACGCGCGGCGTTGTTCGGATTCGCCGTAGCGGCATCGTCGGGGCACGGCCAGGCGTGGTTTGACGTGCGGGTGATCTATATTAGGGTTTCGGGGTGCCCGCTGGACGATGCCCCCGACTCGTTGGCCATTCGGTTTCCTGCCAGAAGCATTGGCACGGCGTTGGAAGTGAATGGAGGCCGAATAAGTCCGTCGGAAGAAGTGAGCTTGACGTTAAAACGGGACCGCGTGGATACGAAATCGTCTGAAGCGACGTACTTAAGCACTGACAATCTGCGCGCCAGCGGCTCGCTTGACTTCGAGGTCGTACACAAAGAAGAGGTTCTGCTGACCGGTGATCTTGAGCAGTCTCAACCTGCAGAGGATGCGGATGTTCATAAAGGAGTGGAAGCGGTTAGTACTCCAGAGAAAAGCACCAAGCTTGGGTGGAAAATGGAATGTGCCTGTGCGGTGGGGCAGTCGGGGTGCGTGTTTCTGAAGGGGAGGCCTGATTACCCGAACATTTCCCTGGCGCAYCCTGTGATGGAGGTGTGCGTGGTGGGGCATTTAGCAGGGACTCCCTCGATCTTGTCGAAGACTGTGCACATCGTAGCGCGACGGAGGCCCAACAGGCAAGCCACTCTGGATGCAATTCCCGAGACAGAGGAGATGGGCGGCAATCAAACTAGCTTCATGGCTGAAGATCAGCCGAGATTGGTATGACTCTCACATATGATTCTGCTTTCAGGCAGCTGTGGATCCTAGAATTGTTCATGTTCGAAAGGTTTGATTGTTACTGGTGTGACGACGATATTGCAGTGCATGAGAGTGGTGATACCGAATGTACTGTCAGATGTGGATTAGTTGATCTGCAGGATTACATCGCCCTTGTTGTGTAGCTTTTGAATGCTTACTGGTATTGGGTAATACCTAGATACGCTACTATTCTACAATTTTTCGGAGTTGACGACAGTGAAGATATTTTTTGCATGATGATAATAAATTAACCATGTATTCGAACTTGAAAATCTTCGTAGGACTTTGTCAATTTATTTTAAACACTGAAAATTCATCAAAAATATGTATTCTTTTTTAGCGTATGCATTTTGGTACGATTGGCAAAGAGCTTAATGCTATCAGCATCGTACGATAGGTCTACGAATTTTTAGTGAAACTGGTCAAAGTCTTAAGTCTTTCTACATATAATAATATGATGAACAAAAAATGTGGTCGTACATCTGGATTTGGACGCTCTGTAATTCACGAGAACATACAATCGTGCTGCAAAAGCACTGTTAGAAAGTGCCCTACTGGGATGAGTGCGGCATTATCCAATATGGTAAGCAGAAGCTTCCTATTTTATGAAATTAGTTGAATACGATGAATGGGACGTAAATGTCCAAGAATTAGCTGGTTGTTGGACATTTATAGATAGATAGATGGATGGATGGATAGATGGATCTATTTTGGATACATCTCAAATGGATGTATTATTTTGGTGACATAGGACAATAATCACGTGATGATCCAGGCTCGAACATCTTTTTCAATACCGTCATTGTTTTCAGAAGTCCTCATAACATAGAACAGATCTTTACTAGTGAACGTTCTTAGATACCAGATTGTGGGTTGTAGGGTAATTGAGGTAATRTACTTTATGTAAAGTTTCAGATATTTTGCAAGYTCTTCGTTCTGTGCATGTATTTGACAAGTTTGGTCGCGTTGCAGGCAACACAGCCGGATCTATTCATGGACCATGCCGATAAAGCCATCACAAGCTTCGGCTATGCGTTGGAAGGGAGCGCGTACGGGGATCAAGATAACGGACAGTTGACATGGTTCAACGCAGGTGTCAGAGTAGGTGTGGGTATTGGCTTGGGCATGTGCCTGGGTGTAGGTATTGGTGTCGGTTTAATGGTTCGGACCTATCAAGCAACAACAAGAACCTTCAGAAGAGGATTTCTGTAGCTCTCCTTGGTTTGCACTGACAGGCATGTTTGCTTCAAGTTTTGTAATTAGTTGGGGTTATAGGGTTAACTCTTGAAGGATGGCCCGATGGCCGTGGAAATCATGCATTTTTGATACCATGTGACATCATCTACACTAAATAGTGAAATTAGGTTGCCCCTCACTAATTTCTCGACATTCTACACTATTTAAATATTTACTCTTATTGTACAAGAATGCACTATTTTCAATTTAGTTGTTGGTGTGGTTGGAACTCATGAACCTCCATGTGTACAAATGGAAATATTTATAGAAATATTTGTTGACTTTGATGACTTGTAGAGTAACTTTCTTGGGTTAAGGCAACCTAATTGTAAAGGCAATCTAATTTCACTATTCAATGTACTTTGAAAACCCCAATATACTCATTGGAAGTCAAAGTACTAGAAAAGATCTTCCCTTTTCACTCCTAATACCGAGGATGAAAAGTTGCAATTCTGTCCTACACAGTTTGATTCTCTGTCATCCAGTCTACGGCGGTGTTCAAGGGTTAAACTTTTTCAGCATTGTTCCAATTCCCACCAAAGTTAGTGAGGGTAGTAGCCCTATAATTTTGCAGACCGTGCTAATATTTTGGTACCCTATCTAACATTACAAACAATGTAGCTACCTATTCCAAATTTTTTATTCTATGCATGATTAGCAGTCCCTTCCTCTCAGAGCTAGAAGCTTCTAACTTAAATCATTGGCCCCTTGCAATCTACAGAATCAGACAGGCAAATGTATCATTTATAGGAGTGTGCTCTAAAAGCGACTCTCATCTTCAAATTGTCCTATAGGAGGCTCTAAAATGGACAAGTGATGGTCAGAGAATCATCTATTGATTATGTAAGAGTGTAATTAATTTTGGTTTGTACTTCTTTAATGGATGGTTCATACTTTCCAATGGTTGGTTTAAGAGCCAAGGTGTATTCATTTCTAACTAAGTGGATAGGTATTCATTAAAAAAATTCAAAATGAGATTTGCTTGCCCAACTACCCTCTTACACATACTAAAAAAATCTGAAATTATAATTAAATCAAACATCCATTTAAGTTTTACAGAGGGTTGCATTTTGAAACCTTCTCTTACTTTTTGCATGCGGTAATGCTTTGTTTTCTGATAAAGCCATATCTATTTTCAGACCGTGCATGTGTGGATTTAGTAAGGGCTACAAATCAAAAATAGGGCCCCAAGGTAGAGTTCTATGAAAATTCATAACTAATTCAGAAATGCTCCAAAAAATATGAAACGACTTGTGGTAGATTCTGCATCAATTTGTCTTTAAGTTAAAAATAAAGGAAAATGTTTTTGAGCATTTGAAACTCATCAAAAAGTCCAACCAACCCTTAAAAGGTCGCTTTATAAGCACCTTACCTTAGTGTCCAAGTTCCATCCTTAGGAGGTATATATACTAAATAGGGGTATTAACCCCTCAAGAACCAAGGCCATTTTTCTACAAAAAAACACTCAGAACTGCCATTTTTATCGCAAAGAGTAAAAAGATTTGAATTTTTTTTTGTCAATCTAAACATAAGATCTTACATCTAATTAGTATGAGAATATGTGGTAAAAATTTCAAATTTTTTGACCACACAGATTGCAAGATACATGCGTTTAAAGTGAAAAAAACAAGTTTTTCAGCATACTACGGGACTAAATTATTTGATTTTGAAGTTTCTTAACTTTGACTTTCTGCACTACACAATTTTGAGCTTTAAATCTTCACGGTGGAGAATTGATTTGAGAGTCTTAGGAAAAAATTAAAAAAGCATAAATTTTAGTCTTTAAAATATTGTTAAGTAGAAGTATGTACAAGATAGAAGAAAATTCAAAATTATTAATATCTTCAAGATGGAATTAAAAGGCACTAATCTCAACGGTGAGATTGTTCTAGGAAGCAAAATAAACCATGTGGAACTTTTTTTTTGAAAACTTGTAAAAGTTGAATTCAAAAACGAATTATACAACTTATTTTTTCAAAAAGATGCATAGATTGTCAGTTATTTTCTCATAACAAATCTCTATGGAATGAATCAAATATTTTGTTGTAGGTAAAAATATAATCTATGAGAAAAAAAAAATTTAATGTAAACTTAAATTAAATTTTTTTGTTGGCTGCCCCCTCTCCTCTGATTTGAGCTTATTTGGGCATAACTTTTGTTCTTGGTAACCGATTGAAAAAAAATTATATTCCCACAAAGCTGATCAGTTTTTCTATCTTCAAAAAAAGTTGAGAAAAATTAGGACAAAAATTGAGACCGTAGGTACCTGCCCAAAATCCCATTTGTCCCCCGATGAGACAATGGTCCTTTAGGGGTTAAGGGGACCCATACTAATTAATTGACATTTTAGACAATATAAATATCTACTTTTTTTGTACATCAATTGTTTCTGAAGTGTCTAGGGTTGTACATCATGTTTCAAACATCTATAGTTTCTCCAAATAAGTCCCTAATTGTTTGGCCCCCCTAATACTTGTATTCAGTGAAGAAACTTACAATTCATTTTCAACTACTGAAGGAATTATGCGTACCTGGAGTGCGAATTTTTTAACAAATTAAGAATATGTGCAATGTGGATTCCTTAATTGTAGACATTTTTTTGTTTGCAGAAATAGACTTTGGAAGGATTCGAAGATTAATCTGAATTTTTTCTCTCAAGATATAATTACCTTGAATTTTTTAGCTGAAGATATATTGTTGACCCTATACTTGTAATACAGACCTTCCGCTACTTCCAACTATGGGTTAGAAACAAAATCCACCAACTAACCAACAATTGGTGGCAATATTGAGAGACTTGCATGTAGCCAATCATAATGCACCACAATTGTGCCAGGACCTATGTCATAATTAATCACTATTCATCTCCCATGTGCAAAAATAGAGCAGCCCAGACTTTGAAAATGGGGGTCGGCTCTTTGAGACTAAGATGGGTACCCCCAAAAGCGCCACAAATTGATATTGTGTCTAGCTACTATTACTAGGATGTTCAGAATTTCATTTCGTCTTGTTGGCAAGTGAAAGGAGGTTCCAATGCACCAAATAACACATCATTTGGATACAATATCCAAAAGTTATGGAGGGTCAAAATTTGTTTCTAAAAGCGTTTCTTCTACATAGGTACATAATTGATTTTGGAGATATATGATAGAGGAACCCGTAACTGATCAAATAAGCAATTATGGACATGATCTAGGGTAGTGGTAGGCAAAGCAAATATTTTCAGAGGTGCATTGACTGAAATGATGGAAATTGCAAAAACTTTGGTAATTTTATCTCTTACARTGAAATTACTATGAATTTTGAAAGGCYAAAGTTGGGSTTGACCCATGATCAACATSTAGAGTCATCCAATTCTGATCATTCAAGAACTTCTTTCCCGCTCATTGCTTCCTATTTTTTTGTTCACTTATGTATCATAAACATGCTGGTCCAAACCTTGAAAAAATTAAAAACACGCATTTCAAGGAAAAAATGAAAATCTGTTCTAGTCTTGGTCGGAAATACAAAACCCTATTGATTGGTGATGGGGCGCCAGTTAGTAATGGGTCCTTCTACCATATACAATCTGAAGATGGAGGTTAAAGTCAGGTGCCATTTTGGGGTTACCTTATATCCTATTGCGTCACAGTATTTCCTATATATTATATACTGAATAAGGGTATTAAAGGGACCCATACTAATTAATTGACATTTCACATAATATAAATATCTACTTTTGTTGTATTTCAACAGTGACTAAAGTGTCCAGAGGCTATACATCATATTTCAAACATCTATAGTTTCCCTCATTTAGTCCCCTTAATTGTTTGGTCCCCTTAATACCCCTAGTCAGTGTACCATCCCGAGACCTTGACAATGAATCTCTTCAAACCTTCTCTTGATGGCGAATTTTGTTAAATTGGTAATATTCCATGTGCCATTTTCAAACTGCGCAGTTTCAACTGTGATGATGAGATCTAGGATTGATATAGATTTTCATAAATTTAAGACAAATGCAGATGTCAAAAATCTATGAAAGGTTTAGATTTCAAATTGTGCATTCTCAAACATCCAGGAAAAATGTAGATTTCAAAGATCTAGGGCAGATTTAGACTCCAAAAATCTATGACATGTTTAGATTTCAGACCACCCGGTTTGAATTGTAAGAAGTGCCAAAATAACGGAATATCACCATTTTAACAAAATTCGCCATCTTGATGGACACTTAGGATCGATATCGATCACTTGGCGCGGTCCATGTCCGGGAGCTCCTCCATGGACGTCCACCACCGCTTGTCTTCCATCGACGCCGAGGTTTCCGAGCGGACGGGCAGCCCTTGCGATGCGGACTTCGCGGCGTCCGTGCTGGTGGTGACTTGCCCCTCGTGCCCTTCCGGCACCCACGTCCCCGTCGCAGGGTCAGGACGCCACCACGACGTCCAGGGCGACGACTCCTGCGGCGTCACCAGGACCTTGGAAAGCTCGCCTTCCACTTCCACTACSCCTTCCACTGCAGGAGTACTAATGGCGCTAGTAATACTCAAGCTCAACGACGACTCTGCACTTTGGATTTGGAAATTTTCGTCCTGGGGCGCGGGCTTGGTTGGAGTACCAGTATTGATTCTCCCGCACATGATGTCGGCGCCGGTGGCCATACCCCTCGCTCCCCCATCCCTGCCACAAACGTAACGTTCGCAAGCCATCCTTTTAACCCATGTCGCAATTCAAATTCACAGTCCTGAGACTTCCAAAATGTCCATCTATGGAATATTTGGAGAATTCCATAGTCAATACATGTCCAGTGATGATAGAATAGGAAAAAAATAGGAATGGCATTTGGACACAAGAAGACATTTGTACAATTTTCATAGACACATTATTAGGACCTTTGTTCAATCTCCACACTGGATTTCTCCTGCGCAATACTAACCTCACTCAAACTCTAATGAAGCTTTATAATTGTGTTTCCTGGAAGATCGATCGACGTCTCAAGACATTGATTGATCACAAGGATTGTGCCGTATTCTGTAACTTTCTTGCCTCGGTCTCCTTTAAAGACAGGCCGTGGAGAACAGTGGTAACTCGCTTCTGACAAGTCCACTCTCATGTGCAATTCATAAAATGACACCATGCGTGCGTGTTGTGAGATCCATGGCAGTCAGAAGGTCGACCATTTTCAGCTTTTTCTCGTATCCTGGGAACTCTGTTGATGAAATAGTAGCTCATGCAATTGACAATCGACGAGTATAGACATTCCATAAGTCGAATTTTTGACCAATTTTGACCCATTACGGCATCGTCGAAAACATACTTGGCTGCCAAATTTTGGAGGATACATGTATATAATGTTTGCGATGGTACTAGGAATATATATATACTTACGTGAAAAGGGTTTTGAGTCCCAGCTGCCTCAGCACCACCCCTTTCATCTTCGCCAACCCAAATCACTGCCATAACCGACCAGAATTCAAGACGTACAATCAATCTTTCTTCTTGTCAGCCCCAAATTTCACGACAAAAACTCAACTTGAGCAAAAACTTCTTGAAATCGAATGTATTGAGAGTGGTCACGATCTATTCATTTGCCAATAATTTGCCACAACAATGAATACGAATCCAACAGAATGTTCCTGAAGCGTCTAGCAACATCGTCTAGTAAGCTCCACACGCCTGTCGACTCCGTAGTCGTCATGAATTCCGCAGGAGATCGAAATCCAGGATGGAAAATGGACAGATGAATACGAATTCCATTCCTAGCTAAGGTCTCCCTGAATGTGTTTCCTATTCTATCATCGCTGGACATTGATCGAATATCATGGAATTCTTCAAAAAAATTATGTACATAAATATTGCATAAGTAAAGCCTGACATATTGGATTTCCCCTCGCCTGTACGTATTCAACCAGTACGGTCAAGCATATATACAACCATGAAGCTAGAAATAATGGTATTGTGTGTGAATGTACCAGAATTTGCTTCACCTCCGAGTGGTGCTGTGGGTGGAATCGCTTCAGGCAGTGAGTGAGCGAGGACGGATGGATGAGTGACTGAAAGAGTGCTACCCGTGGGATGCAACCTTTGGAAACGGTGTATGTGCTTCACGTACCCATGTGCGCTGCAACTGGAAATGCTGTCATGATGGTTGGAATAAGGTAGAACCACCCATTACCAACGAGAGCCCCATAGCCAATTAACCCCTAAACGACGCCACGGTCATTTTCTGGTTGATGAATGAGAGAGCATCTTTTTGTGTAGAACAGAAATGCAACTATCCATATTCAAAATTTATGGTGGAAAGGGAAGATGTTCTACAGTGCTTTGACTTCCAACAATTGTTTTTGGATTCTTTTAGGCCAAATGAATGATTCCCACGGTTTTAGAAATTGATGATTTCCAAGGTCACCCTTGTGTCTTTCAAGGGTTAAACCATGCAGCACCTAAAAGTGACAACAAAACCTAAAAATTTGGTGTAACACCTCAAAATTTGAGGATATGCATAAGGGACCTATCAACATGGGCATGAATCTATGTGGCTTTATATTACAATTTATAGCACCTAAAAATGACAATACATTCAATGACCCTATTTCGCGCTTTTAATGTCAAAGCACATCTCTACTTTCATGTTTACCCAAAGAACGGATGAAAAATACCTATTTTGCATCAACAACAATTGATTTTTGTCATCCAAAGTACTCAAAATGTCCCTGTCATCCTTTAAGGGTTGAGAGTGTCTGCTCTTAAAGCCACCATTAAAGACCTGATTGCACTTTTAGAGAAGCTAAACTACTTGAAAGAATTTTCAATAAATTTTCGTAGGAAGAGGAAAAGAATTGGCATCCAACCCAAGTTGTTTCATATCTTTTGGACCTTCAAGGAATTAGTTACGAATTTTTGAAGTTGTAATGCAGTGGTTACTAAGAGCGACCACCTCCTGAAATGTACACTGTTGATACATTGAAGAAAGAAAAATGTACCTCTGTATCATGATCGTTTTTTAGAGCATGGGTGTTGTAAGAAGAGTCTACCTTACCGATTAAGCTTATCTCCAACATTATATATAGAGTTAATCTAAATGTATTTGCAATGCTAGACTAGAAGCGAGAATTTGGAAAAAATATAGGGTGGAATTCTTTGATTGAAGCTCCAAAACTAAATGAAGTTATGGTATGATGGAGTTTGGTGTCGTGTTTATTTTAAAAGTACTATTCTCAATTAAACTTTTCTCTAACGCTTAGTTACAAGCACAAGACAAACTTTATGATTAAAGCTAATAATCACTATTGTCTTGATTCTACTTAACCACCAAAAGGCCCAAGGTTTTTTTTCTGGCAAAATTTTGCTAGATTGTCAGAATTCTGACCTCTACTAGTTTGTCCCTCCAGAATCTGACCTATATAGTGAGACCAGCAAGGGGGACACTGGTCCAAGAAAAGGCAATCCGAAAAGGCCCAAGGCCTTTTTTTTGTTAAAAAACACTCAAAGCTGCCCATTCTATTGTATTCTTCTAATAAAGCAAAAAATATCTTTCTTTAGAACCTAACTATATGATCTTCTAATGTACTTGTTTGAAATCATGTGGTAAAAATTTCATGAAGTTTGACCATACAATTTGTAAGATATCAGCATTCAAAGTTTGGAATTTTTTTTTCTTGAATACTAGCTTGCAATTTTAGATGACTTTGACCGCCATTTGTGGAAATCTTTTGCACTACAAGCTTTGAATTTAAATGTTTTTGGTTGAGAAATTAAGTTGAGACTCTAGGAAAAACATTTCAAAACATTCCACCTTGATTGTTATTCTATAAAAAATTGTTGAGTAGAAGTAGGTCTAAGATTGGAACTTTGGAAGAAGAACTAAATCATTAACCAAAGCTCTAAGATGGAATTGAAATGCAATAATCCCAATGGTGACATTGTTCTAGCAAGCAGATTTAACCTTGTCAAACAATGTTTTTTGAAAAATTGTCAAAATTGCATTAAAAAATAAATCCACTAAGTTATTTTTTCAAGAAGATGCTCAAATTGCCCAAAAAACAAGATTGTTCATAATTTTCACATCACTAATCCAAATGGAGTGAATTAAAGCTTCGCACGTAGACAAAAATATATGCCATAAGAAAAAAAAATTTAATTTATTTTCAAGTTTTTGAGGATTTATTTTTCTGCCCACCAAATTGAAATTTAGGCTTTTTGTGGTATAACTCTTGTTCCTAGCCCCCGATTGAAATAAAAATTATATTACCGCAATGCTTATAAGTTTATTTGTACTATGAGAAAGCTTCAAAAAGTTTCACTAAAAATTGAAGACATACAAACTTGTCCAAAATTCATTTTGTCCCTCGAGGGGACAATGGGCCATTAGAGGTTAATTCACCGTCGGCTCAAATTGACATGCCATGACTCATTGATTCAATGACTCCCACTTGTTGGAATTGTTGAACTTAACAAATGAAACTTGAGACAACATGAAATTGTTTGTTCAATAGCCTCCTCTAGAGAAACTAAATTGACCCAATCCCTTTAGAAAGCCATATTTGTTATATTGAGACTATTCACAATCTCATAATTATTTATCCTCAACCCGAAGATAAACTGCTTTATCTCTTTACTAGTATTTTTGTATAAATAGGTAACAACATCAACTTCTAGAATTTCATTATAGGATCACTACTTAAGCATAATTTATTTTTGGTTTCAATTACTATTTTTTTAAATGAATTTTCCAATAAAAGGCCATATTTGTTATATTGACACTTTTTTCACTCTCATTATTATACTCGACTGGAGGATAAACCGCTCTATCTCTTCACTAGTGTTTTTTTATAAATAGATAACAACACCAACTTTTAGAATTTCATTATAGGATCGTTATTCACTTATTTGAGTATTATTTATTTAGGTTTCAATTACTATTTTTTTAAATGAATTTTCCAATAATTAGCATTCTGTCTCAAAATCTATGAAAAGTCTCAATATAACAAATATGGCCTTTGACAGTCAACCCAAGTTATTTTCCTAGTTTTACAGTACCCCCACAAAATTCGATGAATTTTTTTTATTAGAGTTGAAAATAAGCACAGGGTACCTAATCATGCCATGTGGCATTTTGGGGGCAGTGGTGATCATAGGAGTACAATATTGTACTGTACACACCTTACAGAGATCTTATAAGCCAATGTAGAAGTCTTGACTCCTGAGAATCATTCACAGCAGACTTCTTTTCTGGTATTCGGATCATCATATTGATTCTCTGCAATTTTTTCAAAGGTGAATCATCAGTAGTGGAGAACCCAGCGTTGACACTGGAACTCATAACTTGACTCCTCTTCCATTGGACGCTTCCGAAGTCTGTCTCAAGTTTTTTCAACTTTTGAAAGTTCTGAACAGTGAGACTTTCAGATTTGTATGGATCATGTTGCTGTTCCTGCTAAATATAACTAGAAGTCTACAATTTGCAACATGTTCGAAGGGATACCTACCTTAGTTGCATCACTATGTACATCCCTCTTTATTTCAAACCCTAAATCCAGGATAGTCAATTACTCACCCTTTGTCTCATACAATTGGTGCGACATGAATAAGAGAAGAATGACAACTCTAGATTTAAGTTATGAAATGAAGATGGGGTATGCATTGGGATGCAATAAGACAGGGGTTGCAATTAGCAATATTAGGTTGTATGTTGAATGAAGTTGAGTGACATATGTAACTGACTTATTTTTTCGGTGTTTTTTTGTGGCCCTCGACAGGAACTTGACGCATGTGGGGTTGAAAGGGCCTGTTCCAAAGGCTGTGGGGAGGCTCACGACGTTGCTCCATCTGGACATGGGAAACAACAAGGTTTGTGAAATTTGTGGTCCGTGGAACCATGTGACGGGCGACCTCGCTTCTCTTGGAACTCTGGTGAATCTGCGGACTCTGTAAGTGAGCCTTCACTGGAATATTTGCAAACCCTGCTTGTTGTACATAAGTAACATGAAATTTTCAGTGTTGTTTTCCTTTCGTGGGAGWTTTTTGTGTTTTACATCCGTGTTTGTAAATGTTCAGGATTCTGACATCGAATGAGCTTTCTCTTCGAAGCTTTCCCACGGTCGTGTTTCAGCTTACAAAATTGTCAGAMTTGTAAGTGGATAGATCTAGAGAATTTTCGGTTTATTYTTCTGGTTATCATTTTAGAGAATCCCCCTGTTGAGCACCCTCTGAATTAWCATCTAAAGAATCCCCGACACCCTCGWTGCAACGTTGAKCTCAATTTGAARAAGTACTCTCACTTGRCATTGTTCTCAGAAGGTGTGTTCTCAAAGGCGTCWTSKCAGWAGATGTTTAGGTTTAGGGTTTGCGCTTAAACATGGCCCTTGTCTTTTATTCTCAGGAGGATTGACAACACTCTAATCAAAGGCGAACTGCCATTGGAACTCTCGACTCTTAGCGATCTCCAATATTTGTACGTCAAGCGCGTTGTTCAGTTTTGCCGTTCTTCGCCGTCATGTACCCTAAACCTAAACCTAAAACAGTACACATTATTCTACACTTTGATTTTTGAGTTGTAGTGGGCAAGAAAATGCTTCGAGAGGTTTTCTTTTTCATGTGTACATCAAATCCAGGGTTCTGACGCTCAGTTTCTTGCTCCACAGATACCTAGGCAATAATTCGTTCACAGGAACCATACCAGGGGCTGTTCTGGGCTCCTTGACAAAATTGAAAGAACTGTAAGTACCCATCTGCCTATTCATTCACGTGCATTGTCGTCTTTATCTGTGACTAGTTATCCTCGTCGTAAAAGTGTTGGAAGGCACTACCATAATCAACATTTGCTAATGCCAATTTAACATAGTGTGCACTTTGTTCAGGACAATCTGGGGTAATAATCTCACTGGCGTGGTTCCAGCCGAACTGGGAAACCTGGCCAATCTAACCTATTTGTGAGTCTATCTGCCTTTTGGACACATTACCACGAATATTCTCATTTAAGTAGATCCTTTGGATGTTGTGAATGTGAAACAGTAGGTAGGAATTGAAATTGCTGACAGGCTCGATCATTGTGTTGCAGGAATCTGAATAAGAACAATCTTTATGGTGGTTTGACTCCCGAATTAGGAAGGCTTACKCAATTGCGGAAACTGTAAGTATTGAAACTCCCTCCCCTTCACTAAATTGTGCAATAAMAAGAGTTAYAATTGATAACAAGAGCTTATAATTGAAGCAATCGCTGCTCATGTCTACAGTTACGAAGGCCCATTCCTGGGTCTACGGTTACAATTATGCATTCAAAAACCTAAGGCTGTCATTCTTGAAATTTGAGATGTGGATCACAAGGATGAACAGTGTCCATAATCAAACTCTTGAGTGAGAGTAATGTAATGTAATGACTGCAATAGAAACTTCTACCTTTTGTGTGTAAAGCCATCGCAGAAAGTGACCATCATATAGACAGTTGCAAAGAGAGTGAAATAGCTCTAGTTCTTTATGGAATACTTTAAGAGTTTGTTCATTCAAAGTCTTAATCACATTAGTGAGAGATTCATAACCCTTTTAGAGGGTAGATTGTTGTCATCCATATTCGTGGATTTCTGAAGGAATGTTCTGAAACTCATGGAAATTAAGACCTGCGAGTGTTGAGCTCACATTTTATGTTGGCTGTTCTGACCCTGATGCTGTTATTGCTTGTGTTGGTAAAGCCTTTTGTACAAGAATAAATTCACAGGGCCTATYCCAGAAGAGTGGCGTGGAATGATCAGCATCCAAGATTTGTATGATTTCTTAYACCTTATTTGAGACTCTCAAATTAATTCCTCAGTGGGCACTTTCATAACTATACAAGTTGAAATTAACCATTGAAGAAAAAATAGAGAAAAGTACAAAAAKAGCAATGTAAAAAAATAACATGCCTTGTATTTTTGATAGTAACTATGCTYAGTTGTGATTCGTGACAATTATAGGTGCGCATACCTTACGTTTTCTTCATGAAATGCAGAGAGATTAATGCCAATGCTCTCTATGGAACGCTTCCTCCATGGCTACTGCAAATACCTACACTATCTATATTGTAAGTTTCAACTATCTCAACCTCTGTTTTTAACAAAAGACTTCTGTCAATACAAGGAAACTTTGTGAATCTCTTGAGTTTCATTCGCTTCCCAAGTAGTTCACCATCCACTTGTCAAACAGTCACTCAAGGTATTTTTATCATGTTGTACATCCATCATTATACAAAACGAAACTCTGTCTTTGTTTGTATAGTAACTAGTACAGAAACACCAGAAACTATACTAAGTGTCTTAATGGCAAAACGAGATCTTTCATTTTTCTAATGTTGCCTATGATGGCTTAAACTTTAATTTTTCAGTAGAAATTCACAGGTTTTGTTTCATAGTTGAGTATGTATACCTTTTCTTTGGTATAAGGTCTGTGCTTTATTTTAACAGCTTGTTGCTCTCGGGTAATGGCCTGCCCTTGGTCCCTCTGTTATGTAATTTTTAGACATGGTTCTGATATGCAGGCAACTAAGCAACAATCAACTTCGAGGYTCGACCTTGCCAGTTCTGAATGCCAGCATTACTCCTGGTTTGGAGTTTCTGTAAGGATAACACTTAACGCAAAATAAAAGCTTACGCTCATTATATAGGATTCCATTTTGAAAACTAGTAATCTCATTCAAAACTTAATTCTTTTTTCCGAAGCAGTTGGGCATTATTTCTTCTTTTGATTATTGTATTTTGTTATCTTCCTTGGAGCTTCCTAAATAATTTGTTTCAACTCCTATTGATATAGAAGTGGTCACTTTTGGCCATTTGGGCATTTATGCTTCATTATCTGGAACTAAGACATCAATATGATAGAWGGAAGATAGTATGTTTTGCATGGAACACCTGGTTATTTTCTTCGTTCTTGTATTATGCAGATATGTGGAGTGTAACTACTTGGAAGGAGCCAGACCACAAATACAAAATGTCACGTGAGTAACCCTTCTCAAGCTTATTTTGTCCATCGCTAGTTGCTAACTCTATAGGATTTGAAGTGATCCTGTAGYAAGGATTGTTAAAATGTACMATTGGAAAAAAGAAARTATGAACMACAAACGTRTTTGGTAGGATAAGTATCTTCAATTCAATCAATAAAATTCCTTCAAAATGTACGTTTTTCTTTTAGTTCACTGAGGCATCAACTGTTGCAGGGCCTTACTTGACTACAACTGCTGGGACAATGAGGGTTCCTTGGACTCTGCTTGCGTTAGAGCTTTGAATTGCTTGAATTTCCAGCTCTCAGTCAACAATGGTACACGAACTAGCTCTTGAAATTCAAGTACTGCTTTGGATGATTGAACGAGAACTTCTTTTAAACAAAACATCATCTTCAGTTTTAATACTTG
Source organism: Pleurozium schreberi (assembly GCA_006891605.1). Taxonomy (NCBI): domain Eukaryota; kingdom Viridiplantae; phylum Streptophyta; class Bryopsida; order Hypnales; family Hylocomiaceae; genus Pleurozium; species Pleurozium schreberi. The sequence continues at coordinate 173,995 of VACF01000881.1, read as the reverse complement.
TTGATGAATTCCCATTTGGTGAGCTTTGGATCTTGTGTTTGCCACGTATTGCTAGAGTGATTAATCACACATTAGCTTCTTGATGCTGATCCCAAGGTACACAATTTAATAGATAGAATGCCTTTATGGCACTCTGTTTGGTGTTTCATTAGACCATGAGTGACACTAAATAAAGTTCATGGTTTCACTGCTTAGTTTATGACTGATTTTTTTTTTGATATTGCAGGCCAGAATATGACATTGGATTGGTACAAGAGGCTGGAAATTGCAGTTAATGTTGCCCAAGGCTTAGACTACTTGCATTCGTTTGCGGTACTACTCTACCCTTGCTACCCAATTTTTGTGGTTTCTCAATGATAGTAAACCAACTGGTTTTCTGACATTCCATTCCATGTTAAGTTCCAGATGCTACTTCAACTGGAACCTTATTTTACCTGTTGCTTCTTATTGGATTTTTTGGGCTGAATTTTTCAAATTTTCAAGCAATCTTCTGGATGTTGAATATGTATAGTCTGCTTGAAAAAGGGGCCTGATTTTGGCTGTTGTGTACAGGACCCCCCTGTGATACACAGAGATGTGAAGCCCAGCAATATATTGCTAGATGACAACCTTGTCGCCAAAGTGGCAGATTTTGGCATTTCCAAAGAGTCGCCTGAGCTTGATACTCATGTGTCTACTAGACCTGCTGGCACTGCTGGGTATTGACACCCGCCTTCCCACATCATTGTTGAACTACTCTTTCAGTCTCCAAATAAGCTCCAAATAAGCTTAAARAAACAAAATGTTACTTAGAGGTGTAGRCTTTGGAAACATTTATACTAAMTCGTCATTGTTTTKTGGTTTTTATGTATCTCAGGTACTTTGATCCTCAATACTTCCTGCTTCGTCAATTGACCACGGCTAGTGACGTGTACAGTTTTGGTGTGGTCCTTCTGGAACTCATCACTGGACGCAAAGCAATCGAATTTGATTGTCCTGAGGAAGAACCCAATCTTATTGAATGGGTAAGGAAATTTTTCAAAAAGAAATGAATTCAATTTCATGGTTGTAATTGCTTAGAATATCAAAAAAACGTAGAAACTTTGTTTACAGAGGCTTGTTTGTTATGCCATTGTTTAGAGCAACTCCCTGGTTCAAACAGCCAATTAGAACAGCAACATTGAGATAGTGTTGCACCAAGCAAGAGGTTAAAACAACATCTCAATTTCGATTATTTGATGTTTCTTTCAACTGTGATTTTGCACTTCTCTGTGTTCCATATTTTCTCAGGCCCAATTTAACTCCTCCGAACTCTATCAGATGATGCTTTTCAAAAGAAAATAATGGGCAACGAACGCAAGCACAAACTTTTTTCTTGAGTATTTTGTGTTCCATCTCAATTGTTTTGTGCAGAGTAAATTAGGACCATAGTGTTGTGACTAATGGTGAGGTGGAGTTGTAAAATGTAGGAAACTAAATTATTGCATCTTCCTCAAATTTTCTGTTGAACTTGYCGCATACCTCCAGCATGCTACATACATTGATCAATGCATCGATTAATGTCTTATGAATAATTGGTTGTGTACAATGTGTGTTTAGACCAAGGCACAGATGAAAGCAGGYCAGTCTGGAGTTGAAAGAGTTGTGGATYCTGAGCTTGGATCAAACTACCCACGAGACTTGTTCGTGTCACTGGTGGATCTAGGGTTGAGATGTGCAGATTTTAAACGAAATATTCGACCCACAATGAAGGTAATTATAAGTCTACCCCTGCATGAAGCTCCTTTCTCCATAATGCAARGTTGACCAGTCAAAGCAGATACTGTTTAATTTATTATCAGATTTTCTTTGGTGATTGAGGGTTATAAAGTACAAATAAAACTACACCCACCATGATCTAGTGGGAACATGGTTTGCAATGACCTTGGAAATATATGACCCACAAGAAGACCCATGTAACCAATTAATCACCATGTATAGGTTGATCAGTGATTTCTAGTAACGATCAACCTTAAATAGTCAATGTATATATGTCTATTGAACATTCCAACATTAGTCAAGTGTTGCAATGTCCAAATGTAAATAGATAGTGTTGGTTTAAGGCCTACCTATCTTATCCTGTTATAACATTGTGTTAAGCGTTGCAATGTCCAAATGGACACGGTGCTCTTCCCACGCTGAAAGTCAGGGACATTCTTCTTAGTTTCAATTCCAGTCCTTGGTTTGTGTAGGAACCACTAGGGGGTAGTCACGTCTTCTCGAAGAATTCAATTTTCTCTGAGAATTCAAAGTTGGCGAGAGAAACAAGGAGCCAATGGGGAGCCGTTGTGCACGGAGGAGGTGTGACACCGCTTTTTGGTGTGAGGAGCATTGAGAATCAAAACCTGAGAATCCATTTACCTGCCAAGCAACGTAGTGGGAGGGTGGGAGGGAGAAATACAAGTACTAAGGATAAAAAATTCCCCGAGAAAGGCCTCGAAAGTGCCATTTCTTCACCTCTGCAGGAGAAGAAACGGCACTCCTAATTCTTCAAGAATTCCAACTCCACCTTCCGCGCACATCCAATGATTATGTGTCACGTGTCCATTCTCAGAGAAACCGTGTGGACATGAAGAAGCCGTGACTATTCCTAGTGCTGAATGTTGTGTACAATGATCTTGAGTAACAAATGAACCACCATTGAGCCCTTGCAATTCTCTTCCTTGTTTTTGTTTAACAAGGATCCATCATTGAGCCCTTGCTGTCCAATTCTACATTTTTGTTTAACGCTTAAAGGACAGATTGGTGACCATGGAAATCATCCATTTTGATACCGTGGAAATCACTTGTTCAATAAAATCCAAAAACACACATTGGAAGTCAAACTACTGTTGAAGATCTTCTTTTCCATCCAAAATTTCGAGGATGAATAGTTGCACTTCTACCCTATACATAATGATGTTTTGTCATCCATCGAACACCAAACATCTACCTTGACATTGAAGAGTTAACAATGACACACCATTGAGCCCTTACAATTCATTTCTATATTTTGTTTAACCCTTGAAGTACAGATGAGTGACCGTGGAAATCATCCATTTTGATATCATGGAAATCATTGGTGTAARAGAATCCAAAAGCACTCCATATCATTCATCAACACCAAATGTTTATGGAAAAAAACCTAAAAGACCACAAGGTCACCACATGACTTTTGCAACGACGTTTGTAGCAAATTTGATATGTTAACCTCACTAACATCTCGTGAACAACAAAAGATCCTTGATGATTTTTTACGCTAAATCCATTGGCACAATTTGATCAAGAAATGATCAAGTGTGATTTTTGGGCACTTTTTTGAGAATTGAAAGACATTGTGGGCCATCACTTCACATCCTCATATCTTTTTCTCTACTCCTCAAAATAATTTGTAAAAAAATATAAATTTATATCATAATGATATGTACCTGTGGAAAAAAATTTAGAGTTTTTGGAGCACTTTTGAGCATTCCAATTTCAACCTTTCCATTTTAGCGAATGTACAAAGTATTGCCTAATTAACATCTTTCATCAATCTTTTCAACGGTGTTGATCATCAAGATTATTCCACACAAATGAGAAATTATGCTTACTAGAAGAGCTAGTTTAGAAAACAAGAGATATGCTCAAACACCCCCGATCCTTTAGAGGTTAACAATGATCCACCATTGTATCCTTGCAATACATTTCTATGTTTTTTATTAGATTTTATACTTTGGTAAGGCAACTACATGTACTATTGTGTGATTAACCCTATAGCACTCTGACGTCCATTTTTTGGACAATGAATAGATTGAAATTGAAGTTTCATCCTCTTAATTGTTTGAATGAAAGTCTTCTAATTTGTGGAGATACTATATCAAGCTGTTGTTCTATCTAAGGTTTGGATTTGGTATTACTAGAGTACATATATTTCTAATATTACCAATGTGCAAGTATGTCAAGTGGTTGACCAAGCCAAAATTTCATTGACTTTAGTTCAAAACTGGATTTGCCAAAATGAGGTCATAGATTTTAACCCCTAAAGTTCGGTGACTATGTTTTCACCAAAACTGTTCCCAAACTGCCCTTTTTATTACAAGTATCAAATTTTTGAAACAAATTTTTTTTAGACACATGACACCTTAGGATCTTGTAGTATGCTAACTTGAAAACATGTGGTAAACATTTCAAAAACTTCCACTGCGTGGTTTGCAATATATAAACATTCAAATTCACTAAGATCAGTATTTTGGCCCTGCAAAAAAAAAGGGCAGCAACACTTCAAAATCTCACTTTTTTATGAAAAAATGTCCAAAATGGTGTTTCTTCTATGGATTCTTTTTTCTTGACAAGTTGGCCACATGCTTGAAAATTTTCAAATCATTTCGAATTGTTCAACATAGAGGACAAAAATAGTAAATAGATAGAAGTAAAGAATGATTTTAAAATACTAAATTGTTGAGAGTTTAATTGAGGAATTGAAAAGGCCAATCCCAATGGTTGGAATGTTGTAGTAAACAATGTACATCCTAGATTTTTTTCTTTTCCAAAAATATTGAAAATTGAGTAAAGTGAAGGACTTCAAAGTTTATTTTAGAGTAGAGAATCTATAACTGCCCGCAAACAAAAAATCCTCATAACTTTTGACTCATTGATCAAATTGGAATGATTCAAAGCTCTCCATGTATATATAACTCTATAAAATCAATATCAAATTTTTTTTTATGAAAAAAGTGATATTTTCTAATCTGCCCAAACTGCATTAGATGTTTTTTCAGCCCCGAAAGAGCCTGTTTCAGGGTTGTTCCCTGAAACTGTTCACTGCACAGGGAACCAACCACTGCTGGTCTAAAATTTTGAATTTCAAAAAAAAAAAAAAAAAAAAAAATTTTTTCCAGAAATCTTAGAAAGTATAAAGAAACTGAAAACTGAAAACTGAAATTTTTTTTTTTTTTTCAAAATTTTTTTTTTTAAATAATTAATAATTAATTAAAAATAATAATTAAATAGTATTATCCGACGTGGCAGTCTCTGTGCCACGTCAGACTGCATATGTGGCAGAGTTCCCAAAGTTCCCAATGTGTTCCCACAGCCGGGAACTCGCAGTCTTCTAGACGGGCCAAAAAACATCTAATGGCCTATTTACTAAAAAAGATAACATATTACCTACGCCATAACTTTTGACTTGCATATCCAATTGTCATGAAATTTAGTGCAAATGAAAGATATTCCTTTCCCCAACCTTCTATTAAAATTTGGGCCAAAAATATAGAAATCTCCAGCCACATGTACCTGCCCAAAATTCCTATGTAGCTAAAAAACGCATGCCGGTCCTTTAGGGGTTAAGAACATAAAAACTTCAAAAAATCACCGATGCAAGAGGACCTAATTACACATATGTTCCAACAAATTTTTCTCCAAAAATAGAAATGTTTTTCTTGTTATCAAACTTTGAAGGAATTTTGAAATTTCCCTTTCAAAATCTATAAAAAAAATATTGGTGATAGTATTTGTGAATTTAATTGTAGGAATGAAATCTACAACTCTTATTCTACAACTTCTATTTGTAAATGAACTCCAAAATATGCTTCCAAACAACACTTTATAATGATTTTTCTCAAATTGTCAATTTTGGAGATAAATGAGCACACTTAGGGAGGGATTCAAGTTGGCCACATGCTTGAAAATTTTCAAATCATTTCGAATTGTTCAACATAGAGGACAAAAATAGTAAATAGATAGAAGTAAAGAATGATTTTAAAATACTAAATTGTTGAGAGTTTAATTGAGGAATTGAAAAGGCCAATCCCAATGGTTGGAATGTTGTAGTAAACAATGTACATCCTAGATTTTTTTCTTTTCCAAAAATATTGAAAATTGAGTAAAGTGAAGGACTTCAAAGTTTATTTTAGAGTAGAGAATCTATAACTGCCCGCAAACAAAAAATCCTCATAACTTTTGACTCATTGATCAAATTGGAATGATTCAAAGCTCTCCATGTATATATAACTCTATAAAATCAATATCAAATTTTTTTTTATGAAAAAAGTGATATTTTCTAATCTGCCCAAACTGCATTAGATGTTTTTTCAGCCCCGAAAGAGCCTGTTTCAGGGTTGTTCCCTGAAACTGTTCACTGCACAGGGAACCAACCACTGCTGGTCTAAAATTTTGAATTTCAAAAAAAAAAAAAAAAAAAAAAATTTTTTCCAGAAATCTTAGAAAGTATAAAGAAACTGAAAACTGAAAACTGAAATTTTTTTTTTTTTTTCAAAATTTTTTTTTTTAAATAATTAATAATTAATTAAAAATAATAATTAAATAGTATTATCCGACGTGGCAGTCTCTGTGCCACGTCAGACTGCATATGTGGCAGAGTTCCCAAAGTTCCCAATGTGTTCCCACAGCCGGGAACTCGCAGTCTTCTAGACGGGCCAAAAAACATCTAATGGCCTATTTACTAAAAAAGATAACATATTACCTACGCCATAACTTTTGACTTGCATATCCAATTGTCATGAAATTTAGTGCAAATGAAAGATATTCCTTTCCCCAACCTTCTATTAAAATTTGGGCCAAAAATATAGAAATCTCCAGCCACATGTACCTGCCCAAAATTCCTATGTAGCTAAAAAACGCATGCCGGTCCTTTAGGGGTTAAGAACATAAAAACTTCAAAAAATCACCGATGCAAGAGGACCTAATTACACATATGTTCCAACAAATTTTTCTCCAAAAATAGAAATGTTTTTCTTGTTATCAAACTTTGAAGGAATTTTGAAATTTCCCTTTCAAAATCTATAAAAAAAATATTGGTGATAGTATTTGTGAATTTAATTGTAGGAATGAAATCTACAACTCTTATTCTACAACTTCTATTTGTAAATGAACTCCAAAATATGCTTCCAAACAACACTTTATAATGATTTTTCTCAAATTGTCAATTTTGGAGATAAATGAGCACACTTAGGGAGGGATTAAGCATTCAAGCATGTTTCCCATTGTTACCTCCCAAAGAAAGTCAACATCTAGGGATGGATGATGAACAAATTCAAGAGCTTAGGGCCAGTTTACACCAAGGTTGGACAAAAAGACCAGAAGTTTTCAAAGATATCTCACATTTAATTTGTGATTATGGAGGGTAGGAGTCCAAATAAAAATTAGTAATGACTCCTAAATCAAAGAAAGACAATAGTTGGGTAGTATCTGTTTATTATTGCATTTAACATTGTGAGCAACAAGATCGATTAAATAGACACCAAAACCCCTTTTGAATTTCAGTATGTTTTATACCAAAGATTTAAACGCCGCGAAATTGGCATAAACAAAAAGTTCTATCCACAAAGGAGTGCAAGGTGGCTTTGTTTTTTTGTTTTTTTGACTTGCGATGCAAAAATTATGAATTTTTCAAAATAGAAGGTAATTTAATTCTATTTACTGATTCATAAAAAAAATTTGAAATTCAATAATTTTCACACCAAAGGTCCAAATGCCACAAAACAAAGTTTGTGCCCCCCCTCCCTTGGCAAAGATCTTTTGAGCAATACAAAGAGCGCTACCATACGCCTCATGATTTGTTAGATCTCAATTTATTAGATAAAAATAAATAAAAATAAACAAACAACCTACTTTAAAGGTGTCGATGGTCAAAATTCATGAAAAGAGACATGAATCACATGATCTAAAACAAGTAAAGTACAAAATTATATGGGCAAATTCTAAGGAAAGGTATTTTCTTGTTTTTTGGGATGAATGGAATAGAAATGGTAGTTTTGAGTGTTTTATCATAGAAAAATGGCCTCGGTCCTTTACCAAATAGTATATGAGAGGTAGAAAATGGATGATGTATATTCAAATGTCATAAAACAACAAATTTTATCATTTCATATTTTATTTATGCAATAAGTTGGTCACTTGATACTTTATGATTCTTGTACAAGGTTCTAACTAAGTTCATGCAGAGATAAATGGAAAGAAATAAAAAAACTTGCCAAAATGAAAATTTTATATTTGTGTATTTTTCAAGCTATAATTTGTCTTGCYTCTAGAGCTCTAAATCTACATTCTGCCTAGTGGAGTACGAGGCTTTTTGCTTCTGGAGCTTTAAATCTACATTTTGCCTAGCGGAGTACGAGTGCTAAGGTTTGCTGGATTTTGCTAGAAGTCTAAAGCAAAATTTTCATCCTAGAATTCTTTGTTTTCCATTTTTGGGACACCTAGGTATATACAGTATTGATTCTTGGTTATCATGAAGATATAGCTATACATTTAAGGATTAGAGAACATTTTTGAAATAATATACAATCTACAATTTTCAATCATATGCCTCAAAATCTACACATCTTTATTTTCAAGAGTTTTGTGAACAAATAAGGGAGGAATGATCAAATAAGCAATTATGCATATTTGGACCAGAAGTTGTTTGAATGTGCAATTCTTCCCATGTACAGTAATAGAGTTTGGAAAGATTGCATATTTTTCCAAAATCTTATTACACAAAACAAAATTACTATGAATTTTTTAGTGGAAGATTCTCTTCAACCTATATTGGTGATATTGACCATTCTATTTCTGACCATAGGCTAATTGCACAACCAACCAAGGCTTGATTGCAATATTGAGAGCCTTGGCAACCAATCATAATGAGCCACAACTACTCTAGGGACTGTGCCTTAACTTCATGAAAAGGCAACATTCTATTAATTGAAAATGGGGGGAGGATGGGAAATACGTTGCCTCCCTTATATCACATGCTTCAATATGCCTTGTGGTTTGCAACATATTTTAGTGAAATGAAAATTAAAAACTCTCATTCTAAACAATATTTAGTGATTAAAGTTAATCTCTACAATCCCATTGTTTTTGCAAGGACAAAATGGATTCGGGAAGGGGTGCTATTATTTGAGCTTAGGAGCATGAGCCCATAAGCTTAGAAGACTACACACCTATATTATAGAAACCTTCCATGATTACAGTATAACTATGTTATAGGTCTATATAATATAAGCACCTTCAATGATTGTAGGATATCTATACATATGCTCAAAGCTCACGTGCTTGCATTTTTTACTCACACACTAGCATCATTGCCTCTTACCTCACTAAAGATGAATATTATCTTTGTTGACAACTCTTTCATGCTCTCTAGATTTATTCATGCTTAAATTTCAATCTGTAGTTAACAAGAATTTCAAATTTGACTTCTATCCTCATCTAGATGATATATATCATTAGATGTTTATTGAGGCAAAGGAAGGGCCATTTCAAGCTTGTTCCCCTTGTTGTTCTCAATGCATTTGGGGAATGGCTGGATGCTATTAGGGATATTAATACCCCCTAAAAAATTTGATTTTGAAATTAAAAAAAATAATAATTAAAAAAAAATTCCCTCAAAAATGACATCAATGGCGGAAGTTCAGTCACATCACAAGGTTGCTGTGGCGCAATTCGCGTGCAGTTTCTGCGTTTCAGACTTCTACAAATGCCAAATCCCATCTAATGGTGAAAAATAATTATCATATGTGAAGGTCTCATTCAATAGTTGATTGCCAGAATCGAAATTCCATGTCAGATTCTCAGAGGGCCATGTCAATTTAGATCACTCAAAAGATGACATGTATTGCTTTTTTCATAAATGGCTTAATTTTTGCTGGATTGACCTTCGCTTAGGGTAATCAGAATTTAGGGTCCCAAGAATTAATCAACACTTGGTCCTATGAAAATGTCTAAGAATTGCAGAATTTTGACATCACCTTCCTTTAATCATGAAGAAATACTAGAGTATAACATCATAAGATCTTAGACACAATATCTTAAGTGTTCTAAAAAATGAGCAACTCAAAAGATTTGGATTTTAGATATAAATAATACTCACAAGTGTTGACTTCTTCATAGAGGGGTAACTACTCCCTTTAGGTATTGAAAACCCGCCTATATAAGTGCCACAAATTGTTTCTGTGTCTAGTTACTATAATTAGGTTGTTTAAAATTTCATATTGTCTTAATATTGGCAAGTGAGAGGAGGTTCAAATGCACCATAGAACATGCCATTTGGAAACAATATGCAAAAGTTATGGAGGATCAAAGTTTGTTTCTAAAAGCCTTTCTTCCACATAGGTACATAATTGGTTTGGGAGATGTACTGTACATAGTCTGAAGATGGCAGTTTAAGGTTAGGTGCCATTTTTGGGGTGTCCACCTCAATTTGCTCTAAAAGTGATTGTGTTCTACAAGTGATCATGACACATAGGTACAATCTACCAATTAGTGACCAATCTACCTTTCAACTTCAAAAATTCATAACTAATTCCCCAAAGGTCCAAAAAATACGAAACTACTTCGGTTAGATGCTAATTCCATTTTTCCTCCTACGAAAATTGTTTTGAGGTGTTGACTACTTATAATTAGTGTGAATGTATTGTTAGGATGAGGATGAGCATGCTCTTAAGTTACTACTGCTGTTTTACAAGAATTGAAGTACATAACATTCTTCATTGGGTGTCTACCCTCCCTCCAGGTGGAGGTAAAATCCTCCCCTATATACTTGGGGGGAAGATTAAGGTTTTAATAGAAGCAATTTCATTGGCTGGCTTCATTCGTTGAGAGTGGGCTGTCAGACTTGCAGATGCTCATTGGTTGCTGGGGGGGCCAGATTTTGAGGAGCAAAACGGACCCCATGAAGGTTAAGAATGTTATGTAAGTGACGTACAAACTTCCCAAAAAAAAAAATACCAAAGTAACAAATGAGTCAACCTTTGACAAGCAGTTGGGTTGCCAATTTCAACCAAATGAATCCAGGGTCAACCTTCAACACACAACCACGGTGCAGAGACTGTCTATGAAGGCTGCTTGAAAAGAGAGCAGCCGGACCCCAAAAAGGTGGAGTGCAATTGACACCTTTCCTAATGGAAATGAATTTTATGGTCAACTAAAGGGGAAAAGAAAGTCCCAATTCTTTTGAGCACGCGCTAATTGCCCGGGCGCGGGTTGGGCCCGACCGGTCGTCACCTTGACCCGACGACCCTGCYCGAGCCGCCCCGAGCCTTCTTCTTCTTCTCCAAAGCTTACACCTCGGCGACTCCCATCATTTGCTCCTCACACGATTGCCTCTCTTGCRTGTCTTGCATTCCTTTCACATCGTCGTCGGCCTATGTCGTTTCGTCCTCTCGTCGATCWGCTTTCTTACGAGGTGAGCACCGGTTGATTTGGTGATGGTTTGGAAAAAAAAGTTTTAAGACAGAGGGGGGCGGGGGTTGGAAATGGCGCTGTGTTGTTGGAGGTGCGGGCCATCGCGGGGATTAGTACTGATGTGTCCACGCGGAGATCTATTTGTATTTSAAAAGGATGCGGTGGAGTAGGTCGATTCGTCGCAATTAGTCGTGTGAATAGGAGTCACAGGGTGATGTGCATTGGATTTGCTCAAGTTGGAGATTCGTTGCGATCGTCTTGAAGTAGTGGTGGAAAGATTTGTGGTGGTGTGCAATGTGAGCGAGKTTTTTTGTTTTGACGTCATTACTTGTGTACGAGGTTGAAGTGTCGTTTGGTCACGGTTGACTGAGGTGTGGTTTGTGTATTTTGTTGAATTGTAGATCTGGAAGTGCTGGCATCTGGAAGCGGAAATAATAATTGTTAGCTGTTCGTGAAGGAGTTGAAGCGCATTGGTTTCGGAGCGCTGTGGGGGTTTGACACGTTGACGCCATGGCGACGGGGCAGTTGTTCTCGCGTACAACGCAGGCCCTGTTCTATAACTACAAGCAGAGTCCGGTGCAGCGCATGCTCGATTTTGACTTCTTGTGTGGTATGTTTTAACTATGTTTCACGTCATTTTTATTTTACTGTCGTTGTCGGTATCCTTCTTTTTGTTGCCTTAGTAAGGAACGAAAGCGAATCTCCTTGAATTTCAGCCATGTTCAASGCATCGAGGGATCATTCGGATTCATGGTTGGCAGAATCCACACTTGCTGGCTTTAGCAGTTGATATTTTATGTGCACAAGATAGCATTCGGTTGTCGGAGCAGAGCCAGATGCTTTGGAACTCTGGCAGAGTCTAGAGTCTTGAACGTTTTTTACCTCTTGTTGTGGCTCTAACTCGAAAGTGCTCCGATTGTCACCATCACTTTAAGACCGTGGCAAAATTCTAGTCGGGAATTATGTCTGCTGCTACATCTCCCAATGAGCTCCTGTTGAAATGTCAAGTCCCTCTCATCAAAGTGACAGGTTGTTTGATCTGGTTTAATCACTGCCTAAATAGTGGTTTTCCTGCGTTGGAACACTGCTGTGTCGTTGCTCCTTCTCACTTTCCATGATTGACGCTGATTCCCAGCGCCGGCATTTTCTTCCGCTGCTATAGAATTACGTCGGGCTATTAGGAAATATTAGTACACTAGTTGATGATGAACAATCAGAGTTTTTATTCAGTATCTTTGTATCTCTGGGAGTTATCTCGGCCCAAGCAATACTTTGAAATTGTTTCTGAGAACTTTGGGATTCTGGTTGTACAGGAAGGGAGACCCCATCTGTGGCTGGTGTGATCAACCCAGGTTCTGATGGTTTCCAGAAGCTCTTTTTTGGACAAGAGGAGATTGCAGTTCCTGTGCATGGCAGGTGAGTTCAACCAGCATATCATAGAGCTGTTTGGCCCTAATTCAGCTTTAGGTTCTCTTTGATGTAGATTCCAAGTGCTCTCCTACTCGATAATTTAGTCATCTCGAACGCTCTCTACCCTCTGAATCGACTTGTTTATATCATTTTGGGCAATTCAGAAATAGTGCAGATGGAAGCAAAGACACTGATATGTTCTTCATTGTATTGCCAACAGCATTCCCTCTGCATGCAAGACGCATCCAACAGCAGATGTTTTCATCAACTTCGCATCATTTCGCAGGTTTGCTTGTGCTGTAGGAGATGCAAATGCTCCGTTTTGTGCTGATAWATTGTTTTCCAGGAATTATTAGTTGGAAATAGGGAATGTGATATTTTAAAGCCCCAATTTCCCATGTTTCGTAGTGACACTTGTCCTGTGTCTGCATATACCAGTTTGCCCTCTAATTAATAGCCCAAGGATCCGTTMTGTGTTCAGACACTGTACTTCTGGTTGCACTTAGCTTTGTTCGGGGCTCGCAAATATTTGTATTTAACTGAATTAATTGTACGTACAGTGCCTATGCATCATCTATGGAAGCTCTCAAGCAGCCAACAATTAGGGTGATTGCAATTATTGCTGAAGGGGTCCCTGAAGCAGACGCAAAGAGACTCATAGCTTTTGCTCGTGCCAACAACAAGGTATGCGGACCCTTGGCATTTATTCGAAATATATCTCAGAACAATTTCGTAAAACAGGGTACTGGATGTTGAGTGTGGAGTGAAGAGTGGGAGACAGAAATCACCTGTTATTGTGGGATAGATGTTTATCTAGATTCTGGGTTGCAAAGCTTCTCTGCTTCATGCTTTGATCGAGTATCTAGTCTATTTCATGTCTGTTGTAGGCTCTTTGAATAGTGTGGTTGGAATTGCACTGGTCGGTCTGGAGAATTGGGGGATTTTTTATGACGGGTGTGGATTCTTTCCAAGATTGCCTTGAAATTTTATTCGTCTTCATCKTAAATAGAGGGAAGCAATGATTTTCCAATTTAGATTTTCTCATTTCATCGCATGAAGGGAATTTAGTAGGTGTATTTTGTCTACAGTAGAATAGTGGCGCAGATGCTTAATTTACAGTATAGTTCAGCATTAATGACTTCCTTTCCACTTGTTAAAGAGTTTAGAGTTTTTATAGCACGTGATTACTGCCTATTGTACTGGTGAACATGTCATCATTGAATCAATCTCATCTTGTTCATGTTGTGTTTAGGTCGTCATTGGTCCTGCCACAGTCGGAGGTATCCAGGCTGGTGCATTCAAAATTGGTGATACWGCAGGCACATTGGACAACATCATCCACTGCAAGCTTTACAGACCCGGATCAGTTGGATTTGTGTCAAAATCTGTAAGCACAGTCCTCTTTAAAATATATTTTGGGCGGGCTAATTGATTAGTGATCGTAAACAATTGGCCAGCACTATTATTCATTTTCTTCACTTAAAAGACCTGCATATCCGTATTTGGCGGGCTCTACTTTGACATTGGTTCGTGAACAGGGAGGGATGTCAAACGAGATGTACAATGTTCTAGCTCGTGTTACAGACGGACTTTACGAAGGCATTGCAATTGGTGGAGATGTCTACCCTGGGTCCACACTCTCAGACCATGTGYTGCGGTTTAACAACATTCCACAGGTGACTTTCTCGCAAATGATGATAACCATTTTCTGTCGTTCCTTGTTTCTGTAGTTCAGTCTGCTATTGTAGGTCATTTCTGACTGTTGTCTGCTATGATGTGTTTTCCTGTCTTCACAGATCAAGATGATTGTGGTTCTGGGAGAGCTGGGAGGGAAAGACGAGTACTCTCTGGTTGACGCTCTGAAACAGGGAAAAGTAGGCAAGCCGGTAGTGGCTTGGGTTAGTGGCACATGTGCTCGTCTTTTCAAGTCGGAGGTTCAATTTGGCCATGCTGTAAGTCCTTTCTCTCATCCTTCGCTCACCAATCAGCATTACTATCGTGGAAGCGCAGAATCTTTCTRGAGCTTGACTTGATGTCTCGGAAATACTGAATTTCGTTCGCCTTTACCACAGGGTGCCAAGAGTGGCGGTGACGAGGAGTCTGCTCAAACAAAGAACAAGTCTCTGGCAGATGCTGGTGCTATTGTACCTACTTCTTTTGAAGGTTTGGAAGCCACCATCAAAGCTACGTACGAATCACTGGTATAAACCCATAACCGGACTGCTGATACCTGCTGTTTTTTACGATTTTGATTTTATGGTGAAGCAGAATTCTCGATAACGATCAAGACTTATCAACTAATATGTATATTTGAATCTTTTGCGAAGGTTGAGAAGAAGGTAATTACTCCAGTTAAAAATTTTGTTCCACCGACAGTCCCAGAGGACCTCAACGCTGCAATCAAGAGTGGAAAAGTGAGGGCGCCCACGCACATCGTGTCGACTATCTGTGATGACAGAGGTATCTGAAAGCGAAATTATTCTAGTATTATGAAAACTACACTAATGATGGTAAATAGTGTTATCTACACTAATTGATTTAAAACAGCCATAAATTTTTACTCTTTATGAATATTTTTACCAACTATAGGTACAAAGTTTTCCCAACTATAGTACTATTAGGATCCATGCACTTCGTAAAAATATTCATGAAGAGTATAAACTTGTAGCATTTCTAAAATAGTTAGTATGGGTAACACTATTTACCATCATTAGTGTACTGGAATCTGGTCTTGTCGATTCTGTTCTGTTCTTTGCCCTTTAACCTTTGCCTGCAACTTATCTTGGACGCCTGGCACCTTCATATTTTAGCTTTGCCTTTCTCAGTTTTGTATTGATTTGTATTTTCCTATGCATTGGTAAGTTTGTAACATGGTACTTGGTATATAACTACATTTTTCTGTTCTGCAGGTGAAGAGCCAACATATGCGGGCGTGCCGATGTCCACAATCATTGAGAAGGATTACGGTGTTGGTGATGTCATTTCACTCCTTTGGTTCAAGCGCAGCTTGCCAAGATATTGCACAAAGTTCATTGAGGTGCGTATACTTRTTTTCTTGTAGTCTGACGTACTGTCGTTTCCACCAAATCAAGATACTTTGTTCTTCTGCCATCTCGTGGACCAAAATAAGCATGGTGGTACCCAYGATTGTTTACTRAGAAACTGTCCTTCACGAGTGTGGGATGCCGTCCCTCCAGTAGAACTGGAAAGGAATACATTGGCAGAATCGTAAAGCAGTTTGACTGTGTGCATGTCTGGTTTCTGGCCAGTGACTGAATGGCATTAATATTTTTCGTGGATGTGGTCGTATTTGCAGATGTGCGTTATGCTCTGTGCCGACCATGGTCCGGCTGTGTCTGGAGCCCACAACACTATTGTTACTGCTCGTGCAGGAAAGGACTTGGTATCCAGTCTTGTATCTGGTATGTACTTCTGATTTACTGAGTTGCGTTAGATGCTCGAAATGTTCTAGTCTGTCTTTATTGCAGCGTACCAAGATTTTAATACCTAAAGAATGGTCCCTTAATTTTCATTTTCGATGAAAATCAGGTTTGCTCACGATTGGCCCCCGTTTCGGCGGAGCTATCGATGATGCTGCTCGCTACTTCAAGGATGCTCGTGACCGGGGCTTGACACCTTATGAATTTGTGGAAAGCATGAAGAAGAAGGGTATTCGGGTTCCTGGAATTGGCCATAGGTATAGCAGCTGACCAGATAGCTCTTTTTCATTTGCCCCCATTCTCTCTCTTTYCTGATTGTTCATCTGGTTGCAGTGATGTGCTCTGTAGTCGTGCCTCTTGTTTATACACGTGCTAGTCGATTACATCCCAATGTCAGGGCTTGAAATTCCTGCAAATCACGTATACAAAGCCAACAGTCGTGGTGTTTTTCGTGCAGGATTAAGAGCCGTGATAACAGGGACAAGAGGGTGGAGCTCTTGCAGAAGTATGCACGCACTCAATTCCCTAACGTGAAGTACATGGAATATGCTGTGACAGTTGAGACTTACACTTTGACCAAGGCCAGCAACCTTGTGCTAAATGTGGATGGGTGCATTGGGTCCCTGTTCCTGGATCTGTTGTCAAGTTGCGCAATGTTCACCCCGCAAGAGATCGATGAGATCATCGAGATCGGTTATCTAAATGGGCTTTTTGTCCTGGCCAGGAGCATTGGTCTTATCGGGTATGTGTTCGCACATGGCTTTCTAATCCGTCGAGGGGCTTCAGAGTCATTGCTGTTGTTTATCYTTCTTCAATATGATGGCTACCATGGAATTCTGATGTTTGGCCTTGTTCTGCAGACACACGTTCGACCAGAAGCGTCTGAAGCAGCCCCTGTACCGCCACCCATGGGAGGATGTTCTGTACACGAAGTACTCATAGATACATAGCAGACACAATTCTGTAGTCATTATCAAGGTTCCGCAACGATTTTCTTATGTGGTCACGTAGGTTCACCAATTAGCGTCAGTGCACTCAATGGAACACCACTCGCTGGTGTGCATTGCAATACCTCTATTCTTTCAGGGCTTTAATAGGTCAGCCCCAGCAAAGTCCTTCCTTTTGAGTCGAGAACCTTAAGTTCCCCATTTGTAGTCATATCTTTACTCAGTCATAAAGCAGCAAACTAGTTCAGAAGCATGAACTATTTATTAGTGTCGGTCCTCAAGATTCGTTTTACCAGAGTTCCGGTAATCTGTTGTAAATTACCAGAGTAAGCAAGGACGTTGTAATGCAAACTAGTATACTGCGATAGACTCTCGCGAGTTCTATTGGAAGTTTTTTTGCTTCCACTTTCTAACAACCATGAGTTTACTCAGTTGCATGTACTGTTCAGCATGCTGCACTGCACTGCATAATTTGTGCTCTGATTGCATGATCCAGTCATCCACTCCTTCTGTTGGTGGCAAAGAAAGGACTTACCATCACATTTGTATGCAGTTTCTTTTGACATAACAGATTGTGATCGTGACTTTTGTATTGGCTATGTCCAGAGGACAGTGCATCGGAGCCTTGAATTGAGCACATCTGTTTCCTCGGAGAACAGAGGATGATACATTAGAGATTCTCCAGGTTCACAACTCTCATCCTTGCAGCTGAATATTGTTAGAACATACACTCACATCTCTTTGATATCACCTTGAAATCCCAAGAAACAGCACCACTTGGTGTGAACGTGTGAACAAGCGTACACCCAATCTTCTTGGCATTGTTGCACTCACCAATCTTGACGTCTTTCAGCTCAGCCTAAACCCTAAACCCATAACACCGTTCGCGGGAGAAGATCCTCACGCTCTTCGCAACTATTCCGAAACGGTAACGCACTGTCAGTCATTGACAACAAATCTGGTTTTAGTTTCGCTTTTAGGCAAACCAAATCTCTTGCATTCCCCCTTCAGAGATCATCTTTCCAAAGCTGTCTCTGGTGTACGTGGTTTCAAGATGCCGCGAGAAATCATAACGCTGCAAGTAGGCCAGTGTGGAAATCAGGTACATGCCGCTTGAATCTCCTCCCTTGGAAGTCGATWTCCATTGTTGAACAAGAATTTTTTGTATTCAAGACGTCACAAGCCACGATGAAGAATCGAACACTGTCTGGATTAGGGCTTCTGTTATTGATTGATGGGTATGTTGGAGATGGAGAAGAGCATTTTGAAACAGTTCAGGGAGTTAGGCGAACATTACAACGCTGTAAAGAACTACACGATATTGTAGCTATTCTTGGATTAGATGAATTTTCAGAATTAGGGCTTCTGCTATCGGTCGATGGGTTTGTTGGAGAAGGGAATGTGATGAGAGAACGTATTAAACGAAAACAGGAGTGCATGGTTATGTGTGCAGATTGGATGCCGGTTCTGGGATATGGCATTGCGGGAGCACGCGTCTTGTAAYCCTGACATGGTATTTGACCACGCTCTCAGCAGGTAAGAGAGCCCASAACTCTGTTGGAACACATCTGTTCTGGAAAAACTGCTTCGAGAATTCTACGTCACATTCTACGGAGCATTGTATGCTCTTCTCAAATTTTCTTGAGATGGAATTCGAGTGCGGGCACTGGCATATCCATGGTTCTTGCGAATCTTGACAGCAACTCGTGTCCAGTTTTTTTCATAATGTGGACAGACGCTACTCGCCGCCCCGGGAACTCTCTGTGGGTGGCGGCAACACTCCCATACACTTCTTGAAGGTGAGGGAGCGCAACAGGATGGCCCGTTCTGAACTAATTTGTTTTGATATCCATTCTGATCTCAATCGGTTGCTGCTGCTATTTTGTTTGTGATTCTCTGTGCAGGCTAGAGCAGTGCTGATAGATATGGAGGAGGGGGTCGTCAACCAGCTGCTTAAGGTGGGAATGYTTTCTTACATTTKCTGTGATTTCAWGCCAGTTGGTCAATCAGAGTCCCTGCGAATGACTGAAGATGAYAATTAGCACCCCCAAGTTTCCKGAAAGAAAAATTAGGGTMTGTYGGCGTTTMTACCTAGATCACAATGTGTACCATCAGGTGATGTAAACGGCAAAGTGTTAGGAATATGTTCGAGTCAGAAGATGAACAGTTGACTGAGTATAACACAAAATCACTTCCATATCCGGGTTTTGAGTTTTGAGTCTCTTGAAGCTCAGCAGTTGCGGTTTAATGGAATCTAAGAAGCAATGTCTCAACAAGCAATGTCTCAGATTCCCTGACGACTAATTTTCAATTAAAACACTAAGAGTTTGCAGTCATATGGTTTCATATTCATCAATTGTGTTGAATTTCTAGGGATCCCTCGCAGAACTGTTTGACAGTAAACAGTATATTACTGGCGCCTCTGGCTCTGGCAACAACTGGTATGTTCATTCTTCCAAAGTTATCTTTTAACTCGTTCAAAACTATTTAGGGTTCTCAACCCATCCACATTTATACATATTGCGTTGTCTTCCATTTCCTTAGATGGGTGCAAGATTTGGTAGCTTGACAATCTTCGAACTGATCAGGGCTCAAGCACATGAACTGCATGGACCACAATTCTCTGATGCCATTCTTGAGAAGGTCAGGGGTGAGGTATGAAGCCTCATTTCACTCTCGGCTGTGTCCAAAGAAATAAGAGTCTTAAGATCTCTGACCTTTCATATGTGAAGGTATCTTAATAAAAAATTCTTGGAATTGGAAAGCCATAGCTGAATATTTGTGTTGCCTGAGCTAGTAAATGGGGACATCACAAGAGATTATCCTCTTCCTGAACAAAGGACTTAATTACACGGGCTTGCTCTTGCAGGCAGAAGCATGCGACTCCCTTCAAACTTTTGTGATGATGCACTCAATCGGGGGTGGTACTGGATCTGGTGTTGGGAGCTACATTTTGGAGTTACTCCATGTGAGTACTCCAGAGGCTTACAGTCACAGAAACTGCGCACAAAATGAGCCTTTTCATGGCCCACAAATTTGAAGGAACTAGGCAAAAAGCTTGATCTGAAATCTATGAGCAAACAAGGACAGAATTTGATATGCAGCTTAAATAAGAGGGAATGGGTTTTCCATGCAAGTTAATTAGGTGGTTGGTTTTTACTTTTGGAGGACGCATATCCGGAGGTATATCGCTTCACACAAAGTGTTTTTCCGTCTGCCGAAGACGATGTAATTACTTCCCCCTACAACAGGTTCTTTTCTTTACGATTACCGGACCAGATTTCTTATGCCTTATTTTCATTGAAATGGAGGATATAATTAGTGAATTGTGACGTTGACCAATCAATGTCAATTATCCAATATCCAAGGAGATCTAGTTTGGGAGKTCAATTCTGAACTTAAAGCTCACTATCTCTGAATTGACACTCCTAAAAGTTAATGTAAGCCATAAGGCTGTGATGAATAATCTCATTGTTATAACCTTGATTTAGTTCCATCAACATTATGTCGTGTACAATAGATTAGTTCTCATGGTGTGGAAGATTTCTAAACGACTGCTAATTATGTTTGCAGCCTTCTATCGACCATTGCACTCACTGAGCATGCAGATTGTGTCCTGCCTGTCGAAAACCAGGCCCTGCTTGACATCATCAGGTTGTCCAAATGCCTTCCTTGTGATTTTTTTCAGAAATTAAATAAGCGACATGTGAATGCCTAAAGTGCCCATCAATTATGCCAATCTTGAATAAAAGAATTGTTTGTTGAGGATTTKCTAGTTACAATCTGAACTCCTMTTCATTCGAAATGGTACAGAARGAAAGACGCAGTCGGGGCAAAAACTAAACCAAAATCTGCAGCTGAACGGTGGAGTCCAAAGGTGACGAAACCATTTGACGAAATGAACAGCATCGCGTCAAACCTGCTGCTTCACTTGACCAGTTCTATGCGCTTTGAGGGACCTTTGAATGGTGATGCTCATGKTTGCTCTTCGTTCATGATGCTCTAGGAAAGTAATTACAGTAATAAGAGGTACATTTGCATTTTCGATATAGATTAGTGCAATGTGTGCCTTACATGATTGTCAGGTAATCAAAAAAAATTCTCTCAATACAGGGTTTACCGGAAACAGATTGTTTTTTTTATGCTTCTTTGTACAGACAAGATTTTAAACCGTGGCTATCTGATGTGCTACACATGGCTGAAATGCAGTTGATTTGAACGAAATAACCATGAACTTGGTGCCATTTCCTCGACTGCATTTCCTGACGTCAAGCTTGTCACCWCATTCTGCTGTTTCTCCAATCGGTGCAATCCTATGCCTTTTCCAGTAGAGAGAACATAGGCTTTGAACCTCTAGTAGTTCCCCTCATTTCGGCAAATTTATGTGAATAGTGATGCAAATTTTGCATGTAGCAAACAATGCCTATACCATGTAACAACAGTAGCATTGTTCCAGTGAAAAGGCATCTCTATTGAGAATAATAATGAAATTCCTTTTGGTATGACAACAGGATATCAGCAGCGTGCAATCAATCAGGTATATGAAGATACTACCTCATAGAAATATGATGTAGTGACTTTCATGAATTCTACCAATAATTTGAGGTTCAATGCTTTGGATTCAAATCAAGATGGGCAAGCTGACTTGTTACAGGGCTTTTTATTGTGATTAATACAGCTCTTCACAGACGTGTTTTCGAGAGAGACTCAGCTGATGAAGGTGAATCCAATCGGCTCGACCTACTTAGCGTGTGCACTCCTCATGCGTGGAAACATCTGCACCATTTCTGATCTTCAAGAAAATGTTTCTCGGATGAAGCATCGRCTCAGCATGGTTAGTATAAATTGGTTCATCCCAATTTTATTATAATTTGAAGTTGTTATTTTTCCATTCAAACTTTGGGAGCAATGAAAAAGATTTTGGAATGCACGGAAAACTGACACTTGTATTCCTCCTCCACAGGCGCATTGGAATGTAGAAGGTTTCAAGGTAGGACTTTGCAGTCAACCTGCGGTGCACAGTCCCTGCTCTCTCCTGTGCTTGGCCAACAATACCTGCACACGGTAACACGCCTCTGCAACCATTATTGTCATATCTTGGGGACTTTCGTTTCTAGTTCTGTTTTAAATATAGTTTCTGAATTGGTAATCGTATGCTTGATCCATTTGTGTCCCAAGAAAATCAAACATAGTATGTTTATGAGTGTCTAACCTGAGCACTAATCCCTCGGGGATGTACCCAGAAGCCGGTTTATTGGAATGAAGGAGAGCTTCAAGCAGCTGTATAAGCGAAAAGTTTATGTGCATCATTACACAGAGTATATGGATGTCTCTATGTTCGAGACTGCCAGTAGTAAGTGTGCATCTTACAAGTAATGCTGAAATCTATTTCTTCATGTCGCAAACTCTGTTGGGCACAAATTCACTTTATCCCTGCGTTGCTACATCACAACAGACCCCCCTATTAATAGACACAAGATTCATACAGGTCTCTTGATGGGTTAATGCTAAGTTCATTTTAGTAAAATTTAACACAAATGGTAACTTGACGTTAATACAATGCAAAAGGGGCGAACCTAATGCCTGACTTAATGTAGAATGATGATAGTGTCCTTGACATTAACTTGATATTAAACTGGCAAGTACGTAGTTAACATCACGTCAAAACTACCTTTACATTAATTTTATATTACCTCATTATTAATTGAGCTAATGTTCTATTAGATAAACCTTAACTTACCATAAATAACTTTGTGAATCTCATAGGGGATCTTTTGAGATGAGTAAGAAAATATCAATGAGAGAAGGTACTTGGAAATGCTAATTAGGTGTACAAATGTTTCCAACTGGATGGATATATGAATTCTTTGCTTTACTGCAGCTTTTGTTGAGATGTTCTCTTTTGGCAGATATGCTGGACGATCTGATTGAGGAGTACGAAACACTGGAGACAGCAAAAACTCCTCAACGTCTCACACGGTTGCAGCCGGTTACTGTGCAGCTGTAGTAAGAGTATACCTTTTCTCTTTTACTTTCAAATTTGTACGCAAATGTAGAAATTTTGCATCCTAGATGCACCAGAAGCATCAATTGTGCCACAATTTACATCACTAATCTCGTACAACGAATTCTATAATTCTACAAAAATCATCCGGTTCGCTGCTGTTGATAGCCCTTCTCGGAATTTCAGACTAGATTCATTCAGATTGACTCATTGAATTATCCTTTTGGTTGATCATTTGGAAGTCTTATCATAATTCTACTGTAGAATGCAAACAGTAAGTTTCAAACGTCACTTATCAAGTTATCTTTATCAGAATCTTGTTTCCTAGAACTTGACTAAAAGCAGACTCTTCGGTTTGTCAGTTTGCCCTTCCCATCTGGAAATGCAAAAACTCGATTTTTAGGGTTTCGTGGATCCAGTGAGATTAGTGTGCCCTCACTAATTTCTCTACATTTTACACTATATGAATATAATTTCTTGTTCCTGTACAAGAATGCATTACTTTTGAATTAGTTGTTGGTGTAATTGGAACTCATGAACCTGCACATGTGTACAAATGGAAGTATTTGTAAATATGTTTGTTGACTTTGATGGCTTGTAGAGTAACTTTCTTGGGGGTAAGGCAACTTAATTGTGAAGGCAACCTAATTTCACTATTTAGTGTAGTGAAGAGACTAAATTTGGATCTAGTTCAAAATCCCAGGTAGCTAGGTTGTCAAATGCTCTAGACGGCTGGCAGGGGAAGAACCCGCACCCTCCAAACCACTACTTTATCCTACGATTGCTAAGGTCGAGCCACCCATAATCAATCACTTAAGCAATTCTAGACATGATTTGGTGTAGTGCAACACAAAGCAAATATTTTCATAGGTGCAATGATAGAAATGATGGGGATTGCAAAAAATTTGGTAATTTTATCACATGAATTGAAATTACTATGAATTTTCAAAGGCAAAAAGTGTACCAGACGCATTGCCAATCACTAGAGTCTTCCAATTCCGATCACTCAAAAGACTACTTTTCCACTCACTTAGTTGAAACATGTGTCATGAACTTTTACTCCCAACTTTGAAAACAAGAAAAAAAAACATTCTGACCTTGGTTGGAAATACGTCAGTCTAATGGTTGGTAATTGGCCCCTGATCGGGAATGGATGGCTCAACTTTAGTGACACTAATTTACATTCAAAGGCAAACTGTATTTTCTCATTTGCTATTTGTTGTTATTTAGCCCTTGAACGCCGCTGCGGATGTCTTGCGTCCAATGAATGACAGGGAATCAAATCATGTAGGACAAAAATGCAATCATTCATCTTCGGTATTAGGGGTGAAAAGGGAAGATCTTTTCTAGTATTTTGACTTCAAATGAGTATATTTGGCTTTTCAAAGGAGATGATGTCACACGGTTTCAAAAATGCATGATTTCCACGGCCACCGGTCCATCCTTCAAGGGTTAAGAGTGGCGTTAGCAATGATTTCAGGAATGCCTTTAAGTGCACAAATGACTTTGGACTACCTTCACTTTCCTTGCTAACACATCAAGAGTCAATATGCAATTATAATTAGTGCAAGTTGAAAACATTAATTCTTGCATTGCATTGTACTGATAAGGTCCACAAATATTAATAGTGAGTCGATTGAACTGGCAATTGAAACTATTGAAGCAGCATCAGCAACAGCCCGGTAAGTTTTTCTACTGGCCCCTCTTGAGAGCTTGAATTGGCTCCCACTGGCCGGACCGGCGGAGGGAGCCCTAATTGCACACGGCAACCGCAGGACGGAATGAAAAGTTTGAACCCTAAATCCAGGAGAACGAAAACTTCCGACGCTTACCCACGAGTCGCCATGTACTCTTTTTAAAATTAAGTTACTAGAGCTCGATCGCTGATTGATAAGCCGGTGCATGTGGCTTCAATTCGATTCGATTCGATTCATGGGTGCGTGGTCTTTCGATTGATCATGTGCGCAGGCATATGGCATTCTTTTTGGTGGCAGGGAAGGAGCTCACCAATCACCATCGACTGCTGGGGAACTATGGCGTGGGCGGAACCAAGCACACTGGACGCGCTTAGTTAGAATCATTCTATATCAATTGTACGTACTAGACAAAAGAATTAACTTAAAATCATTCAGTAGTCTAGTTAATATCTGAAGTCCAACAATTTAATTCTAGCTATTGCTTCCATCTATCCATCTGTGCATATGCCAATTAATCAAATAGCTACTAGCTAGGTTCACCTGGTAGAATTCGAATTGTGCACTTTGATCGAGAGACGTACTTGTTCAATAGGAGAATTGGACAATTGGTTCTTAAAATGATGCTCTTAGCAGCCGCAGTTTTCACTGGGCAGGCCTCGAATGTGTACATTATTGATTTCTTCAATCAGTGAACATCATATTGATTAATTAAATGAAACATTGATATGCCAATTGTAGGTTAGAGTAAGGTACTGCTCTGTCCAATTGAATGAATTCGGCTTCAGTGGGTGAAAGCACACTACTGGGGTCCAAAATCGTAGTCACGGCAGAAATTCTGCACAGGATGAAAGTTTGGAGTCAATTTTCTTATAGTTTTTGTGACTTAAAAAAAAAAAAAAAAAGGATCAAAGTCTTACATCTTGCATACAATGATAATGGCATAACAAAAAGTGATTTTAATCTATTAATTTAATGTATGGAGTATAAACATTAAATGTTTGTATTGTCACAGATTCAGCTTTGGCGTTGTTGTACTTTTTAAATCTAATTTAGGGTTTCATTCTTACAATTCAAAGAGCTAAATCCAATGCTCTTATGTTTAGGTAATTGGACTAGGCATTTCATGGTGAATGCATGAAAGACCAACCGTTTTTTGCGTCACACTTGAAATGGCAGAGTTGTTATCTAATATCCACTATAACTTTTGAAGTATGAACTAAATTAACTTGAGCTTTTAATTGGAGATGTCTAGCTTCATATCAATCAGGTTACTTATTTTTCAGAAATTTTAAAAAATCATTTTATATTTAAATTTCAATTTAGCTAATTTGTCACACTTTGCAGTTTTGGGGTTTTTAGTATTGGGGAGTATCCAAAATTTATGATCTAGAGCTGAAATTTTTGTGGTCTATTTCCACACAAGGAAGGCATGCATCCACCGAAGAAAATTTAAAAAAACATTATTTTATGTCCTCCACATGCATGGTAACAGGGCTCATTTGCGCGCGTACTTCTGAACATTGAAAATGGTTTTAAGATCATTCTTTTGGTGAAATCTCTTTATCATAAAGTTCTCCCAAATTTACAATTTTTAGTTTTTTTTTAAATTTCTTCCCCTATTTTTTACAAATTAAAACGTCAAAGTATCTATTTCTTTTAAAAATGTGTTGTTCTATTTGACCTAAATTTTTGTTGGGTCTCAAATTTTGGTGACATGCTATTTATAGTCTTATTCTAATTATCCATATTTTTAAATATTTTTTTTCCAAAAGGTCGCTAGTACTGGCCAATACTAGTGAACGCTACCAAAACCAATCAGTCTTTCATGCATTCACCCTTCATGATTGTTTTAGTGTCTATTTAAGAAAATATTCTAGCAAATGTGTGATTTTGGTACGAAGGCCAAACTTTGGCCTTAAATTATTTTTTCCAATTTTTTTTAGATTGTTTGGTATAAAGTATCATGATTTAGATGGGCCAACATTGAATTTTCAAAAAAAAAATGTTTGCATCGAGTTGCATCAAGTTGTATCGAGTTGCATCAAGTTGCATCGAGTTGTATCGAGTTGCATCGAGAGTCTTTTCAGTAAATTTTTACTAAAAACTTTACTTAAGGGTCATTACTTAAAAGACTATACTACTAGGACTATACTTAAAACACCCCTTTCTCTTGTAGGGTCATTGCACGAAACACTTGTACTATTTGTTGCGTTTCAGGTTTTTGCTGTGACAGTACTACGGGTATTATGAGTACTGTGCGTGCTATTACAGGGTCAAAAGATGAAATATGGACTATGCATTGAAAATGAGATGTGCCAGTGGAACGACACGCTATTATTTCACTGTGGATGACTTGTGTGTTTAGGATTTAAAGTATAGGGTTTAGATAATGTCCATGTAGGATTTTCTCATCCGTAGTGGGCCCCCAACACTACTATGCAATGCTTAGTATAATGCTGGAATACTATCATCCGGCAAGGATTGTATTTTCTACTGAAAAATGCTTGTTGTTATTTCCATTTAAAAAAATTAGAATTTTTTTTTTTTAAATTAAGCAAAAAAATTGCAATTCTTAGGAACTTTGTGTAGAGGACAATTCCCAAGGAAAATACTGAATTTGCATGTTCTATTGCTCATATATACATGCTAAATGAAGCACACTTTATGGCAATAAAGAAGGCACAGGAAACACTGGTTTGCGAATCCCTCTCGTGGAAAGTTGTATGTTCATTAGGAGAACAGCCCTACAAAACCTCAGGTCCAACTTCATTACCTTGGGTATCCAAAAGTGCTCAAAACCTTTAAAACCGCAAGTGAGACATATTATGGAAATTGCACACGACCCCCTGAAATCATTCCAAAAAAATTGAAAAAATTCAAGGACGTTGGAAAACGGAAAAGGAACCTTCACTATAAATTTCGTGTTGATTGGACCATTTTTGCATTACTTATGCAACAAAACGACTTCAACTTTCAACGTGTGACGGAAAATAGTACAAGTGTTTCATGCAATGACCTTGTAGTGAAATAAAACTTATATTCCCACAAAGCTAATCAGTTTTTTTATCTTGTGAGAAAGTTTTCAAAAAATTCCATAAAAAATCAAGGTCACAAGAACTTGCTCAAAATCAAATTTGTCCCTCGCGGGGACAATGGGACTTTAGGGGTTAACCCCTAAATGCCCAAGGCTTATTTTTAGCTTGTACAAATTTGCTCCAAGTTGAACAAAAAACAAAAATTTGATAAATTGTATCAATTTTTTTGGATTGTAACAATACAAATTAAAAGTAGATATTGAAGATCACATTGGAAAAGAAAACACAACAATATCACTTATGAGTTCAAACATTATAATGTTTAACCAAGAGGGTGTCAAAACTACAACAAAATTTCAATCCACTTTTTGCATGGTGAATCCAAAAAGTTTGTCAATCAAAATATATGAGGTTATAGGGCCCAACATTTACAACCCCTATCAATTTTTAGCTTCTCGAAATCTACTCTACATTTTTCTTAAATTAATTTCTTATGTGATTTTGTCTCCAAGATCTACATTAGTGCATATGAGGCTCATTTCCAAGAGCCCTCAACACTAGGAAAAGTCAAGATTACACAGTACCTTTGCACAAAAGCTTGAGTAGAAAAATCATAGTCACTTATTTTCCAAATCGGATTTTTGATGCTGAAGCTAGACCTTAATAGGCATCTACTGCAAATACAAACTACTAAAAATAGCAACTTATTTAGGTTTTCTTCAACTTCAAAGTTTTGTCGACACCACATTTTGGTGCCTTGAGCATTTAGGGGTTAAGGGCTAAAACAGTATTACAGGAGATTCCTTTTTCCTGCACCATTTCAAAAAAAATACTAATTTCCCCCCAAAATTGGTAAATATTGTAGAAATATTAATTGCAGACTCTGGCCGCCCAAATACAGTAAATAAATTTGTATACCGTAGCTTGTGAACGTGATTTTTTTGCTCCAAAACAAAGAAAACGGATCAGCAGCCTGCAAGCCCCTGCAGCTGGAGCACTGGCCCTTCCTGCGAGTGCTGCGTCACTAATAATATATCTTCCTCACTTATGCCACCCATACCAGCTGGCATCCCTCCCCTTTCCTCCGTGTCGCCCTCCCCGTCCCCCACTTGGCATGGACGGATCCTCGTTTCACCCTTGCACACACATTCATAGCCTGGCTCCTCCAGCTCTCCACTTCAAATGCAGAAATGCTTTCACAATTTTTATACAACCGACACTCATCAAGCAATTCATTCCCCTCTCAAGCAAACCCATTTTCCAGATTTCCAGATTGCTCATCTCAGTGGAATTCAGTTCCAGATTTCTTGCTGCTGGGAATTGARCCTGATTGTTTAGGGCTTGAGCTATGGCGGGCGAGCAGGTGAGCAAGTCGCGCGAAGACGACGTGAGTCTGCTCGAGAGCCCTATCACGTACGGGAACATTTTGGGTGCCAAGGAGAAGCTGGGAAACGACACCGTATTGCCTGAGGATGCTGCGCTCATGCAGAGTGCGGAGGCGCGGACGTTCGGACACACGAAAAAGGACGGCGCCGCGGCTGTCATGCAAGCGGCCGCACAAGAGAATGTGAAAGCGGGATTCGTCAAGGATGAAGATCACTCGGAAGTGGCGGAAGAAGGGGTTGTGGCCCAAGAGATTCTAGTCCCAGGTACACTAAGAACCTTGCCCTTATAATTTTGCACATAGCAAATTTTTTGTAACTTGCTTTGGCACTTCCAACAGTCTAGGACTCGTTGTGATCTTCAGTAAAATTTCAACAATGTTAAGCAGATCGTTGCAGCAAATTTGTTGCGGTCATCTGAGTTTATGTTCTTGATTTCTTCCGTGATCAGCTGGTTCTGGTAGAGGATGATTGATGTAGGGTACTTTCTTTGATATTGAGTGTAGTTTCGAACTTGTTAGATTGGTCGAATTTTACGTGTTCGTACAAGAGGATTCTAATGCCCGTACGATGCATTCCTTACACGAAGATTGACAGTTGTAGTGATAGATGCTAAAAAAACGCTTGTTGGCGAGAAAGTGTGTACCGACTGTGGGGTCTACTCCAGTTGAAGATTTTGGGTGTCGCCAATCAAACTTGGAAACGAAATTTGATTCAAACCCTAATGTATTTGAATTTGTTACTGAATATCTTAGTCAAACCTTGATTACTCAGTTATCGGTACAGGGAGATGTGATGTCTTTCTTGTTCAGAACCCGTCTGATATGGATTTACACTTAATACGCGCTGCAAACTAAAATCACGTTCAACTCTAACAAATTTGTACTGGCTTTGCAGGTGTAGAGATTGATTTGGAGTACGTTGCAGGGCAGCCAGTGATGGCCTCCGTGATACCCACACCAACCGATTCATTTCTTGTAGCCTCCGACGCTGTTACGATAGGAGATGTGAGTTTCACACT
Organism: Pleurozium schreberi; assembly: GCA_006891605.1. Taxonomy (NCBI): domain Eukaryota; kingdom Viridiplantae; phylum Streptophyta; class Bryopsida; order Hypnales; family Hylocomiaceae; genus Pleurozium; species Pleurozium schreberi. Next base: position 143,893 of record VACF01000881.1, on the reverse strand, counting down.
TCCCTTTCATTAAGTTAACAATTTGTTAAGTATCCTGTATCCAAGTAAACTTACCTTCATATTCTTGCGTAATTGTGCTCCAGAAGACGTGACTTACTATTGAGATCTATAAGCTTCTGGAGTTGCGTTGAATTTAGATTGCATGGAGTGCTAATCAAAYCCTTACTGATTYACAAGCGATTTTCAAAATTCGTAGTTTATTCATGTGGTGTCCATAAAAAACATATTTAGTCGTGTCGGAATTGTGTGTCATTTGCCAACGCAACCCCGAAAAGAAAGTTTAAGGTAGTCTAACAAGAGGAATCATTCTCAGGTGCATGTTTAGATCTATTTAGGACTGGTCGAGTCATCATACATAACTTACTCCGTGCGTTTTGTTTACATATGGGTTGCACGAAGTGTTAAAGCCCTAATTTATGTGATTCCTACAGGCATTGGAGGCAGCAGCTGTAGGAGCAGGTGACAGGCCAGTCGATCTTAGTGACGCCCGTGCAATTCAGAGTGCAGTGCAGCGTGCAACTGGTGCCCCTGCAACAGCYGGAGGATTGGTTGCTTCTGCCATGTCCGCTGCGTCTTTRAACCCCCGAGTCAAAACTGCTGACAAAACGACTCTAGCAGACATCCTCATGGTATGTTTGGACATCCAGTTAAAAACCTTAAGTACCTTCAACAATTAGTGATTGTGGCCAACACCATTCCTGGAGTGAAGACTTATTACTTCCGTTAATTTGCAGGATGCCAGTATCGATCTGGATGTTGACAAAGTGGTGACCCAAGAAGACGCTGCAAAGGTGCTCGATGCGGAAATACGAGGCTCACCAACAGGGGAGCCTAGTGCAGGAGGTGTAGCGGCTGCTATCCAAGCTGCAGCGGATCTGAATGAAAGTGCTGGATTTGTGGAGCCCGCGTCAGGTCAGTAACGTTCTTGAACTTCGAGGCAGGGTTCCCTTTGCTTTCCACGAATCAAGGCTTCTTTCAGTATAGAACAACTTGATTGCAAGCTGTGCCCATGTATGGTAGGCCACTGTAACAGTTACGAATATATTCTTGTCACACTGCTGCTGTAGAAGGCTCGCCCTCTCTTCCGATTCAAAATGTCTTTATTTTGCTGGAATATTTTATAATCTGCAGTACTTTTGTAGGAATTTACTATGTCGATTTGTCATTTTGTCACCTTTTGTAGTCTATCTGAACCCACATCTCCGGTGCATTGCCCCTCGAAAGTTAGAAACTAGTGAAGAAAATTTCTTCCTTCCGCTTGGCTAACCTCCATGAAATATCTATAATCTATTGCTTCAGGTGATCATGCAAGGGCGTTTCCTCTTGAAGATACACCTGCACCCCCGAATACACCTGCTCCTGCATCTGCCCCAACACCTGCACCTGCACCTGCACCAGTAGCAGCAACAGTAGACGGAAAGGAACCTGTTCATGTAAAAGAAGACTAAGCCAAGCTTGATGATATTGGAGGCTGGCTCTTGACGGTGATAAGAGCAACGATGTCTGTAAGTTAATGGTTTTGAGTACCATGATTTTCATGCTGGGATAGTTTCAATCTGCTTTCACTCGACAAAGTTGAGAGTGGTACCAGTTTTACATATTTTGTATGTTTTACCATTATGATCAGGTTTAAATATACACCTTGATCTGGAGTATATTTCGTAGGGTGTGATCATTGAGGTAGTAATCAGTTGTGCATAGTTTTAAGGTTGAGATGTGAATATAGCGCAACAGCAGACGATGTGGGGCGGAAAATCTTGAAAGTATAGGTGAGTGTGAACAGTGAAGGTTGGAGGTGATGAGAACAGTTGTATTCCTTTTTCATTGATTACATCAGTGAACAGTTTTGATAAATTTTGTGTAAAATTTTCTGCTGAAATAGTGTATCCAAGGATGGAAAAAAATTTCTTTCAGTTTTCATCTGTTTGGGTATAAATCACGTCAAGAAAGACGAAGCATAAAAAACGAATTAGGAAATTTGATGATAACTAATAGGTTTCCTAATAATTGGATAAATAAGTACCTACATTTTAAAGATGAAGCTACCATTTTAAGAAACAACACATCTCAAAGTACAAACAGTTGATGTGAATACAACAGATTCTCTATAACTCATTACGCTCTAACTTATCAAAGTTATGTCTTAACAATATAAGCCACTTATAAAGATAATGCTTCTCACTAATAAAACATCTCATATCTAATATGTTACATTGATCCTATCATTGATCCTAATTGTTTTATAATGTACATGTAGGTATATTTTAGATTGCTTATTTTATTTGATCTAAATGATAAGCTATCTATAATATTTCTAATTTGAGTTCTGAAATGACTACCACATGTACCATTAGATACATTGACCCCATTGGATGCTTCTACCTTACATGTCASGGACAACTAAGGAAACAAAATGTATTTAACCCAGTGACACTTGAGATCCAAGGGTAAAAAAAGTGGCAACAAGGGGGTTTGTTTGCCCTGGTCCTAACAAAATTCTTTGTAAGTTAACACATCTGTCCACACTGCTGTATGAGTAGATCGATGATAGTATAGTTAGCATAAGTAGCTAGCTAGGTGCAGACTCTCGGTGTGGGACGCCTACACGACGACGAAGCTGCTGCTCACCATCGCCAGCAGCACCAACACACCCGTGCACCACCCCGCTTGCTGGGATCTTCGCCATGACTGACAATTGATGGATCAGATATACGCCGAATTGAACAACCTCTTTGGAAAGGCTTAATAATTAATTCGCTAGACTCAAGAACTTATGTCGACGATTGAGTAACTATTGATTTGGCAGGATTGAATTCGAAGTACTCGCAGAGAGACACTCAAGACTGCTGATCGAAGCTATGAAGCCAAAAGGATGCAATCTGATACAAGTGCAGAGTGACAACCAGGCACTCGATTTGTACAAGTTCCAGCAGGARCAAGATGGTGCAGATGGCATGGGTTTCCAGATGTCGACAAGGAATTTGACTTCTTGAAACCACGAAGACTGGGAACAATGCGTAACCAGCGACGTATATGCGTAAAATCATCTGGGGGCGTTGAGATCTCCAACATCATGACCATACACTTAATAACATTCTGTAATTGGAAAGAACACGTGAGTGCATTTTTTTTTTTTTTTGAAACAAATGAAACAGAATTCACGTGAGTGCGTTTATGAAGCCCAAAGGCAGGGTCATCAGACAGTGAAGAGTAATTATCCTACTTGCGTTTTCTGACAAGTAACGATCTGAAACACTGACATCCTTCAGTTTCAAGCATTCATTGAATTGCCGGTGAATTGCAGGCTTCTTATCCATTGCACGAGACGAGTCTGCGATTCGTGGGCACCTGCAGTGCCAAAGTAAAGATGATGAGAGTGAAAATGATGGCAACCATGACGMCCTCATAGGGAGAGAAGAAATTCTAGTGCCAAACTCTGACCATGATATATTTGGGCCCTTGATATCCTGAACGAGCATATTGATCGCCTACACTGTGATCAATAGTCAGACATACAACATCAAATGAGCGCAAGAAATAGGGTTAAACAAGCCTTTTCATGTACTTGCATTCATGGATTGATGAAGGGTTCGTCTGCTCTCTACTGAGTTTGCAACTATGGTCATCTTCTACACAAGTGACCTGAGGGCACTTCCTCCATTGGCATGTGAACTGGATCGACCATTGCCAGCTTTAGTTCAAGTTTGCCTTCACTCCCGTCATGTGCTTGACAAGATCGACCGCTCGGATGCTGCAACAACAGTGTTAACGAGTTAGAAAGGAGTGAAAAAGTGCCATGAAGGACTTTCACAAGCAACGTTTAGAATGATTGATAAGCATTAGAAGTTCCAGAATGGTACCTGCAGCCCCATTTGTCGTCATACCAAGAGACCAGCTTTACAAATYTGTTGTTCAAARCAATTCCTGMTTAGGCATTGAGGATGCTAGACCTGCCAAGAAAGATCACAGCGTAATATTCTTGGAAGGAGTTACAAAGCTGGTGGGCGACATAGTTCGCTGAAGCGAGGAACTCCCAAGAGCACCTGAAGAGTGAAWCATCGAAGCAGAAGCCATTCTCTCGTATCAATCACCCCTGCACCATCACCCACACCGCAGGTCAACATCCGTCAATTCCCTCCGCTTCTAAAACGCACAATCAACAATGAAAACGAACACAAACATCTCTGCCCCATCACCACCAACTCGCAAATTTTACACTACCAAGGTAACAATCCGTTGCATCCTACAAGGCTCAGCTATTAAATGAATAGTGCGCATAAACACAAACACAAAAAAAACTCTACACAATCACCATCGCCACCACAATCCACCGGAATCAAATTCGTCCAAACTCTCAAGGTGGCATCCATGGAATCCCAGCAGTCAGACCGYTWAAATAAACAATAAACACAAAACAMAAACGCARAGAGCCCTCCACCATCATGATAATTCAAAATTTCGGCCAATTGTCMAAAAAAATACCAGAATTTGCCAAGCAAACTCACAGAAACAGGAGAAACTCGACCTAGCTCGATCAAATCTCACGTAACCGAAGCTTGAGCCCCGACTCACGTGATCGGAACGCAACCTCGTTTTGTTCTGCCTGGTGAGCTACGCTACTTGAGCAATCGGCCACTCWCCCAGAGGTCGTTGRAAAASCGAGARCAGCAAGAGACAAGGGAACTCGAGCACACAATTGGTTGGCGATCCAAAAAACCTTAACAGAATTTGMCAAAGAWKATAGAACSAAACGARACTCRACCWAGACTAGCTCWAAAATTTCATGCAAACRAAGMTTGATCTGATGAGTCCCGACTCRCGTGATCAGAGAGTCACCTCGGTTTCGCTTCGCCAGGTGAGCTACTTGAGCAATCGGCCACTCACCMCTCCMCCGGAGGTCGTTAAAAAGGCGAGARCAGCARGCGACAAGGGCACTCGAGCACTCACACAATCGACGGGAGGCTGGCGATCAATGGCGAGGAAGAGAAGAGTTGGCGATGGCGTCGATGGCGTAACGGGAACGACAACGAGCTTGGGAATCAACGGGGGACAACAGACGCAGTTGGGGAAGACGGGTGGTCGGGCAGCGGGAAACGGGCAGTGAGGAGAAAGAATCTGACCAGATTACATTACCTGCCGGTGCCACTTCGGAGTTGGGAAGCTGTGGAGCGGGGATGAATGAATGAATGCGGCGACCCTGATGTCCCCCTGGATGTGGCTTTAGGGGAACGGGGGGCCCTCTGGGTGCGCACTCGACTTTGGGAATTGTGGGATTGTTGTGGGATTGTTGGGGGATACCCTTTGCATGGAGCTGTATGTGCTTATTAGGAAGGTCATGCAACGTTGAAGCACTTACACGCCATGTTTTAGCCTTTGCTTGTGACTTTCACTAGCCTTCATGCACCCTGCTCATCACATATGCTTATCACATAGACATTACACCCATGCACGTTACGCCCGTGCACATGAGGCAAACGGGGGGCATGTGACATCGGATATGAGTCCCAAAAGTTGTGGGTTTGCTCTAGCCAGCCCTCACAGTGCAACCCTCATATTTCATGCAACATTAGCCTTCACAACGGAGATATTCTTGGTTTTCCTCGCAAGGTTAATCACAACACTCTAAAATTACGATTGTTAGAAGAGAAGAAGTCGCGTGGCAACTCTCTACCTTATGCATAGGGTACCTCAACTCTCTACTCTCTCTCTCCTTCCACACAATGCATAGGTTTGCGGGGCCATAGAAGAAACGATAGAAACAACAAAGAGCTTTCCGGTTTAGCAGAGATGCAACTACAATAGGTTGTTTTGTTTCCCTCTTATTGTAGCTAGGGTTTGGAAATTCACCTGGGCGTAGGTAGGGTAAACAAGAGCTTGAATAGGTGGCTAACTCTTCTGAAACAATGGCACAACTAGAGGATTGGGGGTGGAAGCCTACCTTTTTGCATTTGAGGGCTSAGCCAGCCCTCACTCAAACCCATGTGCGCAGTCCTATTTAGCCTTCACTTATAACCTAAAATAGGATCACATTCCGTTTTTAAAAAAATTCAAAATGTAATTAAATATGCCCTCTAATGAAATTTCCAAAAATTATAATGTCTCACAATTAAATAACGTAAAAGATATTAATGAAAAGAATCTTAATCCTAAAAAAACACCAAGCCGAAGCCATGAGTGCCAATAAAGCTATGAATATTACTATAAGTCACAAAATATCCCAAACCTTGTAAAATGAACTTCAAGAAATTCTAAATCAAGTTAACAAATGGAAAATCAACTAAAAGAATGATTTTGTATGGGACCTAGCAAATCTAACTCCAACATGTAGTACCGATAAAGTATTGATGGGTGTAGAATGTTCCACACCATCCATCATAAAGCCAAGGTACTCACAATGCATGCTATTGAATATTTTAATCCAAGGTAATTGTACCTAGAATTGCACAAATAAGCAATTTAGTATGGTTTTCATTATTATGTTGAAATTTTTTGTGGGATCTTGTTGGAAGTCAAGAAGGGATTTTAGATTCTTCTATGTATTTTTTGACACTGTATGAATAAATTAAAGTGCTAAAAATAGGATTTAAGGTAACCAACTATAGAATTTTATGAATATTAGAATTACATTTTAGGCAAGAGCTTAGAGTGCGATTTTAGAAAGTGATTGAAATTAGGTGTAGCTACCTTATCACTACTAGGGTAATCAAAGTGTCCTCCTAATAAATAAAAACATCTTTGGTTAGCAGTGAAACYGAAAGCTTTCCATCCAATTTTTGTGTGTGCAACTTTGTTGGCACTAAACCAAATTGGGGAAGTCTTGGATTGACAAGATCAAGTAGGAAAAAGTTTGAGTAAAGTCTTAACCAAACAGGTAGTGAATCAATGCCACAAAGATAGAGCTTCTTATAAAAAAGTTGTTTGTTAATGGTATATTTAAGTGATTGAGTTAAATAAATTCAATTAGTGCTCTTGCCACATTAGACATTGGATTAGGCTCATTAAATTTGAATTTATGGGAGTTTGGATATGAAGCTATGTTTTGATGCCTCTTTTAAAAATCTTGAAATGAATGTTTTGTTGGAATTTGAAGTTGGAGTGTGCACTAAGGTGTCTATAAACAATTTTCAGAATATAAAATTGAATTTTATATTTTTCTATATAAGGCTCTATAATAGAATTATCCTATAAGTGATGAATGGAATCCTTCGTTCTTCCTTTTTTGAATCTTTATTCTAAATTGCATTTGAACTTTGCTTCAAGTTGTTAAAACATTAGGAGATTTATTGATTGCACTTAAGAGTAATTGAGTTTTTCTTTGTTGAAGTTTTGGCCCCAATCATACAACTTTGAACTGCTATAATTGCATGCACTCTAATCAATACTAATTTGTATTCTCCCTAAATATAGGTTTTCATACCATCTTCACTACTCCAAACTACAAAATTGGGTTACAAATTTGGAGAACCATTTGAAGTGAATCAACACTTTTAATCCTTTTCTATACTTATGACCAAGATAAGAAATAAAAAATAGTTGTAAGCACTCTCATTGGTCAAGAAACTACAAATGGCTCCATTGATTCATTTAGAATGCTCCATTTTTTTTTCCTTGCATGACTTTAGTTAGAACAATGGTAGTCAACTTGAAACAACATGTGGAAAGGAAAGTTTTTGTAACACCTAACATTGTTGGAACTAAACCATAAAATTCACCTTTAAACTTACCAAATTTTAACCCAAGGACCTCAACTAGCTTGGATAAACATTTCCTTAGCATGTCTGAATCATGTGTTATTTTTGCAAAGTTCACCAATTGCATCCAACATTCAAACAAGCAATTAGAGTGTCCCTAAAATTCTCTTTTTGGATTTGGAAAATTTGAAATTTATGGAGGCATGTCAAACTACAATTTTTCTTTTTGAGCATGTTATGTTTTGATCATCTAAAGACATGGTGGGTTTTGGAGGCATGCCGGGGAGCATGGTCTCAAGAGTAGGTGCCTTTCATACCAAGGTGGCCACCTAATAGTGGCAATATTAACTCTTATTGGTAAAGCACATATAAAGATACATATACATGAAATGTGCAATTCGGGAAAAGTTGAGAGCATGGCCACCCAAGCGCATTAGAAATGATGGACTAGAGTGATTGTTGCAAGCCCTTGAGATACAAGGGGAGCTCTAACCCCAACTATTAGGCTCTATGACTCCACGCAATCACTGATTCAAGAGCTACATAGCGATTGCTTGCTCAACGTGTTTTTCACCAATAAACAATTATATGTTGTTGCATGGAATTTTTTGGACAAAAACTAAGGACAAATTTTTCTCAATCCACATTTCTGAGTCACCAAAAGAGCCCTCACCTATTGAGTGGTCAAGTGTTTTTTTAAGTAGCTACTTTGTTGGGAGCAACCCTTCTATTGGTTTTTGTAAAAATGCCAAGATGGCAATCACTTAATCTATTAAGTCCCGAGGCCATTTTTTTGTCAAATACGACTCAAAACTACCATTTCTGTTGCGTACATCGAAGAAAAAAAAAACATTTATTTTTCGATACATAACCGTAATATCTTATACTGCACTTGTTTGAGATCATGTGGTAAAATTCTCATGAAGTTTGACCATTGATACATTAAGATAGGTTGTTTGTTCATTTTGATTTGTTTGATATGCTGAGATCTAACAAACCATGAGGTGTCTTGCGGCGCTCTTGGTACCGCTCGTAAGACTAGCACGGGTGTATAGACTTTGTTTCGTGGCGTTTGGACCTTCAATGTAAAAGTTATTGAATTTTAGAGGTTTTATTACAAATAAAAAAATTAACTTTTATTGTGGCAACAACACAAGGCACATTAGTATGGATTGAAAGGTATTAGCATTCAAAGTTGTAAAAAAAAGTTTTTTCAAATGCTAGCTTGCGATTCTAGATGACTTCAATTGCCATTTGTAGAAAAAATTTGCACTATAGACTTTGAATTTAGAATTTTTTGTGTTGAAGAATTGAGTTGAGAGTCTAGAAAAAAAATTCAATGAAAGAAAACATGATTTTTTATTTTGAATTTTTTTAACTAGAAGTAGGTCCAATATTGAACTTAAAACTAAATCATTAATAGCTAAGTGATGGGATTGAAACACAATAATCCCAACGGTAAATTTGTTCTAGCAAGCAAAATTAACCTTGTCAGACAAATTTATTGGAAAAATTGTGAAAAATGCATTCAAAAATGAAATCAACATATTATTTTCTTTAGAAGATGCTCTAATTGCTCAAAAAATAAAATTGTCCATAACTTTCACACAATAAATCCAAATGGAATTAACCAAAGCTTCCCATAAGTACATGATTACAATATACAAGAAATTAATTTTAAAAATTAAATTTTTTGTGTGTGATGGGTTTTTGCCCTCCACACCTAAAAAAGGGATTTTTCGTGCCACCTTTTTTTGCTTTTGATCACCAATTGAAATAGCAATTATATTCTTACAAACCTAATGAATTTTTGTATGTTCACCAAAAAAATCCAAAAAATCATGATAGATATTGAAACTATAGGGGCCTACCCAAAATCCATTTTGTCCCTCGAGGCGACAATGGGACTTTAGGGGTTAAAATTTGGTGAAGCATTTTATTTCTTCGTAAATTGTTCTTTAGAACCAAAAAAACACTTTTCAATCAAATTCATACATGTCCAAGTTTGTCCAAATTTGTCAATTTCCTCCATATTTGTAATGGAAATTGAAAATTTTCTGACAAGAAAAGATGACTTTTATGTTGCAAAAAATAGACATTTATGTTGAAATGGTGCAATCTGGCACCACGGTGCCCAAAAGAGAAGGGCTGAAACMTGGGAGAAAAACAGTGGGGGTGCAAATTCCGTCTAGGACCACTAGAGGGCTGATTGCGAATGCCTGGGTTTCCATGCTCGGAGGGACTGCATCAGTGTTTTCTTCTTCAGTCTTCTTCAAACGGCCGGGGTGATTTGACTCCTCGCTCGGCCACTCAATAAAACCCTGAAATTTTTTATTTTCCATACATGATAGAATTTGCAAGTTCTGAATTCATATTTGCAATCAGAGGCCCCAAATTAGTCATGAGGCATATACAATGCAAATTAATTGGGCCCAATATAGGGGGCATTTTGTTTTATTTGCACCCTTGGAATTACTTGGAGTGGCCGAGCGAGGGGGCCAGTCCACCCTGGCCCTTCAAACAGCCAGGGTGAAATGACCCCCTCACTGCCCCTTTTTATACCCCTTGGTGAAACACTGAAATTCTTTTATCTGCCACATATAACAAAATTTGCAAATTCTAAACTCATATTTGCAATGAGAGTCTCCGAATGAGCGAAGGAGGTGAAGAAATACAAAATTGATGCGGCACAAAATAGGAGACAATTTTTACATTTACCTTCGGACAGGGGCAATGAGGGGGCCAGGTCACCCTGGCCTCTTCAAACTGGCTCAAGACAGGAATGAGGGGCCGTTGGGCCGTTGCTGCGGAAGTCCATTTGATTCAATTTCCCATTCGCACTCATCCATTCGCCCTAATAATACTTTTCCATTCAATTTTATAAAATATCGACCCTAAAGAACGCTGCCACCCCCAAAGATTCTCGCTCGTCGACGCTCGGCTCTCGTAACTACAATGGGTCTTTCGACTGTGGTCGTATTTTCACGCTACTGTTGACATCTAGACATCATTGCAACGGGGCTCAGTTTCGAATCTAATCCCTAAGGTTTTGGCAGGCYGTCGGCAAGGTGTTGCCTGAGCTGAACGGGAAGCTGACTGGCATGGCTTTCCGTGTGCCCACTCCTAATGTGTCAGTGGTTGATCTGACTGTGCGTCTTGAGAGACCTGGATCGTACGAAGACATCAAAGCCGCCATTAAGTGAGTTTCTTTTGACGTGACTAGAAGTGAACTGGTTGGTTTACATGAGAAAATTGAATATGAATTGCTAGATATTATAGTTCCTGACAAAACTTTCATGGATTCGTGGTGCAGGGCCGCTTCTGAGGGACCCATGAACGGTATTTTGGGTTACACTGAAGATGCTGTTGTATCGAATGACTTCATTGGCGACGCAAGGTATATGAGACGTTGCAAGTGGGTTGCCATGGGATGAGACATCTGTTGACTCTAGTGTGGCTTGTCGTTTCTATTTCTGAACGATTTTTTTTCTTTTTAATGCAGATCGAGTATCTTTGATGCCAAGGCAGGGATTGCTCTTAGTGACAAGTTCGTGAAGTTGGTGTCGTGGTACGACAATGAGTGGGGCTACAGGTAATAGCACGTCTCTTTATCCTCGGTCATTTTTGAAGATCTCTGACATTGTGACATTCCGGTTGTGGCATTACAGCTGCAGTCCTGACAGTATTTTTTTGTTGCAGCAACCGGGTGGTGGACCTGATTTTGCACATGGCTGGAGTGAAGGCCAACCTGAACTAGGATACTACTTGCCATCGATTTTCACGCAGATCCTATTCAGCAGTACCAGAGGACTTGAAATTGGGGGTCATTCAGGCAAGAGTTGAGGAACAATAACAGCAGAAGAGACTTCCTAATGGCTCCTACTATAGGACGAGCCGCTAGTGAGAGCGGATAAGGAAGGTAGCCATCGGTTTGATGCTGGATCTGCAACCGACTTCATTTAGGAATCTGATCGAGGCGGGTGTTCCATTTTGTTAGAGTTAGGGTTCAGAGTTCCAATCGTGGAACCATGCCGTTTAAATGTGCCCTTTTACTTCAGTTTAGTGAAGAAATGAATAATGTTCTCACCGATCGTTCGTCTTTGTTTGTTGGTTTCATGGGAACTATGTCTGCGCAARTCTGTTGCGTCGGTCGAGATGGCAGCGAGCGATGCATTTGTAGAGTACCAAGTTTCTGAGGCTCGGTGTAAAATGATGGTGCTCTGAGAGTGTAAGAACACTATGGCTGATTGGCGCGATAACGCGCAACATTCGATGTGGTATAGAATGCGTTTCGATCTTTATTGTTGGATTATGACTCCTATTCTCTGGTAGTTCCAGATCAGTGGCCAGAGACATTTAGCCAAGTCATGGTCATATTACTYGCTGATTCAGTGGTCAGATATATCTTTGTTGATAACAAGGATCAGTTCCTTTGTGCTATTAGTATCCTGTGAATGTGGAGAATCTTTTGCCCAATGGGATGGACTCTGCTTTTGACAGGGCTTTTCATAGCGCTATATTGATAGTGCAGGGTATTCTGCCCTTATGCAGGTGAAAGGTCGACACCCCCTCATATCAACACGTTTCTTGACCCCTCATAGTATTGGTCCTTTTGATGCTACTTTTGGTTGGGACAAAAAGTTTTTGGGCTAGAATTTTGCATGGAAAACTTATAAATCAAGTAATTCATCTACTAAGTATATCCAAGCCCTCACTTCATCTTCATAATATTTGTGAGTCCTCACTTCATAGTATTTGTGAAAGATTTGGTACCTGAGGATTTTAGTGGGGAAGTTCCAAGAGATTATAAAGTATCTGATCTTTCAGATTGTAGAAAGTTGTTTTTGTGAGTCGTAATCTTCCAAAAGGGAACAATGTTGCACCTCAAAATCAATTTGAAGCATTGGAAGTTTACTTGAATTTAGGTCAAAGCTAAGAGATAGCTTATTCATTATGGAAGAAGAGGAAGAGATAACAATAGAATCCATTCCAAAGAAAGAGCCCAAGGAAGAAATTAGRTCAACGAGTCCAACTACAAGCTTAGAAGTGGCTCAATTGAAGAAAGAGATTCGATCCCTACGTTATGAAAATGATTCYCTTCACAAAGARGTAGAGTCTTGCAGAGAAAACATTCGAATTGCCAACAATGCATTTCARAGCTTGCGGGARCATTTGCGAGCAGTGGTAGACAAGTATATGACAGACCAAGGGCAAAGTGAAGTGGAGCTTCAAGGCTTGGATAAGCAAGCCAAACAAATCATCGAGCGGATCCAAACAGTTGCTAACAAACTAGAGGAGGATAATGCATTGCTAGTGGAAAAGTTGCAAGAAGCCATCAAATAGTATGTGAGTGGACAACCACATACAAAAGCTAGATTTTACTCTCAGCCATTTTTTAAACTAAATATTTCTTTAATTTTCTTGTCCGTAACACTTGAGTTTCAATGAGCGACCTTTGCAAGATTCTCAAAGTCATACTATTGGGAAGACTAAATATTATGTTGTTTTCCTTGTAAAGCTTTACTTGTACCTAGCAACATTTACAAGAGTCTCAAAGCCACATTGTAGTTTAAGTTAAACATTCATTTGTTTTTTTGTGAAATTTCCTTCTAACATTAGTAAGACCTTTGCAAATTCTAATAGAAGGAAGCATAAGCATGACTATTAATTACTTTGTATTGTGTTGTAAACCGACCTTCTAGGGTAGACCAAGCTTTAACTAGGAGGAATTTTACAAGAATTGTTGGCATTGTTCCAAATGCAAAAAAGCTCTTGCAACAAGGTCCTCTAGTTGAATTTGTATACAAAACTTAGTTGCCAAGAACATAATATGGAAATCTTGTGCTCAAATTTCGAGTGACATTTATCAACTATAAATATATTTATAGGTGTCATGTTTACAAAGCATGACTTTATTCAAATGAATGAAAAAATGTAAGTTGGAGTATTTAGTTAAAAATTGTGTGAGCTAAGCAATTGTAGCAATTGTGTGTGCAATTGTATAGGGGATTCCATCTTACAGTCTCAACCCACTAAGACTTAGGCTTACAACCTCATGTGCAAGTGTCTAATATTGAAGAATTTATATTAGAATCAAGGAGAAAATATAACTAGCACGTTTCATAGAACCCTTGCATGAAGATCGCTTTTACTAAAAGCACTTAGTTCTCTATATGAGAGAAGCAAAGGTTTGTAGCCTAAGTTGTTTTAAAGAAACACTTCACCGGCATGGTTGCTTATCTTGCACACTAAGTAGTTGTTGTTCACTTGGAATAAGTTCCAGTCTTTTTGAGAAGCTAATCTCAAACCAATGTTGCCAAAAAGAAGTGGATATAAGGAAGAGTATATTGCATTGGTTGAAACAAAATGCTAACAAAAATGGTGGATCAAATAATACTCATTCGAGACATGCCTTCATTACCCTCCATTGAAGTTGTTATATTTTGTGGAAATTGATGTTGCTTTGAGGTAACTCTCTACCCATGATAGGCAAAATGCCAGCCAACCCATCACAGGTAGGATTATATTGCATGTGTACATTCCAGTTTAGTGAACTCAATAGGTTGACCTGAATAGTGAACTCAAGACCTCAGTTGCACTTTTGGGTGTACCCACCACCTTACATGAGTTGTGGAGATTGTATTCTTGCATCCATGAATTGTGCACCTCTTCGCATGCACGTTATGCACATCATTTGTCATGCTCCAAAGCCATCATAGTTACAATGTTGGATATCCGTCAAGCCTGTGCAGCTGACACCCCATGTGGTTGTCTCATGACGAGTGTAAATGAGATCCAAAGACTATATGTTAATATCCATTGGTGTTTGTCATCAAATTAATTCCCATTCGTCTTTATCACAATCTTCTCTTTATTTGTTGTTTGCAAATTCCAAAAAACAAGAAAAAGATGAGACTCTCCTGAATTGATTTGACCTATTCGTGCAAGATGACAAATTTTTCTATATTTTTTACAATTTTTTTTATGGAAATGTTAGTGGCATTAGCAAAAGTGTTCTGTTGGTTGGTTATTGCAGTACGCCAAAATGATGTAAACATCTTTCGCACAGTTTTGTGGTTGTCATTTCTCAATCAATCACGTACTAAATGTTGTCCAATCAATCACGTACTAAATGTTGTCCAATCCATCACTCTACTTCAGTGTGAGAGGAGTGGCCATCAGCAAGGACAAGAAAACAAGCTGCAGGTCTCCCCCCTCTTTCCAAGTTATCGGGAGTTATCCGGAGTGCGAAGGCATGTTAAATCAAGTCCATTTTTTTTTTCAAATAAAGTCAAGTCAAAATGGACTTATCAAAACTCAATACCATGGATTGCTTGGAAAAATAAAATTTAATTTCACTTTTTGTTTTCTGCTCACCTGTTTAAACCCCCACTGGCATATCCCATCTCACCTTTTTCACATGTAAACTTCCATTTGTCCTTCTTCAATCTGAGCCACAATATATAAAATGTGTATGTGGAGGTACTCCAATGCACATCAACAGCTACAGTACAATTTCCAGCCAGACTCTGCCAATACAATATAAATGGCTGTACTAGTTGCACTCGCAATAATTTATAATCCTATTTGAAATAACTTTTCGTTCTTTTCAAGCAGAGTCAAGGATAAATTAAATGTGCTCGTGGAATCTCTCCAATGCACTACCAATATCCACATTATTATCAAAAAGCAGTTAGAAATATTCTATATGGTTAATATGAGTTTCGCTCACAATTTTTGTAAAGTAGGTTAAACCCATTTGAGCCGTACCCATTTGAGCCATACCCATTTGAGCCGTACCCAAGTTGGTGTACTGACAGGGAAAGTCTGCAAGTTAAAGCAGCTCTCCAAAGCCACCAAACAACAATTGTCTGCACAGACAGACAGTTTCGACATCAGACACAGTGTCTGTCATTTTAAACTTTTTTTGCATAATATAAAATCTACTGAAAATTTGTGTCTAGCCCTTTCAACTACGCAGAGCCAATAAATGGATGTACTTTACGAGTGGAATCTCTCCTGAATGCACCATGAGCATCCACAATACTGTAACTTATTGCCAAAGCACATTGATTACGTGGTCATGATCGACGTAAGGTAGGAGGTTCTAGAATGGAGCACGGTCTAAAACCAATAAAGCTCTGTAGGTACATTTTGTACTCTCCAATGTACAAGCAGTCTACACTTGAGGAGGTGGTTAGTTTTAGAGCCCATTGAAATGCACTTTTCTGCAACTTCAAAAATTCATAACTAATTCCAAAAATCTCCAAAAAAATATGGAACGACTTGGGTTAGATGTCAATTCCACTTGTCTTTCAAGGAAAATTTACTGAAAATTATTTCAAGCAATTTCACCTTGCTAAAATTCAGCTTAGATGGGCGCACTTTATGCACCTCCTACCTTAGTTGCACTCCCAAATGAATTGACAAGCCGTAAGTGTCTGCGCCACCCGCCGTGTCTGAGTGGGTCATGAAAAATTAGAGGTCTTTATATATGCAGCTCATCCAAGGCTACCAAACGACAATTTTCTGCCGTATTTCAACATCATGCACACCGTACATTTTCTGTCAGGTTGATGTTGGAGAATGGTGAATTGCACGCAATTTTCGCATAACTTAAAACTGATGGAGTTTGCGCAGTGAGTGTATGTGGGAGTTGGTGTTGGTGTTGGTATAGTCATGGGCGAATTCTGCATCCATTGTGTGCGAGCTCTGTTGTACTTCTGTCAGCTGATTTTGTTTTTCACCTACTGTACTGTACTCCACCCAATAAATTATCAATGTCTAGTACACGTGGTTGGACGAGGGGCTTGCGATAATTGTCATGTGCTGCAGTCTTGAAATCAAAAATCTTGTCTGTGGACGGTGGAAACCACCAGGAACGCAAAGCCGCACGATGATTTAAGTTACGACTTCAATTCCTGCCCTGCCGTGAGGACGAGGGTACAGTACTTCTTGTAAGGAAAGTGTCCTTGTCTCCATTATTGAGTCTTCTCTTTTCGTCCAAAAAATGATAAAATAAAAGGCACTCCAAGCTGAGTGCCTGGGGTGTTTCTTTTTTTGTGTCAAAAAATAGGAACACAAGTGCAACTGAGTTCTGTCTGTCTAGGCTGCTTTGCAAGGCTGACAGGTGCAAAGTAGCTCGTAAAAAGAAGGAGCATTTTTGGCTTTTTAAATGTTTTTTTAATAGTGAACAAAAAAGCTCATACATAGTTTTAAGTGACATCGATTGAAAAGTGCGAGCATGGTTTTTTTTTGCTATTGTAAGTTATTCAAAAGTGAATCAATGTGCATTGCGTGACATACCGTACCTGAGAGACAGCCATGGACGGACGACACAGCAGTTACCGTTTCAAAATGAAATAGCTTCAAGTTCATGATTCTCTGTATGTTTTTTTTGTTTTTTTGAAACATACGACTTTTTCAGGGTCGCAGCGTGGACTGACACAATACATCCCATAGCAACAAGTTTTTGACAGAATTACATGCCACAGGTTTTTTCCCCATCAGGAAACAAGTAGAGGAACAAGAACAACCCTGGTGCGAGCAATGTGAGCACTGAGAATTGAACCAGCAACCTAGTGGATGCACTTTGTGGTTCTTACCACTTGCACCATCACCCGGGGTGGTGTAGGGTCATCTCGGACCAAATTCTCTTTATGTTTGGTTCTGTTCATTTGTGGCTTGTTACCCATGTGGGATATATCTACAGTTCCATGCATATCATATGTGAGATGAGGCCTGCCTGAGAAAAAAATATTAAATGTTTTATGATGACCCACAGGGAGGCAGCACCATCTTCTGGCTGTCAAGACTTTTTTTTGCTCAAGGGCCACGTGTTAAAAAAGAAAAAGAAAAAGAAAAAGAAATTAATTCAATTTTAAAAAAATTAAAAACTTTTTTTTGCATTAACAAGGCCATCAAATTACAACAGCTGTAGCTCATCCACTGTCTTGTGACTCAGCTACTTGTGGATCAAAAGAGTTGAATGTGCAAACTGCTTCCAGATTTAACTTACATGAAATTAGCTTGCCCATCACAAATTTTTCACACTATATAAATATTTATTGGAACTGTACAGTCAGGTCCAGTTCATTTACAAACTGCCTAAGTGCCTATGCGAGCCATTTCAATTTTTATTTCATAGTATAGGGGAAAAATGAAATTTTTTGTTTTGCATAATTAAGACCCAATTCTTGTGCAATCCCAATAAAGACTACCAAATTTCATTTTTGGTGAATTTTTGAAGTCAATTTTCATGGTTTTACATAATATTTTATTTGAAAACAATTGGTGATGAATTTTTTGAGTCAATTGCACAAATTTGTAGGGAACATCCATATACACATATTTCAAATTAAAAAAACATGGAACCATTAACAAGTGATTGTTGAGCTAGGAAGAATTTAGTGTGAAGCATCTTTTGACCAAATTTCATGAAATAGATAAGACAGAACCACCTATAACTGAACGAATGAGGAATTTTGGACAAATCTGGAGCAGTGGAATGCAAGGTAAATAATTTTAGAGGTGTGTTGATAAAAATGATGGGGATTGCAAAAACTTTGGTAATTTTATTGCATGAATTGAAATTATTGTGAATTTTCAAAGGCAAAAAATGCCCCAAACTCATTGCCAATCCCTAATTCCAATCACTCAAAAAACTACTTTTCCACTCACTACTTCCTACTTTCTTGCACACCATGTTGGGACATGTGTTATAACTTTGAAATTTTAGTGACTTGGAAGATTTCATGTGAACTGTCAGTCCCAACTTTGAAAAGGAGAAAAAAAAACATTTTGGCCTTGGATGAAAATACGTCAAATCTATAGGTTGGTTGTTGGACCCTAATCAGGTGTGGGTGGTTTTACCTTATTTTTATATTTTACCTAAATTTTGGCATTTGACCCTAACATTGAAACTAATATTGTACATTTTGAACATGCCAGTACAATTGTTTTGTCAAAATCTAGTTAAAATTAAAAATATCTATTTCACGAAGTTTGGTCAAAAGACACTTTGCTCTGGATTCTTCCTAGCTCATAATTTTGTTACTTAAAGGGGTATTTTTTTAATTTGAAAGATGTGCATATGGATGTTCCCTACATATCTATGCAATTGCATTAAAAAAATTCATCACCAATTTTTTTTAATAAAATATAATGTAAAACCATGAAAATTGGTTTCAAAAATTCACCAAAAATGGAATTTTGCTTTTTTAAAACTAAAATTTGGTATGCTTGATTGGAATTGCGTAAGAATACAATAATAATTATGCTTACAAAAATACAACAACTATACTACACGTTGTAAGAGAAAATTTGAATGTCTCAAATTGGCAATTTGTAAATAAATTGGACTTGACTGTACAAGAATGCACTACTTTTGAACTAGTTATTGGAGAAGTTAAAACTCATGAACCTCCATGTGTACAAATGGAAGTATTTGTTGACTTTGATGACTTCTAGAGTAACTTTCTTGGGGTGAGGCATCCTAATTGTAAAGGCAGCCTAATTTCACTATTTAGTATAAATCCAGGCCTTATACATATGAATTTATAGTTTGGTTTAGGGTAAAATTTTACTGAAAATCCCCCCCAAAAGTCATTATTTATAATCTTATGTCTAGGACTATACTTTAAAACTCATATAAAACACCCCTTTTTCCTATAGTGAGATGGCCACAATATATTCTAAATTTTTTAAAAGACTCTAAAAATATGTTCACACTCTTTAGTATCTATACATCCAAAAGGTGTATGAATTTATTGTGAACCACCTAAAACACTTGTATGTCATCACTTGCAAAACCCAAAAGTACTTTTATTACATCTGCCAAATGCCCATTAAGCTATATCACTTATTTTAGACAATATTAAGCGTTTTAGCATATCCTATTGAATAATGGTGGGAGGGATAATTTTCACCTGTCAAGGAACAAAAACAATAAAGATTACATTATTTTTTTTGTTGATTTTTCATCAAGTTTGGAATTAGTGAAAATTAAAGATGTGTAGATGTCTAACTTGTTCTTGATGTACCATTAGAGAAAATTTGAGGCCATGGGAGGGCTGCTTTCCTGTATGAAAATGTAAAAATTTGGAAAATATCAACCCAAATTGGCTGACACTAAATTTTGCTTGTAAAAATTAGCTTGTKAGCTCTATCGGATTTTCGATTAAAAATTTATTATTGTTATTTTTAGTATTATTTTTTAGTATTATCATTGTATAAGGTTTTCTAAATAGTTTTTTATTCTGTTATATTTGCTCATCTACCAAAACTAGAACAATTTTCTACAAGGGCCAAATTTTTCTATAATGAGACAAATCAATTTCCAAGAAGCACAAAACTAAAATGAGTTATTGACAAGTGTCAAAATGTGTTATTTGTCACAAAACAATGAATTAGATAAACAACATTATGTTCCCCTCATTCACAAAAACAAGTAACCATAAATTGTGCCAATGGGACCATTATTGAAATCTTATTTTATTTTATTCAAGCAAGATTCATTTCGGTTTTTTAAATGGCAACAATATAGAAATGTATTGTATTAAATCTTCTCATTGAACTCTTCAAAAGAAAACAAGGTCTTTATTTTAGATTCAATTTGTTCTACAGACACACTACACTTATTTGTCTTATTAGTGTGCGTGACAGTAATTTACGAAAGCCACACTATTTGTATAATAATATATTGATGGAGCCAGGTTGTAATATTATAGTTTTGCAACAACTCTAGCAATATTCAAACACTTAATAGTGTCTCTAATTTTGTATATGATACTAATTTTGCACCCTCACTACAAGGCCCACACTAATTTGTCTTACAATTAACAAAATTATCCTCATTGACCATGTACTATCAGTTTGCGTTGTAGGACAAACATGGAAGACGTTCTCAAATATGGAACACTCACTTTTAGAGCACTCACTCATGTGAACATCATTCATTTTTTGTGACCACCTAAGCCTTCTTTCTAATCAAGTTTCCAACCAACTTTTCATTTGTATTTGTTGTCATTTATCTTGCACGCAACAACTTAGTATAACATATTCCTTGTCCATGCATGATTTCTTTTCTATACTTGTCATCTAGATAATTTGATGGAAAAGTTTGATGCCACTCAATAGGAATGGCCAAGTGGCCACAATAGGTTGGCTTATCTTTATATACCCAATTTACTTATCTAAAGTCAACAGCAATATCATTATTTCTTCATTTGAATGAGATAATGAGGAAATAATCTTCAAAGAACTTGTATATATTGTATATCMCATATTCCATATGTATACCCATATGTCATGCCATATTAGTATTCCATATTATGCATACATATTCCATATAACGCACCATATATATTCCATATATCATATTCATATCAAATTTTGTTAGGTTTTGGTTTTAGAGTGGGTGGATGGGCCATGAAGTGTTTCATTTTATTTTTTTACTTGTGGGGTTTGCAGGTGTATCTCCTGAAGAACCAATGCACATTTTAGGCATGAATTTTGAAAGAATGACACTTTTTAGGTAGTGACAAAAAAAATGAAAATTTGTACATAATACTACAAGGTGTGGAATTTTTTCGAAAGTTTTCATTGCACGGATTGATCATAATTTTTGAAGTTAGAAGAAAAAATATTTTTTGACCTTGTCCAACACAACCAAAAACTTGAATTATTCCTAGAGTGAAATTTTTATACTATACACGTGTGTTTTTTAAACTTTATATCTTATATCATGTAAATTACATACAAACCAAATTTATGAAATAGAGGAAGAGCTTTACCCATTTTGCCAAATTTGTCCAAATTGCCCCATAAGTTCAAGGCAATATAWCTTTTGATTTGAGCACTTGATCATAAGAAAAAAAATTAAAATCSTACAAAGAGGGTACATGTTCACACCTTGTGTCAAAATTTCATGAACATCCAACCCAAATTGACTTCATGTGTAACTACTCAAGATTTCTCAAGTACGTTGAATGGTCACTTTCTCTTTTAGAAGTTAATTAATTGATAAGATATGTGTATGTCCCTTTTGAGGGGATAGTAAGAGGCTTACTACTAGTTGAAGTAATTGTGATACTTCTAAATAAGGTAGAAGTGCTCCTACTCAAAAATCAATTACCAACACCAAGGTCCATTTTTATTTCTTCAATGTACAAGTAGTGTACATTTGAGGAGGAAGTCACTTTTTGTGACTACTACATTCAACTTCAAAAATTCATTAGTAATTCAATGGAGGTTCAAAAAACATGAAACAATTTGAATTAGATGCCAGTTCCATTTTTTCTTCTTACAAATTTTGTTTGAATCTGTTTTCAAATAATTTAGCTTCTTCTCAAATGTAATCAACTTTTAAGGTAAACATGCCTATGATAGGCAAACCAACGGCATGACATGCACCAAGGAAACTACCCATTGGAGTCTTATATCAAGTCATGACAAATTTTTTCTAAACAATGGGATTAGGACTACATTAGGTTGATTTGTGGCCATGTTTAATGCCTTGGGAGATGGTCATGGAGTTATTAGTGACTGTCATAGGACACTTACACCTTTCTAGTGTAATAAAAAGTTATTTTTTGATTCCTTCATGTCATGGTCATGTTAGAAATACTTGTAGCCTTGTTAAAAAATGTTGTACGTGCTTTAGGGTGGTAAGATGACCATTATGGAAACACTTTTTGCTAATTTGGGATAGTCTACAAATTCTTTTGGGCCAATTGGGTAGCACTCTGCAAATTTTCAGAAAAAATTTATATTTTGTCCAAAAATTACAATTTCAATTGTTTCCTTCATTTCTCACATTTGTTTGTGTATGGCAAAAAAATCTAATTTTTTTTGCTAATGGAAACAAGACAAACTGCGCATTCTACCTATCATAGGCACGCTTACCTTAAATCAACTCTTGAAAGACTGGCTTTAACCTTTGAGCGCCCTAGCGTCTCAAATTTTGCCTCTCCAAATTGAAAGATTACCTTATTTGATTATTATAATCTTCTCAACAAATCACTTGTMCAATTTTTTTGCAGCTCTTGGCCTAATTCCACCATCGATTGGTACATTCAATTTTTTTGGATCTTGTTTTGGGTGACACTTTGATTGAAATGAGTTCAAAAGGATCTGAATTTTGGTAAACATGTGCTCGGCCCTTAGGAATTAAGAGCAAATTACCTTAGGTTGATAATCACTATGAATTTGTTGCAAGATAGCTAACTTAGTTCGGATTTTGATTTGGGTCCAAAACCAAATTCAGAGTACCACACGGCCAATACGATTGCTCTCAACCAATGTTATCCATGCTCTCAACTAATAGGATTGTTCAATTTTGAGAGTTTCATGGTTGTAGACCCTAGTTTAAACCCATCTTAAATAAGAGCTTGTCTCCTTTAGATGATTGGACCTGCAGGGAACTGAAAGGTCCATTGAAACTCATGAACTACTCAAGACTTTCCATTAGCCACGACCTACAACACCTCTAGCTCAACATATCTTGCCTAAAGGCAATGGAAGGATTGATGAGGGCCCGGTCACTTTAGCTTTGTGACTTGGACTTTTATTAGCACTGCAACTTGGAATGTAGCTAATTAATTTTGTACTTTGCTTATATATAACAGGGGCTAGTAAAGACTCCAGTCCCTCTCAATCTATTTTTCCGTAAAACATGGACTGGAGGCTGGAGGTCCATTTGGAGGTCTGACTCAAGACTTTAACCCCTAAAGTCCAGGGCTTTTTTTTCCATTTTTTACAAAGTGCCACAATGGCGGTATTAAATGTTACAGTGGTGCTCCAAATTACAACATTCATCCACATATTGGATGTATAGTATGGTTTTCATCCAAAATCTGGCAATTTCATCTACAATTTTTATAAAATCTAAAGTTGTTTGGCGATTTCATCCAAGTTTTTTGCCATTATTTTTGGTGTTTTTTAGCCAAATTATTTTTTCTAGTGCAATCTGGCACCAAAAAGCCAAAAAAAAAGCCCTGCTGAAGTCCCATTGTCCCCTCGGGGGACAACTTGGATTTCGGGCAGGTTCCTATGACCTTGATTTTTGATGAAACTTTTTGAAACTTTCTCAAAAGATAGAAAACTGATTATCTTTGTGAGAATATAATTTTTATTTCAATTGGTGCCCGTGAGCAAAAGTTATACCACAAAAACCTCAGAACTAAACTCGGTGGGCAGCAAAACAAATTTTGCAAAAATTCAAAATGAAATTTTTAAATATTTTTTTCTGAAATTATATATTTTTGTCTACATGTCAAGATTTGATTCATTCTATTTGGACTAGTAATGAGAAAGTTATGGACAATCTTGTTTTTTAGGCAATCTAAGGATTTTCTTGAAAAAAAACTTATAGGATTCATTTCTGAATGCAATTTTCACAATTTTTCAAAATAAATTGTTGGACAAGGTGAATTTTACTTTCTAGAACAATCTCACCATTGGGATTAATGTGTTTCAATCCCATCTTACAGCTATTAACCATTTAGTTTTTCTTTGAATCTCGAACCTTCTTCTACTTAACAATTTTTTAAAGATTGAAAATCACATGTTTTTTTTTTAAAATTTTTTTCCTACACTTTCAACTCAATTCTTCAACATAAAAAATTTTAAATTCAAAGTCTGTAGTGCAAAAAAAATTGACAAATGACGGTCAAAGTCATCTGAAATTGCAAGCTAGTGTTGAAAAAAGCTTTCTTTTTCCACTTTGAATGCTAATATCTTCCAATCTTTAAGGTCAAACTTCATGAAACTTTTACCACATGATCTAAGACAAGTGAAGCACAAGATCCTATGGTTAGATTTTATAAAAAAATATTTTTTTGTTTTCTTGGATGAATGCAACAAAAATGACAGTTTTTACTGGTTTTTGAGAGAAAAATGGCCTTGGGACTTTAGGGGTTTAGCTAGCAACACCCAAAAGTATCACTAGTCGCTTTTTGACACCTAAAAAACGACCTAAGTCCAAGTGCAAGTGTGCCCAAATCCAAGCGCAAGTGGACCCAAAGTAGACAGGTGGGGTTCCAAGAAGTTGTCACTTTTCCAATAAGTGGCCAATCACCCACTTGAAATCCACGCTTAAAGTGTGTTGCTTTTGGGTGTTTTCGTGCCCACTTTGGTGTTAGTCTAGTGTCCACAGTAGGTGCATCTACTTAGTTGTTTTCAAAAATTTGTATCATATTCATACAAACTCAGAAAATTAAGAAACCAATTTTGTTGATTTCCTATTCCATTTCCTAACAAGCACACATCATTTTATTTTGTAGCTACCTTCAAAATCTGCAAAAATTTAAATGAAGTGTTGCTTTTAGCTGCTTCTACCTTAATGAAATGGAAATGTCCTAACCTCGCCTCATCTGTCATGTAGAATATGGTCTTAGTTCAACTCCATCTGCATGTCCTCCAAACGTATTGCATCCAGGGATGGTGAGTTGTTTGTTCGGAATCAGCAAGGGCCTTGCCCTTGTTTTTTCTCTTAGTTTGTTAAGTTTTTCTGGCTCTGTGTTTTTGGACCAACCCCTGTGGCTTGGCTGTTGTTTTTTCGTATCTCTTTGCAATGAAATTCATTAGTTTCAAAAAATAAAATAAAAATAAAAATAAATGTCCTTACCTCCAGAAATCGGAGGTCCGGAACTGTAATGGCAATGGGCTCTAAGGTAGGAGGTCCATAAAGCAACCATTTAAGCACTTAAACTAAATTTTGGGGAGGTAAACATCTTGAAATATTTTTCAGTAAATTTTTGTTGAAAGACAAGAGGAAATGACATGTGGCTCAAGTTGTTTCATATTTTTTGGAGCTTTGTGTAATCAATAATGAATTTTTGAAGTTGAAACGCCATAGGGCTCTGAAAGCGACCACCTCCTAGAATGTACACAATTTGTACATTTTTGTACATTGAAGAAAGCAAAATGTACCTCTGTTTCATGTTCAGTTCAAAATGCCCAGTGGGGGTTCGAGCCTCCTACCTTAACAGCACATGTGAGGACTGAAGACTTGAGCAATTTGCTGCAAACCACCGAAAGTAGAATTTGTAACAGTTCCTACAGATCCAAATTTAAAGGACTAGGAGTGATTGAATTGCAGTGTCTGTGGCTTTGGTGCCTGCTGAAGTTGTGCATTGATGAAGCTCCTCACTTGCAGGGGCTTGCCAATTAACCCCTAGATGGTTTTGACTATGTTTTAACCAAAAACGCTCCAAAACTGTCATTTTAAATACGAGTACCAAATTTTAGAAAAAAAAACATTTTCTGACACATGTAACCATAGGATCTTGTAGTACGCTGGTTTGAAAAGATGTGGAAAAAATTTCAGAATTTTCGCCACGTAGATTGCAAGATATTAGTGTTTGAATTGGCAAAAATCATTTTTTTGGCCCTGCGAAAAATCGGGCAGCTGCACTTCACAAGCTCACATTTGTATGAAAAAATGTCCAAAATGATGGTTACTCTTTGGATTCATTCTTCAAGGCAAGTTGGTTACATGCTTGAAAAATTTCAAATCATTTGGAATCTTACAACATATAGGAAAAAAATAGTAAGTAGAAAGAAGTAGAAATGACTCAAAATACTAAATTTCAAACAATTTATTTATGGAATTGAAAAATGCCAAT
Organism: Pleurozium schreberi; assembly: GCA_006891605.1. Classification (NCBI taxonomy): domain Eukaryota; kingdom Viridiplantae; phylum Streptophyta; class Bryopsida; order Hypnales; family Hylocomiaceae; genus Pleurozium; species Pleurozium schreberi. Next base: position 117,576 of record VACF01000881.1, on the reverse strand, counting down.
CCCAATGGTAAAATGTTGTAATAAACAATTCACACCTACTGGTTTTATTTTTTTCCAAAAATATTATAAATTGAATTAAATAATGGATTTCAAACTTTTTGTAGAGTAGAGATTCTATAACTACCTATAAACTACCCCAAACTAAAACCGTCCTCGTAACTTTTGACTTGATGATCAAAATAGAATGATTCAAAGCTTTACACTTAGATATAAATCTAAAGAACCAATTTCAAATTTTTATTTAAAAAAAAAGTGATTTTTAAAAAATTTGTTTTGCTGCCCGGACTGCCCGCCAAGCAATGCAAACAACATATCATACAATACCTTTTTAAGTATGTAGTCAAAAGTTATGTAAATTGTTGGGCCTTAAAGCTACTCCTCGAGCACATGTTTTGTGAAAATTTCAAAGAAAAATGATAAAAACTCCATTTGTAGTGAGTTGCCTGAAATCGCTACGCTGCCAAAAAACGCAATTTGAGCATTTAGGGGTTAATAGGATTTTACTTAATGAGTGCGCACTCAATGAGGTTCCCTTTTCCTCAATGTAAAATCAACTTTGGTTCTAACTATAAAAAATGTGGGGAAATTATGTCACCATTCAGCTCCAAAAATCCGTTTGCAATTTGAATATTCCAATGAAAAGTAATGCAGAAATTTCACTAGGGGTAAGAGGGAAGGTTTTGTTCATTACTATTGATATGAAGAATTCTTATCACAAAATGGTTTTGGGGATGAAAGGTGAATTGATTTCGTACAAATTTTAAGTTAAAATATTCTTTTAAATTGATTTACTATGCTCCTATGAGGTTCGAAGTTCTCGTACAAATGAAATTACTTTGTTTTAATTCACAATGGCAAATGGACAACTCACAACTGTAAAGACATCAATTTCTTATAACTTTTGTGTCCTAGAAATTAGGCCTCCTTAACACTCAATTATTCTCCTAATTAAAGTGGAATTGATTATCCCATCACAATTTGGATTACTCTTTTGTAATTTCACACTCTTTCTTTAGTTGACACATTTAAGAATTAGTCCTATCGTAGGGATGCATATAAATTTGAAAAAAATGTCCTCAAGCATGCACACTATGCTATGCACTGAAAAGATGGCTCCCCATCTTGCATACCCCGGGGCAAAATTAAAAATCAAAATTGAAAATACCCACCCCCACCTCCCTAAATACGTACAAAATATGTGTACAAAATATATATTACGTACAAAATATGTGTACAAAATACCTGTACAAAATACGTGTAAAATCCCATATTGATTGTCCATCCCTAAACCTTCTGAAGATTATAAGAGGTGGAAGGAGGGACGTGAATTTAAAAAATTTAATTTTTTATTTTTAAAATTTTAAAATTTTAAAAATTTGCCAAGGGGTTGAAGTTAATAATAAAAAAATGTTGTCTTTTGGGTGCATGCCTCACTATGCTATGCACCCAAAAGACAACACACTATGGCCGTATGAGCACTTATGGTTTATAAAAATCCAAAATATTTACGTTGTTCCTTAGAAGGTAGCAATTTACATTATCATGAAAATTTGAAATTCAAATTCAAAATTTATGATTATGTCGTTGACAGAGCAGATGTCTAGTTTTGTCTTAGAATCAAAAATCAAATTTTCAAATTTTTCATAGTTGAATGTGCCTTCACCAAATTTCATTATGCTTTCACTTTTGTATGAATCATAACATTCAGTAGCCTCATCAGGCACCGCCTTGGCTTAGGATAGATGGTGTGCAATATACCACACCCAACAGCCTTTATCAATAGCTAATTGGACATGTGGAGGATGTACAAGATGTTGGGTGTGGAATATTCCACACCATCATTGTAGAGGCCATGTTTGTTACTGAATGTTTTGATAGACAAAAACCACATTGTAGAAACAAAAGCAACTCCAAATTCAGTTTGACAATAACCCAAGAGAAACTCTTAAGTTCAAGTTTAATGTCAGAAATAGTTTACGAAAAGTAAAAACCTCCCTGCACTTTTCACAAGCTTCTCTTTCAAATCATCATGACCAACGATTTTGACTCTCTTCTTATGACTATTACACACTTCCATTCAAAATCAATGATTACTATTTAACCCCTAAATGCCCAAGATTTGATTTGTTTTGAACTTCTAGAAATTTACTCCAAGTTGAACAAAAAAAAAACATTTCGATAAACAAATTTGAATTGTAACCGTACAAATTTAAACTAGACATGTTACAAATTACTTTGGAAAAGAAAACACAACAATATCACTCTTATGAGTTGGAAGATTATAATGTTTAACAGAGAGGATGTCAAAACTACAGCAAAATTTCAATCCACTTTTTGCATGGTGAATCTAAAAAGTTTGTCAATCAAAATATATGAGGTTATAGGGCCCAACATGTACAGTGGGGTACCAATCAAAATGTCGTTTTCGAATTCGCAGTGAGAAATTTTTTGAGTCTTGCCAACTTTGAAAGCCTCCCGAGAGCTCAAAAATTGGTATTTTACCACGAAATTTTTACCAAAGAATTATCTTTAAGTTAATTATATGTATGCCAAATTTTAAGGCCAAAAGATTCACCGAAAAAAAGTTATTCAAAATCTACCAACATTGGTAGYTGTGGAAATGTTTTCAGTGCTACCAACTTTGACAGCCTCCCAAAGATTGAATTATTTTTATTTTGCCATGAAATTCTTGTAATAAAAACCTCTTTATGTCAATAACATATGATAAAAATTTCAAGGCCAAAAGATCWATACAAAAAAAGATATTAACAATCTACCAACATGTGTAGTTGTGGGAAACAATGGGGGAAACCATTTCATTGCTACCAACTTTGACACCCTCCCAACGGTTGAGAAATTGTCTATTTACCATAAAATTTTTGGCACAACATGCTCTCTATGATAACAACATTCATGCCAAATTTCAAGGTAAAAAAATTTATACAAAAAAAAATATTTACAATTTACCAATGTGTGTAGTTGTGAGATACCTTTTATTAAAGACATTGAAATTGTTGAAGTATGTCAGACAATCATGCTTCTAGATTCTAGATTRAAATTCTTGAGATGATGCAATCTCTAATCATAAATGCTTCTCAAAAAAATCAAGGATAGCCAAATTTAGTTGTGTACACTTGTCACATCTCAAAGACTGCACTTGTTTAAAAATTGGAGACCATACATGCATGAAGAAGCTTTTTCCTCTCAATAAGAATGCTTGCATTTATAATAGAGCATTACAGAAGGTGGGATGTGGAATGATGAGAGAAGCAAGTGATGGGTGATTATTTTCTAAGCACATGATCGAAACTTTGTGAACATGAGTGATTGAGTGCATGAAAGATGAGTTAATTGAGTAAGTCTAGGCTATGTGATAATTGAGTGGATGAGGCATGGGATGAGTGTCTGAGGATATATGGAGGTATGTGAGATTTTTTTTACTAGTGAGTGAGGTTATAACTTACATGTGGTGAATGAGTGAAGGCTGTGATGCAAGATGATGGTGAGTGATTGAGGGTATGTGAGATTTTTTTCCTGATGATTGAGTGAGGTTATATATGTGCTCAGTGAGTGAGGCTGGATCATGGTGATTAAGTGAAGGCTAGATCATGGTCACTGAGTGATGGCTATTTTAGATGAAACTCGTGCTCGCATAGTAGGTTTGAGTGAGGCAGGAAAGACAAGAGTTGACATTGCAGCTATTGTTGGAGTCCATGTTAGAACAATTCAGAGGGTAGTGAAGAAATTTCGAGAAGATGGAACCTATAAGATGAAATTTGGCATGAATGTTGTTATCATAGAGAGCATGTTGTGCCAAAAATTTTATGGTAAATAGACAATTTCTCAACCGTTGGGAGGGTGTCAAAGTTGGTAGCAATGAAATGGTTTCCTCCATTGTTTCCCACAACTACACATGTTGGTAGATTGTTAATATCTTTTTTTGTATTGATCTTTTGGCCTTGAAATTTTTATCATATGTTATTGACATAAAGAGGTTTTTATTACAAGAATTTCATGGCAAAATAAAAATAATTCAATCTTTGGGAGGCTGTCAAAGTTGGTAGCACTGAAAACATTTCCACARCTACCAATGTTGGTAGATTTTGAATAACTTTTTTTCGGTGAATCTTTTGGCCTTAAAATTTGGCATACATATAATTAACTTAAAGATAATTCTTTGGTAAAAATTTCGTGGTAAAATACCAATTTTTGAGCTCTCGGGAGGCTTTCAAAGTTGGCAAGACTCAAAAAATTTCTCACTGCGAATTCGAAAACGACATTTTGATTGGTACCCCACTGTACAACCCCAATCAATTTATAGCTTCTCAAAATCTACTCTACATTTTTCTTAAATGAATTTCTTATGCAATTTTGTCTCCAAGATCTCATGTATTTGAGGCTCATTTCCAACAACCCTCAACACTAGGAAAAGTCAAGATTACACACGGTACCCTAGCACAAAATCTTGAGTAGAAAAATTGCAATCATTTATTTTCGAGATCAGATTTTTAATGATAAAGCTAAACCTTAATAGGCATCTACCAAATATACAAACTACTAAACATAGCAACTTAGTTAGGTTTTCTTCAACTTCAAAGTTTTGTCGACACCACATTTTGGTGCCTTGGACGTTTAAGGTAGGGTGTTGTAAAAGTGACCCTTTACCACCTGATTTGCATTTTGGGGAAGCTAAACTCCTTAAAACAATTTTCAGTAAATTTTTGTGGTAAGCAAAATGGAATTGGCATCTAACCCAATTCGTTTCACATTTTTTAGGACCTTCATGGAATTAGTTATGAATTTTTGAAGTTGAAAACACAATGGTTTCTAAAAGCAACCCCTTCCTCAAATGGACAATTCTGGTACATGTTAAGTGGCAAAATCTACTAGATTGTTTTTAGAGACGAGTCACTTTTACAGCCCCCTTCCTTGGGGGTAAAAAAATCTTTGTTGCAAGATTTGGCCCATTCAAGGTACATGAAAGCCATTTCTAATCATTTCCTTTTCAATCACTCCAACTCCTTCTCCATATTTTTTTTTTTTTTTTTTCAAACTTTGTCCCATTCTAGATGCACGAAAGTCCGCCATTCCCTTTCTTTCTGTCACCTGGACTCTTGTCCATCCCCGCCGAAGCTCCATTATAGCCAACCCATGAGAGACAATGCAAAACAAGGCAATGCAAAACATTTTACCGAAATTGTTGCCATATCCAAGGCAATCATTAAGTTATTAGTTCATGGAATTTGCYCCGACAATTTAGCCTGAAATTTCTTTACTCCACAGCAGGGAATTCCCAATTTTTTTGGCTCCAACTATGTGGGAGCTTCATCCAACTATTTTTACCCAAATCGGGAGTTTGGGCCCCCCCAAAAAATTCAGCTTAAAATTACTTAATCCCACAGGGAATTTCCAAATATTTAGCTCAACTGACGGACTCTGTGAGTCTGTGGGAACTTCATCCAATGATTTACCCAATTGGACCCCCAAAATTTAGCCTGAAATTTCTTTACTCCACAGGAAATTTCCAAATTTTTAGCTCCGACTCTGTGGGAGCTTCAATCCAATGATTTACCCAATTAAGGGCACCACCCCCCAATTAAACCCCACCCAATTAAACCTAAAATTTCTTTCGAGAAAATTCTCTGACAACGGAGGGAATATACCGTGACCGTTAGTTTCAGTTGCCACATCCAAACTCCTCCAATTAAGGGCAATTCTCAATGCCAATCATACGTACTGTACAAAAGCCCAAAAATACAGAAAGTGACTAGGAGAGAGATTCTCACTAGCCTAGTAACTAGTATGTTAGTCTAGTAACTAGTAAGTTAGGGCATCGGGAAACGTCCGTCAACCTGCAGTTCAAGGGTGAACTGACCCCTCATTGCCCCTGTCACAAGGTAAATGTGAAAATTGCCCCTATTTTGCGCCGCGTCAATTTTGTGTTTCTTCACCTCCCTATCTAATTTGGGACCTCTAATTGCAAATTCAGAATTTGCAAATTTTGTCTTACGTGGCAAATAAAAGAATTCCACTGTTCTTCCAGGGTAAAAAAAGGGGGCAATTAGGGGGTCAGTTCACCCTGGCCCCCCTCGCTCGGCCACTCAGTAAAACCTTGGAATTTTGTATTTTTCATGCATGATAGAATTTGCAAGTCCTGAATTTATATTTGCACTCAAAGGCCCCAAATTAGATAGGAGTGATGTACAAGGTAAATTAATTGAGCCCAAACTAGTTTTTTTTTAAAATTTTACTTGCACCCCTAGAATTACTTGAAGTAGCCGAGCGAGGGCCAAGGTGAATAGACCCCCTCATTGACCCTAATATTCTCCGTAGGACAAACAATGGAATTCTTTCAGCTACCACGTCTGACAAAATTCAAAATTCAAAATTCAAAATTGCAATTAGAGGCCCCTAATTAGCCAAGGGAGGTGAAGAGATACAAAATTGACGCGACACAAAATAGGGGCAATTTTTACATTTACCTTGTGAATAGGGAAATGAAGGGGCTAGTTCAATCCGGCCCCGAGTGAGGGGCCAGTGCACGACCACAGTGAATTGACCCCCTCATTGCCCCTATCATGAGATAAATGTAAAAATTGCCCCCTATTTTGTATTGTGTCAATTTTGTATTTCTACACCTCTCCCAGTTAATTTGGGGGCTCCGAATTGCAAATGTGAATTCAGAATTTGCAAAAAAATTCATACGTGGCAGATAAAAGAATTCCAATGTTTTCCCCATGGTAAAAAAGGGGGGAATGAGGGGGTCAGTTCACCCTAGCCGCCAGTGCACCCCGGCCCAGTTCACGACCCAGGCGTCACGGGTAACGGTTAGAATCTGGTTTTAAAGAAAAAGGACTTGCTGCCCGTAAAATAAGGATGAGAAATCTGGATATTTTTTCATCCAAATCCTCCTCACTTTTGCTGGGCACTGGACTACAGGAGCCTAGTTTTCAGGGCTATTCTCTTGGATCGAGAAAACCAAATGTGCATATTCGAATCTTTTTTAAAGATTCCTCTTCCTGTGGCAAAAGGTTGGGAATCGTTATCATACACGCCATGAATTATGGGGCTTGCTGCGGTGATGAATGTGCAGGATTAGATTCTAGTGCTCCTTTTTTGAAAAATCAGGCCCCCCATTGTCCACATTCATTGGAAGTTGGCCGGGGTGATCTGATGGCCAGGATGAACTGACCCCCTTATTGCCCCGTTTTTTTACCCTTCAAGAAAACACCGAAAGATTTTATTTGCCCCGATTTTTACCCTTGGAGAAAACACCGGATGATTTTATTTGCTCGATATGATAAAATTTGCAAATTCTGAACTCGTATTTGCAATAAGAGGTCCTCCAAAAGCTAGGGGTTGAGAAGAAATACAAAATTGACACAACACAAAATAGAGGGCAATTTTTAGTAAGTAGAAAGAACTAGAGATTGATTCAAAATACTAAATTGTTAATAAATTAGTTATAAAATTAAAAAAACTCCAATCCAAATGGTCGAATTGTTGCAATAAACAATCTACATCCAATAGCATTATTTTTTTTCAAAAATATTGAAAACTCATTAAAATAAAGGACTTCAAAGTTTTTTTTTGGTGTAAGGGATTCCATAACTTCCCGCAAACTAAAAAGCCTCATAACTTTTATCTCAACTATTGAAATGCAATGAATCAAAGCTTTTTGAGTACATATAAATCTGTAGAACAAATTTCAAATTTTTATTTTTTTAAAAAGTAATTTTTTCAGATCTGCCTGGACTACCTAAGTTGAGAAACATACAACATATTATGCAATAACTTTTGACTCATATTTCCAAATGTCATGAAATTTGTGCATATGAAAGATATTCATTGTCCCAGGGTTGTCCGGACGTGCGGTGTCCGCGGACACTGCCCCCCGAACGTCCCCTGACATTCGGTTGGGCCGTTCGTACAAGCCGTCCGTCCCATCCACTGAGGCCGTCCGCCACAACGTCCGCAAAAAAAATCGTTAAGGTGGAGTGGCGGACGGATGGGCGGACGGCCTAGTGTGAGGTGGATCCCAAACAGTCGGCCCCATCCCAACCTCAAGAGCGTCCATCACCACCCAAGGGAAAATAAGTAAATAAATAAATAAAAAATTGGCGGATGGACGAACAGGCAGACGAGCAGACTGTTGAACATGTGGATGGCCAACAAAAAAAAAATCGCGGATGGGCGGACAGGCGAACGGCCAACGAAAAAAATTGGCAGATGGGGGCACGGGCGGACGGCTTGATGTGTGAGGCGGATCCCAAACAGTCCTCTCCATCCCAACCTCAAGGGCGTCCAACGTCCGCCCAATGATTTTTTTATTTATTTTTTCTCGCGGACGGGCGGACGGCTTGGTGTGTGAGGCGGATCTTAAACAGTCTGCCCCAACCTCAAGGGCATCCGGTGTCCGCCCAAAAGAAGAAAAAAAAATCGCGGACAGGCGGACGGGCGGACGGCCTGGTAAGTGAGGCAGATCCCAAATAGGACGCCCCTTCTCAACCTCAAGGGCATTCAGCGTCCGCCCTAAGGAAAAAAAATTCTTTTGGGCGGACGGGCGGACGGCGAATCTAACGGCCACGACTGCGCAGACAACAACATTGGATTCTAAAAAGCATAAATGAGTCTTAAAGACTCTAATTATTCAAATGAATGCTACAAGCATCCAATGTAGGATGATTGAATGTATGTAAGGATAATTGAAGTTATTACCCTACACATTGAAATGTATGCTCTAAACCCTAAACCCTATATCTTCTACCCTAAATTAACTTTGAACCTTACATTAATTATCCAAAACGTTGGTGTGGTGTGCGTAATATGTTTGACTTTCAATTTCTTTTAGTACAATTATCAAAATGCATTACATATGTAAATGTCGTTGACTTATTGATTTGTGTTTTCAATGTTTTTGAAGGTTTAAAGCATAAATTGTTAAGCGTGCTCCATTGTACAAAAATAGAACACATAATTATAACTTAAACTATTTTTTAAAGTTTTGTTGTAAAATGCATAGATATTGCAAAATTCCAAGATATGCATAGTATAAGCAATTATATCATTTTATTATTGTATTAGAAAATATTGCTAAAAAGGCTCTAAGCACTTTAATGTGATTTAATGTAGTATATTGAATATCAAGATTAAATATATTATTCATACACCAAAAACTTAATTGAAGTTATTATCCTACACCCTTATAACTATATGTACATTCTAAATTATTAACTCTAAATAGTCAACATTATATCCCATACCAAAACAAATGGTGCTTCGGTAGTGAAGAATGTAATTGACCCTCCAATATGATGGCCCCTCATGTACAAAAACTAATCATTTATGGATCTCATATGTATGTTTGTACTTTGTAATATACCTTCACATAAAAATTGATAGGCTATAAATTGATTGGTGTTCTACATGTTGTGTGTATTAACCTCATAATACCCCTATTCAGTGTATATATTTTGAAAGTTGAGAAAGAAAGAGAAAATATGTATTAAAAATCAAGGTGTAGGAAACTGCCCTACCATCAATCTTTTCAGTTAGTGGCAAGCACAATTTGCACCTATGATTTCCAAAGAATGATTATACCATATTCATTAACGTCCAACAACATTGTCTTGGATCTAAACCACTATTTAAAATCAGAAAGAGCTTCAAATCAAGTCATTGACTAGTAGATTGAGATAGATTAATATCAAATTGGTAGTATATTGGTGGTAGATTCAAAACAACTCTCAATTTGAAGCCTTTTAACCATGCTTTTAATATATTATTTCTAATCTTTCAAACTATTGTTTCACTTTCTTTGATATGCCTCAAATTTTAATACATTTTGTATCTTTCACAGCTTTGAGAAAATGTAGATAGTTGTAATATTTGGTGAAGTATTGACTTTGTTGGGAAGTCTTTCAATGGGTAATGGATCTTTTTGTCCCCCCTCTAACACCATTAATGTATATTGGGTTTTTTTTGGTCTTCCTCCTAACATACAGGGCAAAAATTTAAAAAGATTCACTAACTTCAAAGGCTAGTTGTTGAGAACGCATCCACAACCTAGCTACAAATTATGTTAAAATGAAGTGATTTGAACTATTACCTCTATTTCAAAATGAGAGTATCCATTCACAATGCAATCACCATTGAGATTGGACAGTGAACTAGCTAGTTCCAAACGGAAGGAATATCATATAGAAGAGTTCAACTTTGCAGTGGGATTGTACTAGAAGAAAAATGGCTAGTTATATTATATTATAATGGGCATCAAATGTACAATACGGATACATAGTGCCAACTTGGTTGGGAGTACATGTACATCAACATAAATTATTTTTACTCAAAATTAAAAGTTTCATAAAAATAAATGATACCACCATGATGTTCTTTTTGACAATCGTCATGAATTTTCCATGATAGCTCATTCTATGTTGATTTTGCAGTACAGATCTCAACTTTTGAAAACGGTATTAAATGGTAGCACTTGCTATTTGATCCACATGGCTAGCAGAACTCTTAAGCCCCAACTGAAAGAGGCTCGTGAATCACGTTGCCCCTAAGTTAGGGTCGGCCTGTTCTCAATAAAAAAAATCCAGGATTCCCAAGAATACTTGGATTCCCAGGAATACTATTTCGCAAGAATACTAATTTACTAGAAAATATGAAGTCCCAGCAGCCCATGCCTACTGCTCCTTTGAGGCACCGAATGTGTCCACGTGTGACTATAGGGCTCCAAAACAGAAGCAACGCGCCGTGGAAAGAAAAGCATGGGGCTTTTACTAATTTTTTTTTTGGCTGGGCAGACCGTCCCTGCCTGTCAAAGAGGGGCAGCCATCAAAAAATGATCATTTGGGCAGTTAGGAGAAAATTTATGAGCACCCTCACATTCATAAATTCTGAACAGTGAATAGAGTGCTTTAACCCTTAAAGGACTGACCTATCACCGCGGGCGAAGGCGGGGTGCAATATGTAGTGCTTGACCGAGGGGAAAAACACTATTCACGCACATGTTTAGCTTTGGAGAAATTGCACAAACCAGTACCTCATGCTACCCATTCAAAAATTGCGAGCAGGACACCGTGGCACAAAACACTTTCATGTGAAAATCTATGCTATCTTCGTAGAATTAGGGCTACCTAAAAATATGGAAGCAATTAAAAACACTAAATTTGACTTCCCATGATGATTGACACATGTATGGTCACTTTCAGAATAGGAACGAATGAAAATTAGTGAGTGTCTGCTCACCAGATGAGTTTTTTGTCATCGAAAGGACAATAAACGTCCGCGACGTCGTTTAAGGGTTAAACCCATATTTTGTCCAAATATCTTCTCATTTATTCGTAGCAAAATCTTGAATCTATTAAAGTTCTATGACTATGTGTTTACCCAAAAAAACACTTTGAGACTACCATTTCCATTGCAAATGAAAGCAAACACTTGTTCCATTTGATTTTCTTGACATATCCAACTATAGAATCTTGAAAAATTGTGAAAATTGAGTTAAATGCCACATTTAACTACTTTCGGACTTTTGAAAGTCCAAAATTAATAATGGTCATCGGGAGAAAAAAAATGGGTTATCAGGAGATAATGCAAAACATGTGGAAATCTATGCAAAACATCGGGAGATATGTGAAAACATCACGAGATCTCCTGATGTTATAATCTACAGATCTTTGGATGTAAAGTCCAAAATTCATTGAATAGTCCAAAAGTAATTAAATATGGCATTTGATATAATGCAAAAGAAATTAATTTAACTTTGAAATCATAGTAACTTTCACAAAGGTTGCTAAAATTGTAAACAATATGAAAAACATCCCCAAAAGTCGTTTATATGATGATCACGTGAAAGTCATGTAATAGTGCAGTTTGAAATCCATGATTGTGAAAATTCAAGATATTAGTAGCCTAAGAAACACTCAATAGCCATGCTACAAGAGGCTCTGTCCCCCATTTCACAAAAAAAGTGGAACTAGAGTTGGGAAAAAGCAATGAAGAAATAGAGTCTCCTTCTTTTTGCATTTCTTTAATGATGTAAAGTGTCTCCCTTTTTTGAGCAACGTAGCTACCCAAACTTCCTCACAATAGCTTCCGTTTCAATTGGGTAGCCTCCTCATACAAAAGCCCCCTCCTCCGTATGCATTCCTGTGCATATATGCTACCGTACCTAGCCCAAATAGTTTATTATGGGCAGATGGGTCATGTGTGTGCGCACACCTCATGAATTCACGTAACCTTAGGCATCATGAATTCGTGTAGAATTCGAGATTCTCAGCAGCCATGTAAGGAAGTTTCATTGCGTACGTTACAGCCAGCTTGGGTGAAGAATGGCCACATGTCAAATTGATAACTCAAAACCAAATGTTGAAAACACTGCGCACACATGATATTCCTGGCGGGAGATTCTTTGCACCGTCACTCAATGACAACCGTGAAAGCAAAAAACGGTGTTGGCAAATTCAGGGGGACTCCCCCCCACAAAACATCCGTGCCATCTGAAGCTTCCATSATGACCTTGTCAACTCTGTGAAACGAAGATCGCGGAACCCGAGCTAATATTACGTTAACCCTTCAAAGGCCCTTGGGGTTTTTCTATATGACCCATTTTTGGCCTTCTAACTCTTCGATTGTGATTTAAAAGATGAATTGTGATGCATTGTTATTTACATACTATCTTGATCATTAATTTTCTTTGTATGAGAAAAGTATTTGGTCAATATTTTTTGGATCAAATATCACCATATTCATAATATACTATATGGTCGCAAAGGGCTTTCAATTTAGGCCCTTCTAGGGTTAACGCTTAAATGCCCAAGGCACCAAATACTTTGATTTGGTGTCAACAATACTTTGAATTGGGGTTAAATAAAGCCTTACCAAGTTACTAATTTTAGTAGTTCATATTCTTGAAATTTTCTTTTAGGAAGGAGTCTAGTTTTCACATGAAAATGTGAATGATTATGATTTTTCTACTCAAGGATTTTGTCCAAGGGTGTTCATTGCAAGTTTTGATTTTATTTTGTGTTGAGGGCTCTTGGAAATGAGTAGGCTCAAGCACATTAGATCTTGGAAAAAGATCACATTAGAAAGTCATTTGAAAAAATTGGAAAGTAGAATTGAGAAGTTGTAAATTGATTGGGGTTATGCTTATTATGCCCATTAACCTCATATATTTTTGGTGACCAATTTTTTAGATTTGACATGTGAAAAAAAAGATTGAAAGACTTTAAATCACTTTCACAGTTTCAACACCTTCATGGTCAAACATTATAATATTTCAATCTTGAAGTGATATTGTTTTTGTTTTTTTCCCCATGTGATCTCTAACATGTCTAGTTTGAATTTATATGATTACAATTCAAAAAACGTTAATAAAACTTATCAAACTATCATYTTTTTGTTCAATTTGGAGCAAAATTTCCAAGAAGCTTGAAGAAGGCCTTAGGCATTTAAGGGTTAATTGACATGGCAAGTTCATTTAAATCAAGTTTTGAGATACTTTTAATCCAAGAAAAACATTGCAGACACTAGAAGATGCTGACCCATTTCCGGTCACCCCTTCATTTTGGTGGTATAGGCTAGTTTATTTCCGTGCAAATAGAGATGAATAGTGATCAATTATAGAGCAGTTCGTGGGGCATTTGTGGTGCATTATGATTGGCTATAAGTCTCTTGATATTGCAACCATCCCTTAGTAGATTTTATTTTTAGCCCTTGGTCGGAAATAGGAAGACCTATATGACCTATAYGGGCAATCAAAATATTTAGCTAGAAAATTCATGGTTATGATGTTTTGATAAAAAAAAATAAAAAAATAAATGGAATCCTTACAAACTCTAATTTTATACACGGAAAAATTTCCACACTTAAGAAGCCTGCACTTTGAATATGCGTAATTGCTTCAGTGGTTGGAAATGGGTCGGCTACTATGAGTGTGCAATGGCCAATAGAGAACCCTTCTATGTAGGACACAAGTGTAAATGTTTATCGTGCTAGAATTTTGTATGAAAAAAAGAGGTATTGCATAGTAGTTTGACCTCCAATGAGTGATCTTGATTGTTTCTTAAGCAAATGATTTCATTGTTCTACACAATACCCAAAATGAAGATCTCCGTAGTGCACAATACATCCTTTTAATCCTTAAAGGACGGACCTATCACCGTGGGCAAAGGTGGGGTGCAATATGTAGTGCTTGACCGAGGGAAAAAACACTATTCACACATATGTTTAGCCTTGGAGAAATTGTTCAAACCAATACCTGATGCTACCCATTCAAAAATTGCAAGAAGGGCAGCATGGCACAAAACACTTTCATGTGAAAATCTTTACTATCTTCATAGAATTAGGGTTACCTAAAAATATGGAAGCAATCAAAGACACTAAATTTGACTTCCCATGATGATTGACATATGTGTGGTCACTTTCAGAAAAAGAACGGATGAAAATTAGCAAGTGTCCACTCACCAGATGAGATTTTTGTCCGCCGCGTCATTCAAGGGTTAAGATTCAGGTAACCCCAAAACAATACAAAAGACTAAAAGTGTTTGGTGGATGACTTTCTCTTGTTATTGAAGAAACAAAGATGCGCCTATTGGTCCAACAATTCAATCATTTTTGAGAGAGTATCTATCACCAAGGCAATGTCCCTCCCAAGTTAACCCAAAAAGGACTCCGCAGACGTTTAGTATCCGATGAATGACAAGGCATTCTCCAATGTAGGACATAAATTAAACTATTCATCCTCGAAATTAGTGGTGACAAGTGGAGATCTTGTATTGTACAACACTTTGACTTCAAATGAGTTTTTTTGTTTTTTTTAATACCGATTGTTCCCCGGGGTTCAGAAATGATGATTTCCACAAGGACTCCCCCAGCTTCCTTCCAGGGTTAACTTAATGAAATGATTTCAAACATGGGCAATGTTTCCATGAAATTGATGGTGGCTTGAGCAGCACTCGGCCGGAATGGTTTGATCTTTGAGATACTCCTCAATCACGCCTCCTTAAAACCTGATTATGAAAGAAGAGCGGAAGCTTCAAAAGTGACAGAGTGTCGGCCACCAGCTTCGCACACACATTCCCTCCCTTTGCACGGAACAGCATTACAGCCGGCACGGCAAAAGCCTGCGCTGGCTGCAGGGACAACGAACTGAACGCCTCTGCAGTCGCTGACGCTGCTGATGCTGCTGCTCGCAACGCCGGGAACGTCGGGAGCGTCTGCGATGGCCACTTCGCTTACTCGGCAAGCAAGCCGAAAGGGACTGGAAATGGGATGAAGGAATGGGATGAAGGAATATTCAGTTTTTTGTTTGTTTGTTTGTCAATTTTTTTTTCCAATTGGAATAGAAGCCTTGTAGTAGGGGAAGTAGGAAATTTGTGACCCAAAATGGAGAGTTAGTTTATTGGCTCTGTCCTTTGGACAAGGACTATGGCATAGACTCTCTGATTTTGATATCTGTGTTTCGGAATCCTATCAACAACCCCATTCACACTGCACAACAAGGTTAGGGTTGGAGTGTAGATGTGAGGTCCAATCAGTGAATGAATTAACCTATGACAGAGCTTCTCTAGGTTACACCATTCTTGTTTTCAAAGAAAGTAATAAAGCATTAGAGCATCGTCACACTCCTTGTCACACTTATATAGGTCACATTTATATAGGTCACATTTATATAGGTCACACTTATACAGGAAAGGAGACTCACATGCCAAGGAAGTTCTAATGGATATATTTCCACCACTTTGGGTGCTAGTTGAGTTTGTGTCCCCTATTCATGCTTACCATTCAAACCCGACAAAGGTGACTATTATATTTCTAGTGTTATCTTTCACCTAGTAAGTCCGGTCAGCCTCTCCAAAGATAATTTGGACAACAAATCTATGAAACAAAACAAGATATGAATCTTGATATCCAAACAAGGGAAAGAAATGCACAAGAATTGTATCTCGGTGCGTGGAGGTTATTTCTTGAGGTGTTTGAGCTAGAAATCTTATTTCCCATGTTCAAAGGGGAGGATGAAAAAGGAAGCTTGCCACTTCCAACGTTAGGCTATGTTTGTGTAGAGAGCATACTCAGACTAACAGTGTTCTTAGTCATTGTGTGCATATGATGATCTATAAATTAAGTATAGTGAAGAATACAAAAATCCAACCTCATAAGTAATAAGAATMTACCACCACAAATTTTATGATTTCTATGACATGAAACCACCATATTTCTCCTCCATGAAATATATTGCATGGATGGATTTGCCATAATTTTTTTTTCTTAAAGAGTATACTTAAAATTTCCTAAACCAAAGGTTKAATTTTTTTGTTGACACAAATGTAAATTTTCACATAAACTCAAGTTTTCATGTCACACTTAGTTCCCACAAATCGAGCGGTCTAGGAAGAACCAAACTATTGAAGATGGAGTAAGTTAACTCAAGTTACACCCCATGCCATGAGGGTCAAGGTGAATTGGCCCCTTTGGAGTAAAGTTAACTCAAGTTACACCCCATGCCATGAAGGTCAAGGTGAATTGGCTCCATTGGAGTAAGTTAACTCAAGTTACAACCCATGCCATGAGGGTTGGCCCTTGCTCAATCCCTCCAAGCCAGTCCATGGGTACAAGTAAAGACAAAAGCCCCCTTGATTAATTTACGTTGTACACCTCTACTACGTAATTTGGGGCCTCTAATTGCGATTAAGAATTCAGAATTTACAAATTCTATCATGCGTGGAAAATAAAAAAAATTCAGGGTTTTCCCGAATAGCCAAGGGAGGGGGGTCAGTTCACCTTGGCCGGCGTGAGGGGAGAAAAATCCTGGTTTTCAAACATGACCACCTCTATTTCTAGAGCCTCCAGCAAACCCTAACTTTACCCACCCAAGCAACTGAACTCCACAATAATAGAATAGATGAACGTTCTGGATGTGGATATTTTGTTGCCCCCGGTAAGTTATCATTTTTAATTAATAAGGTACTSAAGTCCCACAGGCCACAGCACCCCAAATTTGCCAGCAGGGTAGGGGAGCCAGCCCCATTGGCGTGTTGTCCTTGCTTTCCTCATCCCCCGAACTGAAACGCGACCGTCACTATAACTACAGTAGCTTCTTCACCCCCAAGTTCCACGGAACCTTCTAGCAGCCACACAACAGTCCTCCGCCTTCCTGCCTGCTTGCTTCTCTCACAAGCCCACATCCCTGCCTGGCTCGCTTGGCTTGCTTCCTTGCTTGGATATTCAGTCACGTTGATGCTTTCTGCACTTCAGTTGATGCATTTGGCGACTCCATTTGATGCTTTGAGCTCGTTTCATTGCAGTCAATCCAGGTTTGGTGCCGGAATTTAAGGTGTGGGGTCTAGATCTCCGCGTCCTTCTCAGCAATTGAAGCWTCGGTAACTGGGAGTCTGGAGTTTTGTGTTTTGTGTGGGTGGGGTTATATAAAATCCTGATCTTTGGGGGAACTCTGTCTGTGGTACATTTGAGCGTGTGCAAGAGAGAGAGCTGTGGAAGTAAAGTCTGCACGAGCTCTTTGGATTTGATTCTTGGGAGGTTGGTGTATCTTTCGCGTTTCGAGGTTGTTTCTTGAGGAGGAGGGACTGTCTGTTGGGGAGTTTCCAATTGGTGGGAAGGGCTTCACGTGTGTAGTGCGCTGCAAGTTAGGTCAAGGAATGATCTTTCTTGGCTCGGCATGAATAAGTTCTTGAACGACGGAGAAAATTTTGGACCTCGGGAGTTTCCWCTTGTGTAACGCCATCGCCGTTTTKGGAGAGCGAAGAGCTGCGATAGTTTGAACGGCATTGGACGCATTTTAACGACTGTAGGAGGAGCTTTGYGCGAGAGTTGACCGGCATTCAAGCTTCAAGAAGACCTTGAAAAGATGGCTGTCTACAAGTCGAACGCCGGTGACCCTTGAGAAGCCCAAACCGTTTTCATTCTCATTACTGGTGAGTTGCGATTCCCTCTCTCACTCTATTGTTCGCAATTGTTGTGCTTTGGTAGCTTCTGGGTTTAAGAACATCGTAGTGAGGTCTGAATTGAAAACAAGAGCATGGCTGTCCCGTAGCGTGTTCGAAATTTGGGTTGAGAGATATTTTCCTGGGGACGACCCAGAAATGTACTCCTCTGGTATATGCTGTCTCCATAGAGCACACAATGGGTGTGTCCTGAATAACACTCCGCAGTTTGGGTCTTCTTCTCTACGTCTTTCTTTCGTTTTCACAGCCTATTTGCATTCGTTCTGCTAAGTCAATTTCTGGAGTCGCGCATACTTTGTCTTAAGCCTTATTCAATCAGTACCAAAGTACCAGGCATGGTCTTTTCAGACAAGTTTGTGGCATGTTTCTGATCTTGTGCTGTCGACGTTCTTTTGCGTCCGTAGCCTAATCATGATGAAGTGAACTTGGTCATTGAAGATGTAGTTTGCGTTTTCGATCAACAATGGCGCATTCCTGCAATTATCTAAGACTTTCAATACTAGTTCAACGTCTAAGACAAAACACTGTTGGATTATGCGCAGGATCAACAAGCGACTTAGTTGCTGCAAGCGCTCAGTTAGGCAAGCCTCGTTAGGCTTCCGACCTTTTCCCCTTCACTTCCATTCTGCCATGGCCGACGTCATCCCCTGGAGTCCTCTCGAGCAACCCCTCCCTTCTTACGACACCGTCCTCCAGCACAAGAGCGAAGACGTTAAAGACCTTTACACGCTCGGCCGCAAGCTCGGCGAGGGCCAATTCGGCATCACCTACTTATGCACTGAAATTGCCACAGGCCTCAAGTACGCCTGCAAGTGCATCCCCAAGCGCAAGCTCATCTCGGAGGAAGAGCTCGAGAATGTGGGCCGTGAGGTTGAAGTCATGTACCATCTGGCTGGCCACCCGAACGTGGTGGCCATCAAGGGCGCCTACGAGGACACCACCACAGTTTACTTAGTGATGGAGCTTTGTGAAGGTGGCGAGCTTTTCGACCGCATCATCGAGCGGGGGACTTACACTGAAGCCAAAGCAGCTGATCTCACGCGCACCATTGTTGGTGTGGTTGAAGCTTGCCACAACTCGGGGGTCGTCCACCGCGACTTGAAACCGGAGAATTTCTTGTTCGTCTCCAAACATGACGACTCTGTTTTGAAAGCTGCAGACTTCGGCTCCTCGCGCTTCTTTGAGCCTGGTGATCTGTTCACCGAGATTGTGGGGAGCCCGTTCTACGTGGCACCTGAGGTTTTGGACCGAAACTATGGTCCTGAAGCGGATATCTGGAGTGCAGGCGTGATTCTGTACATTTTGTTGAGCGGGGCGCCTCCGTTTTGGGCTGAAACTGTGCAAGGGATCTTYGAGGAGGTGATGAAAGGGGAGCCGCCCAGCTTTGCTGCTGATCCATGGCCGAACATCAGCGAAGGAGCGAAAGATTTACTTCGTAAGATGCTGAACCCTGATCCACTCAAACGGTACACAGCTTCCGAGGTTCTAAAGCATCCCTGGATTCGTGAAGACGGTGTGGCGCCGCACAAACCGCTTGCGAATGTGGTTCAGTTCCGGTTGAAGCAATTCGCAGCTATGAACAAGCTGAAGAAGGTGGCCATTCGGATCATTGCTGAGAAGCTGTCTGAGGAGGAGATTTCAGGCTTGAAGGAGATTTTCTCTGAGCTCGACACTGATAAAGATGGTGCGATTTCCTTTGAAGAGCTGAAAGAAGGGCTGCTGAGRGCTGGAACTACACTGAAAGAAGCCGAGATTTTCGATCTTATGGATGCCGCAGATGTCGACCAGGATGGGATCATCGACTACGGGGAGTTTCTGGCTGCSACTCTGAGCTTGAATCATATTGAGCTGGAGGAGAATCTGTTTGCGGCCTTTCAGTACTTCGATAAGAATGGGAGTGGGCATATCACCATGGATGAGGTGCTGGAAGTTTGTCATGAGTTTAATATGGAAGATGTGCGGATYGAGGATTTGATTCACGAAGTGGATGTGGATCATGACGGGACGATTGATTATAAGATGTTTGTGGCGATGATGCGGAAGGGCAATGGCGGAGTGGGGCATCAAACCTTGCGATGCACTCTCGGGATTACCGACTTCCTCACGCACGAGTAACCAGTTGGGATTTCGCAACTTTGGCATGCCAGACGATGATTGTCATGGCCTTTGCTTTCCTGCAGGTTTTTGTACTTTTAGTTTCTGGCTTTTACATTTTGCTCAGGAACATCACCACCGTTTTTGACTGTACGGTGTGGCATAAATATTACGGGGGTTAAGTGACTGACCCATAACACAGTTGCTTAGTGAAGAAAAAGAAGAAAATTTTGACCATTATGTGGACGAATGAAACTGGGTTTCAGATGTGCTTTGGAAGCTCCCTCCCCCAGCCTTTTGAGGGTTATCCCAAACCTGAAACCTTGGGTCTGTTCACTAGATAACCCTTGCAAAGGGTGTGGTGAAGTTCACCCTCCATATTCGTTGGGATGCTGTGTTTTTTTAGTACACTCCACACAACGAGATGTTAAAGAGAGGTGGCGGCTTTTTGTTGATACTGGAGGGGAGTCTGGCGGTTGTTCTGCTGCTGCGAATTTTTCATCTTGCAGGGAGGGAGAAGTGCAGTGGTGACTACGAAAAGAGGATCTGAAGAATGTGGATAGAAAAAACAGGAGTAGGCAGTAAGTGGCAGGAGTTTTTAAGTTTTGTGATTAGTTTGCTGGAAGGGAGATGAATGCTAAGCAATGACAGCAGCAGCTTCAGACCTCTTTTCGTCTGGGTAGTGGTGGGAAACTGGAACCAGATGGAAGTAGCAAAAGTTTTCTGTGGACGGGTGGTGATTTCGTTTTGTGTTCCACCTCCTAGATTACTATACAGTATTGTACTATAGGATCTTGAATAGGACCTAAAACGGGTGAGACCATAAAGTCTACCAGTTCTGTTGTAAGTTATATTGTGCAGGATGGTCCTCTTCGACAAGATCCATTGCCTGTTTTGCATCTATAAAAAATATTAAAAAAGCAACTAATTTTCGATTACCAACATCTTGAGGCTGAGAACTCCACATCTTTCTGTCTTCAGCTAATTTTCAGTTGTCTATGCATCTGTTTCTCARGTTACGGTCCTGTTTGTAAGCATTGCGCCTTCTGTAGGAGGGAGATTTTATAAGGTGGGTACACACAAAAGCGCCATGAATTGGTACCTGTGCCTACTTACTCTGATTAGGCTGATCAAAATTTCATATTATCTTCTTGGCAAATGAAAGCAGTGTCCAATGCACCAAAGAATGCAACATTTGGATATAGTATGCAAAAGTTATGAAGGATCAAAGTTTGTTTCTCAAAGTGCTATCTACAGTCTGTGTACATGACTAATTTTGGAAATGTACACGGACTATAGATGGCGCTTTAACCCCTCAACGCCCAAGGGGCCCAAAAGTGACCTCACACAGTCTGGCAATCCACTTTAAAGTGCTCTAACATTTGCATCCAATGTCTGATTTCAATAAAACTTGGAAAAGTTACAAATACTAGTCTAGTTTCTATGGTAAAATTTTCAGATCAATCCAAGACAAATTGAGTTTGTGAAAGTCATTCGAAGTTCTCAAGTTCAATTTAGGTTGAGCACACTACATTGTGATGGCTCCAACTTCGGGGGATTGTATCTTTTTCATCAAATGTTTGTTTTCAATAAAATTTGTTGGGTTTTGTTCCCCATAAAGGTCTAGTTATTGTGTTAAAAGTTTCATGCCAATCCAAGTTGTTTTGAATGTTCGGGAGCAATCCAAAGTTCAAAATCCATAAATTTTTGCATTTCAGTGAACTTTGGCGGCTCATAATTTCTTCATATATGATCCTTTTTCAATAATTTTTTTCGGTAAAGTTGAGCTTACTAATCTAGTTTGTGTGGTTAAAATTTCATATCTATCCAAGACGTTATGAGTGATTGAGAAACATTTTAGTAGAAGGAGGTTTAGCCACAAATGTGATTTTTTGCTACTTTTTTCACTGTTTTTTGACAATTCAAATCCATTTTGCAGATGCAATGAGTCATTTTCATGATATTTTTTTCCACCAAAGTGTTTGTATTCTGCTTTTGAATCACTTTGTAGTTTAAAGTGTTTTAATTTGAGTCGGTTTAGAAATCAAATCTCACCTCCAAATGTGTTTTTGAGAAGATTTCAGCACCTTTTTTCAACACTAAAACATTATAAGCTTTCAATCTATACAGTCAAATGACCCCAAATTTTTTCACAACATCTACAACATGCACACTACAATATTGTATGGTTGAGATCTTCATAATTGACTGAAATTTAGACTTTTAACACTTGCAAAGGGAGGATGCTTTCACCCACCTTAGTTCTATGGAGAGATCTGTGGCAAGATCTTGATTCCCACATCTGTTGGGATCGAGTTTTTTTATTATCCTCTGTTTATGAATACCTGATGCAATGTATGGAATTTCAAAGTGGGAGGTTGTAGACCACCTACCATTAGTGACTGTAGACAATTCCATTTGCATTCAAGGACCAGCGGCCATTGCCGTTGCCAATTTCTCCGTAGTGAAGTCGCGCTTRGGCCACTTAATTAATTTTACGAATTCATGAGTTGTAACAGGGTGTTCAGTTTTAGTAGGCGGAAACACACACTTGTTTCCTTCTTTCCTTACTAACTTAATTATGTTACCGGCGTGCTAGCATTTGCTGCAACTCAAGATCATATCCGTCTGTACATTCATCTGCGTCTTTAATTTGTGGCCGGCACAAGTTCTTCCACGATGCAACTCGTGCTTCAATCAGCTTTTTTCCAGTAGAAATAGTCCATCAAAAGTGCAGAAAGGTCGGTCTTCTGGCATTCATGCGGCCTTATATATTGCGATGACTAATGCACAAAACTTAATATCAGTAAATACAGCAAGTTAAGTTACTACCTGCTGTGAATAGTGCATAACATTCTTAACCTTCACTGGGGGGTCCCTTTTGCTCCCTCAAAATCTGGCCCCCCAGCAACCAATCAGGACATCTCTAGCTCACAACCTACTCTTTCACAGCCAGACCAGCCAATGAAATTCCTTCTATTATAACTAAAATCCTCCCCCCAAGTATATAGCGGAGGATTATACCTCCACCTGGGGAGGTATAACAAGCAGTTAAGAATGTTATGTGCGGGAGACGGGGTTCAGACAACTTACTGAAACATTGTATGATTCGGAAATTATGGACAGTAGAATGCATTGAAAAGTCTGCCCGTTAAAAATCTGTTTGTGGTGGTAAGTGACACGTATGTACAGATGTTTGGTCGAAATGGAAGTATGCTGAAGCCGGCAATCCTATCCCTTAATTTGTGCACAATCAATGACTTGCCTGCCTGTGACAGTGAGGAATTCGGCAGGTTGTTGAATTGGTGGGTTGAAAGTAAAGTAGCTATGAATCTTACTYCCTCTGAGGACTGCTGCAGGTAAGATTTCTTAACTCCTCATTGCCCACGGGGACAAAAAGTGTCCTCACAATCCACTTTGAAGCGCTCTAACTTTTGCATCCAATGTTCGATTTCCATAAAAACTTGTTGGAAAAGTTGCACACACTAGTCTAGTTTCTATGGTAAAATTTTCAGATCAATCCAAGATGTATATAGTTTGTGAAAGCCATTTGAAGTTCTCAGGTTCAATTTAGGTTCAGCACTCTGCATGGTGAAGGTTGCAACTTCGGGGGATTGTATCTTTTTCATCAAATGTTTGTTTTCAATAAAAGTTGTTGGGTTTTGTTCCCCATAAAGGTCTAGTTATTGTGGTAAAAGTTTCATGCCAATCCAAGTTGTTTTGAATGTTTGGGAGCAATTCAAAGTTCAAAATCCAGAAATTTTTGCATTTAAGTGAACTTCGGCGGCTTATAACTTCTTCATATATGATCCTTTTTCAATAATTTTTATTGGAAAAGTTTTTTTTACTAATCTAGTTTGTGTGGTTAAAATTTCAGATCCATCTAAGTTGTTATGAGTGACTGAGAAGCATTTTGGTAGAAGTAGGTTTAGCCATAGATGTGATTTTTTGCTACTTTTTTCACTGTTTTTTGACATTTCAAATCCATTTTGCAGAAATAACAAGTCATTTTTATGATATTTTTTCCACCAAAGTGTATATATATTCTGGTTTTGAATCACTTTCTAGTTCATAGTTTTTTCATTTGAGTTGGTTCATAAATCAAATTTCACATCCAAATGTGTTTTTGAGAAGATTTCAACACCTTTTTCTAACACTAAAACATTATAATCTTTCAATCTACACAGTCAAATGACCCCAAATTTTTTCCACACCATCTGCAACATGCACACTACAATATTATATAGTTGAGATCTTCATAACTGGCTGAAATTTAGACTTTTAAGACTTGCAAAGGGAGGATGCTTTTAACCATGTTGGACCTCGGGCGATGAGGGTTAACGGCATGCAGTGATGTAAGTTATCAAAGTATAATTCATGTCATGATGTTGTATTTGTTTCATACTATATATATAAATAAATAAAAAGAGTTGGAGGTGGTGTTTCTTGATTGTTCGAAAGGGAAAGGGAAAAAAATTAAAACATTTGCAGATTGATTGACTGATACATCAAATTAAGTAATAATTTTGCATTCTTTTAAATCAGATTGAGTTTGATTAGCTAGGCAGAGGTTTTGGTCAGTCAATGTGAAAGCGATTATTATTTACCAGAAAACTGTCTCAGATGGCTCGGTCCTCAGTCGGTTTCAAGAGCTTTTCATTGGACGGTAGGTAAGGTTGAGGCACCATTAGCGGATCATTTAAGCGATTCTGCAGCTAGCAGACAGTGAGCAGTATCAAGTATCAAGTGGTGCAAGTTCTTCCCATGTAGGAAGATAGGAAATACAATATGGGGATAGGAAAATTTTTAGAATTGTATTTCCGAATTTGGAATTACTGTGAGTTTTGGGATCCAAAAAGTGCATTTCACCCATAAGGTAGAACCACCCATAACCAACCGAATAAGGAATTTTGGACAAATCTAGAGCAATGCAATGCAAGGTAAATATTTTCTAAGGTCTGTCGATAAAAATGATTTGGAACATGGGTCATTGATTTTTAGTTCCAACTTTGAAAAGAAGAAAAAAAAACATTTTGGCCTTGGTTGGAAATACGATAGTCTATAGATTGGTTATTGGACCGTGATCAGGAATGGGTTGTTCTACCTTTAGTTAGCCGAAGTCTAGAGTCTTTCAATTTTGGTCATTCCTTTTATATCTTGAAGCTCACTACTACGGAACATGTGTCATTACCTTAATAGACCCAACCTTGAAAAGGACCCAAAAAAACACATTCTAAGCTTTGGATGGATATCTCTCGTAGCATTGATTGGACATACTACACCCCTACAGCAGGTTGGAAATTGGGTGTGGTTGACAATTGGTGCCTGTATTTTGAGGTTTTTGCCCGTAACATTTTTATGAAGATCTTATTGCCAAATTCTAGTTCTTTCTCCTTAATTTCAGTAGAGCATCTTACATGTATGATTCTGCAACATGACCCAGTCATGATTATGCAGCTTCAATATCCACAGTGGCTCCTCAACCCTTTTTGAGGACGCAAGATTCATGCTTTTAAAATGACCATTTTGATTGAACATATCACATGTGGAAAGTTTAACTTAAATGAAGACAATTTTACACTACTAGATTGAGTGAAGAGCATTGCATGTGTTGATTAGATGATAAATTATTTCAACAATTAAAAATTGCCACATTAAACTCTTAAACTCTTTGATATAGAAAAAGTAAAACATGAGTGACCCAGATTGGGGTCATATTGTCCTACTAACTAACCGCTGTAGAAGGGCCAAGATCATCAACAGATTGAATTACACTGTTTTACTTGACTTTGATGAGGTAGGCAGGAGCATATCCGATATTATTTTATGCAAAAACCTGGATATTTTCTGAGTAAGGGTGGATGTRGAGTGAGTTMATCTGCTTCTGATTGGGTATTGTTGCTTAATTTCCATCTCTGAAAAATTGTGTTAATAAGCACCATATTTGCGGATACTGTCTGTCAAACAAGCAAGCCAGCCTTCGGATTTCGATGAAATGAAGTCACAATTTATAACACAAAGGGTAAGTACTAACTAGACAGTAGTTGTTGACCTTGGTTATCAATATTTATGGATGTTATTCATTGATTGACCCATGAACGCCGCGGCGGACGTTTTGTGTCCTCTCGATGACAGAGAATCAAACCGTGTAGGACATAATTGCAGCTTTCCATCCTCGGTATTAGGATTGGAAAGGGAAAATCTTTTCTCGTACCTTGACTTCCAATGAGCATATGTATAAAAAATGCATGATTTCCACGGCCACCGGTCCGTCCTTCAAGGGTTAAGTTTGCAGGGTGTGTGACCTTCCCACTAACTGGGTACTTATTTGAGACTGAACTAGAACTTTCTGGCAGAGGTTTACACATTTGCAAATTCTTGTGTGAAAATAATCAGGAATCTAAGAAGCATCAGGCTACTAACAGTCTTTGAATGCAATGCAATGCAATGAGACTTGTGCAATCCGTTGAACTTACGTGGTTTGCGATAACGAGAAACTAAGCAAGACTTTGTTGCTATAATTGCACTGACCTTGGCAGTTTTGAATTGGATCAACATTACATTTCAATATGGCTCAACATTTCCATAAATTAGGAGTATGGCGAATTTCACTTCCAAAGCTCCCGATGGGAACCATGAATTTGACTACTGAAAGCTAAGCTGCAACAACTCTTCAAGGCTTTGATATGCCAAGGCAATTGAAGTTTTCAAGTTTCTTCACTACAAGAGAAAGGGGTATTTTAAGTATAGTCCTAGAGATAAGATTTTCAGTAATGACCTTTAAGGAGTCTTTTAAGTAAGAATTTACTGAAAATTCATGTGTTTTAAGTAAATTTTTTATTTAGAAGACTTCTTATAGGTCAATACTTAAAATTTTATCTCTAAGACTATACTTAAAACACCCCTTCCTCTTGTAGTGCTTCTACATACAAAACGGTTGGACCTAGAAACGAAGGTGGCCATTGAATTTGCCACTTGGTTGTTGCAATGAGGGCTCCTAATATTCAAACTGATGATGCTTAGGACCCTCGTTGATTCTAGAATGAGAATCTATGATAGAAGTATAYTTTGCCTTACATTCACTTATAATTGTGCACTTAAGACATGTACAATTGTCAAAGATTCTCTCTCTAGAATCAATGAAGGTCCTACATTTGAGGTGCATTAGATTAGCGGTTGGTATTGGGTTAAGCTACATTTAAAAGTGAAATTAGGTTGCCTTATCACAAGAAAGTTACTCTACAAGCCATCAAATTCAACAAATATTTCTATAAATACTTCCATTTGTTCACATGGAGGTTCATGAGTCCCAACTACATCAAAAACTAATTTAGAAGTAGTGCATTCTTCTACGGGAACAATAAATATTTATACAATGTGGAATGTCGAGAATTAGTGAGGCGCAACCTAATTTCACTAATTAGTGTACCTTATTGGGGGACAAAGACCTCCGGGATTTTTTTTAGACTAGTGTCCTCCTTGCTAGCCTCACTATACATGCCAGATTGTGGAGGGATGAACCAGTAGTGGTTAGAATTCTGACAAATAATTTGGCAAAATTTTGCTAGAAAAAAAAGCCCCGATGACCTCTCTAGCTCTTTCATAAGAGAGAGCTTACAAGTCATTCGTCATTTACGCAAGTAGGTCAAAGATTTGTTGTGTGTCCACGGTTTTCGTTGCCGAGTCTTCAATAATGCATGAAGATGTGCTCTGAGTATATTCTTGTTACTTCAGACATTATTTATTTGGAATTGATAACATTGAATGATGCAAGATATTAACCCCTAAAAGTCCCTACAACCCTGCCTTCAAGAGGACTCTCGAAGGTTTAGGTAGGTAGTTCTGATCTCAACTTTTTGGCAAGATTTTTTGAAACCTTTTTTTTTTAAATAGGAAATTAGCTTTGTCAGAATATAAGTTTTATTTTAATTACCTAGGAGCGAAAGCTATTCCACAATAAGCCCAAATCAGGCAAGGGTGGGGAGCAAAAAAATTGAACCTTGAAACAAGTTAAATTAAAAAAAAAAATTAACAGATTATATTTTTGTTTTTGTGGAAAGATTTAATTCATTACATTTTGATAAGTAATGCAAAATTTGCAAAGCTTCTTATTTTAGCAAATTCTTGAGAAAATAATGGTATTGGATTTGTTTATTATGCAATTTCAACAACTTTTCAAAAAAACGTTGCACAAGATTTAGTATGCTTTTCAAAACAACTTTTCATTGTTGGTACTAGTGTGTTTCAATTCCATCTTAGAGCTATCAACAATTCAATTCTTTCATCTATCTTGCAGCTACTTTGACTTACCAATTTTTTGAAGGATGAAAATTACATGGCATTTTTTGAAATTTTTCTTTCAAAATTCTTAGCCCAATTTTTCAACAATTTTTTTTAAAATTTCAAATCTATAGTACAAAAACTTTAAGTAAAAAGGATTCAAAGCCTTCTAATGATCTAGTGAGGCTGGGATTTTTAAAAATCATTTTTTCACTTTAAACGCTTATATTTTGTAATCAATTTGGTGAAAGTTTTTAAAATTTCTTTCAAGCATTCTCATTACCTATAGTCTAGTGCAAGATCTTACAATTGAATATAAAAAATAAATAAATGTTGAAATTTTTATTGTGTAAATCGAAAATAACAAATTTTGAGTGGTATTTGACCRAAAAATGACCTTGGGACTTTTAGGGGTTGAGAATCCGCATGCATCTACATAGCATCTTGAGTAGCAAAGTTTGTTTCATTAGTTAGCAACAATGTTTGGAAAGAATTGGTGGTTAATTTAAAGATAGCTGGTAGAATTAGGAACCCCTCTAGTGAAAAAACATTAATTTGGAAAAAAAAAAAAAACACCAACGAAAAAATCTGTAAAACCTATATTTAAATAAAAAAAAATAGAGAATATAATCGTACTTGACACTTGTATCGATCCCACTATCTAGTTGTGAGGGTTGGCAAAAAATTGGCTTTAAAAATAGATGCTGGACTTTTTGGAAATTTTTTTTTTTTTTGAATGAATTTTTTTTTGGAATAAATAATAATTATACTTTTAAGCATTTGTTAAATCAYAATTTGTCCAACTTTAATATATTAATTGGTAGGAAATGTGGATCTTGACCATCAAATATGGTCTTATTGAAGGCATCTTAAGGAATTTGCTTTCTTACATSATAATCTTAGGAATTTACAATTTYGCYGATTTGRAAGTTATTGAAGATTTTTTAGATGAAATCTSCCTTTGMCTTTGCCCATGAAATTCAATCATTTTGCTAGTTATAATGGGCATTTAAAAGATTTGTGGTGACCATAAAGAGTTCTATTGAAATTTTATACAAAGAAGTGAAAGRGCATACTAAAAGGCATATAGTTAAATAAATTACACGTAGTATTACATTTCTCCTTTTTTTGACAACTTATTGCTTGGAACGTGCCTCTTCAAAGGTTTTAGTTGATTTGTTTTCTTTGGTTGTGACAACTTTAAAACCAATATAGCTACTAGTTATTCAYCTCTACCAACTACCATGTAAAATTCATTAATACATAAGGCCTCTTTAGGCTTTATTTTTTTCCTATTGTAAAGCTAATCTAATTTAATCATTATAAGAGWTAAACCAATCTTAGTAAAATAGTAAATGGCTACCAAATTTATTATACATTTTTGAAATAGATATTTTATTWAAAACCTAACCATATATCTTAATACTAAATAAGGTGATCTTTCAAATTCAAAAGAAATAAATATCCATTTCATTTTAGCTAAGAAATTATAATAAAAAAAAAAATCTATCTGGCCAATTGAAAGTCTAAATAGATCACTTGATGTTTGTGATATGAAGTGCATAAGAATTAATGGAAACTTTCAATTATCTTAATAATATTTTCAAGTTACATGTTTGAGTTCTAAAATTTACATTCAACATTGAGTAATTTAAAAAAAAAAAATTTTAAGACTTACTTGAGATTCATATAGAAACTCCTTTTAATTGCTATTTCAACAAAAATATATTTAGAAAGATATTTGTTTTATCATATTTAGTGTTTTTTGACCATTGGAAGACTCAAAAGGATTTAAAATTACAGCCCCACCCTCAAAGGTGCCTATGGCAATCTTGTCTTCCAATCGTCACATGTGTTTTTTTATTCTTCATTTTTTATGTGATGTATATTCAACTCATTCACTCATCATAATTATAAGTTTCAAGCTCCATTAGAAATCCAAGTGAAAACTAGAAAAMAATTTAGGTGAATATGCACCATAACACCAATTCATAAATCTAACAAGTCACATTTTTTATCTACATATATGTAATTGTACAAAGCTGGCAATATGATTGTTAATCTAGTAATATTCMAAAATTATATAGTTGGAAAAGTTTCACAACTATGACTAGACTATTGCTTCCAAATATTTGTAATCTCTCTACATTGAGTTTGTTGCAATGAGTGATCAAACTATATCTTCAGTGAAAAAAATCAAAGGTGTGATTCGTAATCTATTAGAATGCATTGATTTACTTTGGATGTTAGAAGTTCAAAAACAAAAAGCAAACATTGAAGAGGAAAGCAAGAAGCTWCAAGGTGCTGCAAAAGCCATGCAAGATAAGTTGACAGAACTTGCAGGAGGAATCAAACTTGACAGTGGTGCAACTACAGTCCTTGGAAAAGAATTTGATATGGGGAATTTTGATAAGGATAAGGCAAAATCTGATGCATTGGAGAATTTCAATACCATTCCTTTTGACATGAATCCTTTCCTTTGATGGGTTATTTTGGTAGATAACAGTTAGGAGTAAACATTTTTGAAGGCACCTTCATAAAATGTGTAAGTGCAAAAATTTAGTAATTTAATTCATCCATATTGTGCTTGATATGACATATTTTATAATAATGTCATAATTCAAGAGTTACCTTTTGTATGCAACATTTGAAATTTTCAGTATGATTGGATTCAATGTGATTACTTGATTTCAAGACTGAATATGTGTGCCTAAAAAATATTTATCAAAATATAATTTTGATGTATAACTTTGTTAGAAGTTAATTGCATAAGATTTTCAAGGTTGTGAAGATGGTAATAATTTAATAAATCTAGATGTCATTAGCATGTAAGAAAAAGAAATAGAAGAAAAAGGTGAAAATGCTTGTCTTTGTCATGGACAATCACAATGAAGTTTTGGCTTTGTTTATTGAGTGTTAAGTTACTTTAGAAACAATACTTTTCTTTACTTACATTTGAGCTTACATTGTATATTATCAACAAGTCTACAATTAAAATCATGAAATCAACTCAAATTGATATTCTAAACTATTTTTATTATTGAAATATGTAAGAATTCAAAATGATAGTGTTAAATTCTTTAAAAATTAAATTTAGAATTTGCTTTACTTGTACATGTTAAATAAATATAARTTCTATTCTTCTTTCAAAACATCTTTACAAAGAAAAATTTCACCTTGTAAACGTATTAAATTGATTTAAATGTAAATAAACAAATTTTAAATGGTATGAAGAATGTCATTAAATTTTGGTACAAAGAGAAGGGTCTCTATTGATATTTTTTACAAATTAAACATCTTAATCAATGTTTGGGATATAAGTAGGTCCAAGATTGGAAAAAAAACTAAATGGTTAATAGCTCTAAGATGGGATTGAAACACAATAATCCCAACGGTGAGATTGTTTTGGCAAGTAAACTTAACCTTGTCCAACAATTTTTCAAAAAATTGTGAAAATTGCATTTAGAAATGAATCCTATAAGTTATTATTTCAAGAAGATGCTTAGATTGCTCGAAAAACAAGATTGTCCATAACTTTTTCATTATTAGGCCAAATTGAATGAATCAAAGCTTCACATGTAAAAAAAAATATAATCTTTGAGAAAAAAGTTAAAAATTTAAAAAAAAATCATATTTTTGTGATTTTTTTATTCTGCCCGACGAACTGAATTTTATGCACAGTAAGGCATAACTTTTGCCCCCGGGCACCGATTAAGACAAAAATTATATTTTCAGAAAGCTAATGTGGTTTTCTATCATAAAAAAAAAGTTTCAAAAAACTATGT
The DNA here is from genome assembly GCA_006891605.1 of Pleurozium schreberi. NCBI lineage: Eukaryota > Viridiplantae > Streptophyta > Bryopsida > Hypnales > Hylocomiaceae > Pleurozium > Pleurozium schreberi. Next base: position 85,445 of record VACF01000881.1, on the reverse strand, counting down.
CAAAAATTGAGATCACATAAGCCTGCCCAAAATCCCAAGTGTCCCCGAGGGATACTTGGGAACACTTGGGATTAATCATGGACTTCAAAGTTTATTGTAGATATAGAATTTGTAATTGCCCACCAACTAAAACTCCTTAAAACTTTCATCTCATTGATCAAAATGGAATTATTCAAAGCTTTCTTCTTACATATATATGGAAAATCAATTTCAGATTTTTATTTCTTAAAAATGTGATTTTTAAAGATTTTTTTGATTTGTCCAAGTTGTCTTCTAGCAATAAAAATCACATATCATACAATAAATTTTTGCAGTGTACTAGTATAAGAATATGTGGGAGAAATTTTAGAAACTTTCGCTACGTAGATTGTGAGATATTTGTATTTAAAGTAAAGAAAATGGATTTGAGTGCACTCTTTGTCACTACAATATGATTCTTTGAATCTTCTAAGCTTAGAACTTATTGCACCAAACATTTTGATTTAAAATTGTTTATGTTGAAGATTTGAATTGACAATATTGGGAAAATAATCCAAGAGAATTACTCCCTCTAAGTATGCCAAAATAAATTTGTGATATTTCCACAATTCCCTAGAAGAAACCACAGATATATTTTGAGACAAAAAGAGTACTTAATTTTTAGTCTTTAAAAATTAAATAGGTAGAGATTAGTGTAGATTGAAGGATAAACTAAATTGTTAATAATCCTAAAATGGCATTGAAATACACTGATTCCAATAGTGAGATTGTTCTATCAAGCATACGTAACATTATGGATTCTTCTTTAAATTGTGAAAATCAAGTTCAAAAACAAATCTAGCATCTTATTTTTTCCGTAAGTTTTTGTTATTGCCTGCAGAACCTTCATAACTTTCACACCACCAATCCAAATGGAATGAATCAAAGATTTTCATTTAGACAAATATAATCTATGAGAAAATTAAAATTAAAAATTTATTTCAATTTTTTTTGTTCTCTAATCTCCCCYATTTTGAGGTTATAATGGCATAATTTTTGTTCCTAGGCATCAATTGGATCTAAAATATATTCCTTGAAAGCAAATGTTTTTTTTGTATAATACAAAAAGAAATTCAGAAAAGCATGTCAAAAAAGTATAATGTTGCTCAAGCCTATCCAAAATCAATTTTGTCCTTGTAGGGAGATTGTGACTTTAGGGGTTAAAGAAACACAACTTCTTCTGAATACATGCCCTACGTGGCCTAGCCTTCCTAAGGCTGGGGCACCCATTCTCATTACTATCCCCTAAGCTGATCTTGACAATACATACATATAGAAAGTCCAAAGTTTATAGCCGACATAGTAAGTTACATCATTAGGAGAAGTGTGAGCCCTCGAAAAGGCTATCAAAACGAATCACATCATAGAATTTATTTTTTTATTATTTATTTAATTTTCCATAAAAATTAAAATTAAAATTAAAATTAAAATAATTATTTTTATTGAGAATCTGACGTGCCACTAGTAGTGCCACACAAGAATTGAAAAAAAAAATTCCATAATAGCACCGCGGCCTTTTTGAACTCGCTGCCTTTTGGAGGGCTCATATCTCTCCTAATGTGAATGCAAATAATGGTTTCTTTGGGGTACACCATGTATTTGAACTTAACAAATTCATAGTATACTCATACATATTCAAAATATTATCATTTTAAAACAAAAAATCATGATTTTAAATTGCAAATGTGTTGAAAATAATCTCATGTGTTGATTCCACCTCAAAGTAAGGTAGGGACCCCTAAAATTGCCCCTCATCTAAAACCGCCATCAAACTTTGCCCATCTCCAAAATCAATTATGAACCTATAAAGAAGCAAAGCTTTCACAACCAAACTTTGACCTTTCATAACTTTTGGATGTTGTATCCAAATGTTGCATTCTTGAGTGCATTGGAACCTCCTTTCACTTGGCAACAAGTCAATATGAAAATCTGACCATCCTAATAATAACTAGACATAGTACCAATTTCTTGCATTTTTGGATGTACCCACCTTCAGAGTTCAGACTTAAGCATCCCCACTACACTAATAATGGCATTTAGTGTTATGTTACTAATAGTGTTACTTGAACTTTTACCACACACACTCTAAATATCAAGTAGTTCGTCCCTTAATTCCTATATATAGGTTTATATTTTTTTCATTGCAATTTGATGGAATAATATGTAACACTAACTATAATTTTTGTAAAAAATATTAATCCAAATGTTGACAAATAGTGTCTATGTTGACATTTAGTGTTGTAACATTAACACGATTATTGACATTTTGTGTTGTGCTTTGTAATTAGTGTTGTCAACACTAAATACCATTATTAGTGTAGTGTGTTCACTATCCCCAAACTTTTACTGTGAATGAGGTCTCAAAGCAATCAACGTTGATTTTATATAGATGAGACCTTGTGAGTTCTCTAAACGAGATTCAATATTGAGAATTGGGTGCAACTTTTACAAATATCTCTTTATTTTAGGGATAAGGTAGAAACACCCATTAGCCCACATGTACCCAATCTTGTACCACAAACTACACCTAATTGCGACATTGCTTCCATTGGTTGTAGTTAATATGTCTTACAAATACTTGATTGTGATTTGCTGACACATATGAATGACACATACTTAATTCTAATTTGCTGACTGCTGATTTTGGTAGTGTTCAGATTTAGGTACACCCATAGGATATTTCCAGTGGTCTAGTGAGCATGCACTTCAAAAAATCATAGAAATTACATACAATATCCAAAAAATCTATTTTTTTTTTAATATTCATGATTTTCACTCGCTAATACTATAAAAATATTATTTTCAGAAAAAGCTGCCTTCAGCTGTGTTGAATTGCTTAAATGATCGGTTATGGGTGCTTTCACCTTAGAGATTTTGGAAAGCAATTGGTGGGTGCAAGTTTCTGTATCCTCATCACCATCTGAGGTCCTGACTGTAAAACTTTAGGGTTGCTGGTGAGGTTGCTCATTATGCTGAATAGGGGCCTCGGCACCTTGGTTCCACCACCACAAGTGACCGCCGTTGCACCCGAGTGGTTTGACTGACACAGACTGCGAACCGGTTCCCCAACTCTGTCAGTTTCTCTCCCTGTCCCAGGCTGGCAAAGCAACAGGCCGGGAGGAAGGGCCGGGAGTCCCGGCGGGAGCCCCGACATGACAGACAGTCGGAGCGACGAAGGACGCAAGGTACCAACGAAAAACAAACGAGCGAGTAAAAGCAAGCAAACAATCATCAATTGCAAACAATTCAATAGCTCGCCCTGTCAATCAATCATGCTCCCTCGCTCGCTCTCGCTCTGCGAAATCTAGACCATCATATCCCTCATCCCTTCCCTTCCTCCCCCACCACAAACAGATCGACAAGCTTAATTATTATATATTATTGGATTCATCGATCAGTTTGAGTTGAATGTGCCGGCCAGGATGGAGGAAAAGAAGATTCATGTATGAATTGAAAAGCTTGCTTCAATGGCTAAGTTACGACGTACCATGAGTGGCCGGTCGGTAGCTAGCAAGAATAGCTGCTCCATTACGATCGAGCCAGCCAGCCATCGAATCGCTAGCATATACACCGCCTTCATCATTCACGCTCGCTTTCTCGATCGATCGATTAAGTGGTGCCCACGGACAATCAGAGACTGACGTGCACGATGGAATGGAATGGAATGGAATGTAAGGAATGCCGCAGATCGATCGATCAGTGAAGCTCGCTCATCATGAATTAATTCAAGTCGATATGGACAGAGCTCGCGGTAAGGGCGGGTCAGAGTCGACAAGGAAGGTAACTAGTCTAGTCAGACTGGAAATGAATTGGGTTTCCACAAGTCAGATTTCGGGAGAGGTCCAGGTCAATCATCCTATGTCTTGAAATCGCAAGTGCAATTGGAAGATGACATATGGCATTGTTTGGATAGAAATTGTTGATGGAACCCGATCGAATTGATTGGATGATGATTGTTGGGAATAATGCACTTCATCCAACTGATATTCCGCAAGGAAGTTTCATGAAAAAACATGAAATAGCTAGATCGATGCAAGGAAGGAAGAAAGAAAAACCAATGTGGTAAGTGAATCAACAAGACGAGTAGCAATAGGAATCCCTCATTCCCCCAACTCCGACTGGAGAGTAATATTGTACACAGATGAGTATTATGCCATATTTAACTACTTTTGGACTATTCAATGTCATTGAATTTTGGACTTTACATCAAAAGATCTCCACATTACAACATCGGGAGATCTCCTGATGTTTTCACAAATCTCCCGATGTTTTGCATAGATTTCTTGATGTTTTGCATTATCTCCCGATAACCCATTTTTTTCTCCAAATAACCATTATTGATTTTGAACTTTCAAAAGTCCAAAGTAGTTAAATGTGGCATTATTGGTTTTCCCCGGCATTTGGTTGAAGGAGTTGCCAAATGCTAATGTGATTGGGGGAGGAGTTTCAATTATTTATTGTAAAATTTTCAAAAAACAATGTTAGGATGTTTTAGGTTGAGCACTTAGGGCAGTAATTAATGTTGAATCTGACCTTCACATATACAGTATGCTTGGTGGAGAGCAACCCATTCTTTATTGTTTTTATTGTTGGTAAAGCAACTTGCCCCATGAGTGGAAAATTGGATAGAATCATTCACATGCGTGCGTTCATTCTGAAAATTATCTATTCTTTGTAACTTTCATCCACATATTGGCGGATCTAACTACTATTTTTTTGAGATCTACTGTAGGTTTTTTTTGCAATTTCATCCATTTTTCAAAACAAATTTCCTAGAGTTCTTAGAGTTCAGTACCCAAATCAGTCCGGAAAGTTTTTGGACGATGAGAAATTGGACGACGACGAAGGGTTGTGATATTTCTCGGGGACGTTGGGTGTATGACGAAAATTATCCCCTGTATAGATCCCGGAACTGCCCATTTGTGGATCCGGGGTTTCGGTGTGAGGAAAATGGACGCCCGGACTTGGAATTCATGAACTGGCGATGGCAACCACACGACTGCGACTTGCCCAGGTCCGTCTTCTTCTATTTCCTCTTCCATTTTAGCATAATTGCTCTGCTTGCCTAATAAGTTTTCCTCCAGCCTATGATGTAGTTTGAATGTGTGACAATTCAAATAGCAAAATGGTCCAGAATGTGGTTGTAGGCTTTCAGAGCTCAGGGTCATAACGTCAATTACAAAACTTCGGCACTTTACATCTGGGCTCACGACTTGAAACGGAAATCCATACCCGGTCCTTCTTTTTAGAGCTTTGTGATTCCACATGAATGTCACGAACTTTGGCGCTTTGAATCGTGCCAATTTCAGTAAGGAAGTTGATGACCCGCTTGATGATTATGTCGAAGAGGTTAGAGTGTACTGAAGTCACTGATCAGGTGCTCGTATCTTTCGTCAGCTACCCTGTGATCTGCTTCTGGACAAATACATATTTCTTTAATGTCATTATACAGAGGCCAAACTTGTTTGTGATTCGTGATAGAGTTTTGTAACATCGTGACCGACGTAAGACTGACATTCGAGAAGCAATTAGGGTTGTGTGAGTTCGATTCATGCTCCTCCAACTCCGTGTTATCATCAAATTTCTAAACAACGTCAAGAAAACTGTAATGTGAACTGCTAGTGAGAGTATAGTCAGAGTGAATTTGAACAGGATATAGCTACCATGTCCTCGATCAGAATTTACGACTATCTAAGGATGAGATATTAGGGTTTAGGGTTACTAAAAAGCTCTGTTTTTAATTTCTTGTAGCTGTACGAAAGCAATCGATTGCAGATCTGGTAGTTAMTGGGTTTTTCGGCAAATGTAGCAAGGTGATTGTATCTCCTCCCGAGGTCTCTCATTGCACATTCAATTCATTCCTTGTACACCTTGACAATCTCTTTTARAAGTTATGCTGTGTCAAAACTCAAAACTGGTTCCAATTCCTTTTCCCTTCCACCTGTCAGAGTGCATTTAAAAKCCCATATGTGCCCGTGAGGCAATGCAAATTCCAGAGAGTTGCCGGGTGTACTCGTTGGCTGACACTGTCGTTCGAAAAGATTCAAAAGATTGAAGGTGGTGGGTGTTGTCGTGTTGGAGGGGAGTGAGCTGGAGGAGGGACCGGGGTCATGTGCACAAGCTTGCAACTGACAGCTTTAGTTGGATCATTAGCTCTGACACCCTTATCTTCCGCCATCTGTACAGTACTGTACCTTATAATTGGGGAGTCCTTTTGTCGTCGTACTTCCAGGACAATGAATAGGGTTCCCGTGGTGTTGTTGCAATTCATAATTGACGCTCTTGTTTTTTTTAGAAAAATTTCAAAATTCCTTGCATTCAAAAATTTGGAAACATTTCTTTTTTTCAAACCTACAGGAGTGACCCTGCCTAAAAAAAAAAAAGGAGATCCTGCCAGGTCTCCTATCTTAAAAACTTTTTTTTCTTTATTTAGGGAGTCCCTGATTTAGTTATTCTCTCCACCCTCTTTATTTGCACTGTGAATAGAGTCTCTTTCTGGGCCATAGCGGGAGTTGACCCTTTTTTTTTTATTGTTCAGAGCTCGCTCGATTCCTGGTTCTATTTGGGGCCAGGGCTAGATCTCATGTGGGATTTCAGACCCAGAGTAAAAAAAATTCCGTAGGGTGAAAACGCAAGAACATAGAATTTACTATGGATGGTAGAATTTGGAAAACATGAAATCGTATTTGGAATCAAGGAATTTACAAAATATGAAGTAAATCAACTATAAAATATAGGTCAAATTCAACAATGTCATTAGAATTTTGAAGAAAAATTGAAGATAATGTGGAAGTAAAATGCAATATACAACAATTAACATTCCTTACATKAATTTAATYCATTAGGGTATTAATAAGACAAGATTATTATTTTCTCTTACTTTAAATATAATTATTTCCTTCATTCTAACCTTTAGATCAATCAAAATGAATGAATGAAAATGTTCTTTGCTAGAGCATGATTATACTTAGTCTACGACTTGATGATTGAACCTTTTAGTATATCTACTTTTAGGGTTAAAGAATTCCGGGGTTTAATGAACTAGAATGGAGTAGCATACAGACAATTATAGCTTTATATGTACTTATTTCTTTCATTCAACCAAGAAAAACAACATTAAGATGATATGATTGACACATGATTCTCTACTCCATGGCTTTGATAGTGAAACCTTTTCATCTCTATTATTTGCTTAGGGTTTACAATTTCAACGCTTAGAAATTCTGGTGGAGAACAACAAAGATATTCCTGAAGTACTCCTTTAGTATTCCATAGCTTTCATGTTGAAACCTCTTCATCTCTATCCCTTTGCTTAGTACTTACGATTTCAACGCTTAGAAATTAGTGTGGAGGATAATAGAGATGTTCCTTAAGTATTCCTTTAGTATTCCATGGCTTTGATGTTGAAACCTTTTCATCTTTGTCCTATTTCTTTGCTTAGGACTCACGATTTCAAACGCTTAGAAATCAATGTGGAGGACGATAGAGATATTCCTTTAGTACTCCTTCACTTTCCTGCGGAGTTTTTCCAGCACTTGCAGGCGCAAGCTTCATTCAAAATTGGKTGCAGAATTGGTTGTAGAGTTTTCAAATCACATTCCCTCCCTCTTTGTGAAGTCACTGTGGTTGCACTACTTAACGGCTATTTCTATTTCAAGATGTTTGCAGATTTGACCCCAAAGATATGTTGGAGCGGCTCCGCAACCAGAGGATGGTGTTCGTGGGAGACTCCTTGGGGAGGAACCAGTGGGAGTCCATGCTGTGCATGTTGGCCGAAGGGGTGCAAAACAAGTCGAGAATTTATGAGACGAGTGGGGAGCCCATCAGCAAGCATGTGGGCTTTTTGGTGTTCCGGTTCGAGGATTACAATTGCACTGTGGAGTATTACAGGGAYCCTTTCTTGGTGCCGCAAACGCGGCCTCCGCCGAACTCGCCCGAGAATGTCACCAATGTGCTCAAAATTGACCGTGTCTCGTGGAGCATCCCCAAGTGGTGGCCTGGGGCAAATATCTTGGTCTTGAACTCGGGTCACTGGTGGTCTAATGAGAAGATTTTCCGCGGGTAAGATCTTCGATTTTGTATCTTGTTGTTGAACCACATCCAAAGAAACTCGCAAACGAAACGAAACGAAATTCCTTTGTTACGTGTTGCATTCAGTTGTGTTACATTTTAAGATAGAAACGGTGTCCTTGTAGCGCGATCAAGGAAAAGACCCACAAGAAGATTCACATGGCAAACTACAGTAGGCAATTAGTTGTGGGTCCTTTTAGGGCGTGTTTCTGTTGGTCTACGCAGATAGTGTTTGTAAACTGGGGCAATTTTATCGAAATTTGGATGACATTGATTCAGATTTGGATGAATCGGGCTACTTTGATTGCGAAAACATCACCCGCCTTGCTTGGGTGGTTTCCCTCTCATGGGAATGCCGTGTTCTTTGGTAACTGGTTTAGGTCTTGTTACTTGTTACTGTACGTGTGTTCATTTTGTGTCTGGGTTTGATGTGCAGCGGTGGTCGATTTCAAATGGGGAACAAMTTGACCACCCACAGCTTTCAAGAAGGTTTCCAAGTGGCGATGAAGACTTGGGCATTGTGGATGGAAGAGAATCTGGACCCTGAGACTACTCAAGTATTTTTCCGCAGTTATGCTTCAGTGCATTTCAGGTAGGTTAAGCTACCCTGCGATTCACTTAGGGCTGAGGCATCCCTCAGGAAACCCAGATCTCTTTAATGTCACAACCCTAGGCACCCAAATGCACGTGAGTCTCTAAACATTATGACCTAGCTAGGCGATGGCYAAGTTGTGAGCCAATACGGTCTCACATGCACAGAGTTCTAAAACCAAGCATTGATCAAYACAGATTTGCGTTTCAGTCATTGCGTCCTAAGAAGAAATTGCCACAGTCGTAGATCGAATTCCGCACGAGATCGATCGACATTAGTTCTGAATGTTTTTATTTGCAGGGGCGGAACCTGGAGCACGGGCGGCCGTTGCGACGAAGAAGTTCGTCCCCTGACAGACGAAGAAGTGGAGCAGATGCAGACCCCCCCGTGGACGAACCCGCTGATCGTGGAAGCCATCAACAAGAATGTCAAGAGCAAACGAAGCGCCGTCGAGTTTCTGGACGTCACCCCGTCCACCGACTACCGAGCGGACGGACATGGTGGACTCTACACCCGGGATGTGGCCGTCTATGGCGTCACGAAGAGGAGTCAACAAGACTGCAGCCACTTCTGCTTGCCTGGGGTACCGGATACGTGGAACGAATTTTTGTACTCCACGTTGCTGGCCAGGGGGCAAGGAAGCTGGGGCGAGCGGGTGCAGTAAATTAAGTAAGCTTAACTGAAGTTATCTTAGTCATTGGAGTCAATGAGTCTCCGCTAATTGCAAACTGTGTGCAGAGTTTGTAACTTCAAAAATTCATTACTAATTCCACAAAGCTCCAAAAAATATGAAACGACTTGGGTTAGATGCCATTTCCACTTGTGTTTCAAGAAAAGTTTACTGAAAATTATTTCAAGTAGTTTCACCTTGCCAAAATTTAGCTTCAGCCCTTAGATGGGCGTTTTATGGACCTCCTACCTTATTATGCATCCAATTCCCAACTGCTTTGACCGGACAACGGGAAGTTGTTTACTTTCATTGTTCAATGTTAAAATTTGAATGTTTTTGTATCTAAGGTAGAGGTACCCACTACACTAATGATGGTAAATAGTGTTACCTACACTAATTGATATAAAACAGCCATAAGTTTTTACTCTTAACAAATATTTTTACCAACTATAGGTACAAAGCTTTCCCAACTATAGTGCTATTACGATCCATGCACTCCGTAAAAATATTCATGAAGAGTAAAAACTTATAGCATTTCTAAAATACTTAGTATGGATAACACTATTTACCATCATTAGTGTAGAGAGTAGTGAGTGGTGCCCCATCACTGATTAATAGGGTGCTGTAATTTCAACCAAGGGGGGTATGGAATTTTATTTTGTCTTTGGAATGCGTGTTTTTGATTTTTTCAAGGTTTGGACCAATAAGTTCATGACACATAAGTGAGCAAGAAAGTATGAAGCAATGAGCAGAAAAATAGTTCTTGAATGATCGGTATTGGATGACTCTAGATGTTGGTCATGGGTCAAGCCCAACTTTTGCCTTTCAAAATTCATAGTAATTTCAATTCAAGAGATAAAATTGCTGAATTTTTGCAATCCCCTTTATTTATATCAATTCACGTTTGAAAATATTTGCTTTGCCTAGCATGACCCTATATCATGTCTAGAATTGCTTATTTAATTGGTTGTGGGCACCTCTACCTTATTCAAAAGACTTTTGAATGTGCTTTTAATGATAGAACCTTCAAGCTCTAATGAAGAAGTAATGAAAAAATTGTAGATATTGTAGATGTTGGTAGATTTCCAATATCTTTTGTTGGAAAAATCTTTTGAAATTTAAATTTGGTAGATATGTTATCAACATAGAGGTGATTTTGTGTAAAAACATTCATGATAAAAAAACAATTTTTCTATCCTTGGGAGGGTGTCAAAGTTGACAATAGTGAAATTGTCTCTTACAATGACACATGTTTGGAAATTTCAAATATCCTATTGTGTGCAAATCTTTTGACCTTGAAATTTGGCACACATATTATCAACATAGAGGTGATCTTGCAACAAAAGTTTCATGACAAAAGAAAATTTGTTTAGCCCTTAGGAGGGTGTCAAAGTTGGCAGCAGTGAAAAGTTTCTCATAGCTACATATGTTGGTAGATTTCAAATATCGTTTGTTCTCTAAATCTTTTGGCCTTGAAATTTGGCCTAAATGTTATAAACATATTGATTATCTTGTTGAGAACATTTTAGTGAAAATTACCAATTTTAGGCCTTCGGGAGTGTGTCAAAGTTGGTAGTAGTGAAATTTCTTTCACAACAAATGTAAAAACACCATTTTGATTGGTACCCTACTATATTTTGTTTGCACTACTCAAGATGTATCCAAATTGTCTAATACACAAGAAGTGGAAGTTGATAGAATGGAAGTTAGAAGAAAGAAAAAACTGTAAGTGATTTCCAAGCAAGCATTGGTGCTATCAACCCTTTAACCCCTTAAGGATTAAAAAAAACACAATGTGTCCTCTTCAACTTTTCAATGGTAAATTCTCGTTTTAGTAAAACAAGTCTCAACATTTTGTAAAGTTGGATCTTATAGAATAACAAGTTGACATGCTTCTTGCATTTTTCGATTTTTGAAATTTCAATGTAAGAAGTATTTGAAATTTATTTATGAAGGGTGGTCTAATAGAAAAAGGGAGAAAACTTTATTTTTTCTAATGGAAGGAATAGTAGGGTTGAAAAAAAACATTCTTTTTGACATTTCTAGTCTTTACCCTACACAAACAAACTGACACAAACAAACTGGGTTTGATGAAAAAAATTGAAATTTGTATTTTTTAATTAAAACAACTTCAATCATTAGAGAGAAATTGGGTTGCATCCGGACTCATCTGACATCTAGATTAGTAGTGGAGCCACTGGGTTTGGGGTTGTTGATGTAAGGCAATTGTGATGTAATTGCCTAGTCAATGAAATTGGGTGGAATTTCAAACTTTCAATTATTTTCCCTTCTTTGTGTGAAATTGGCCACAAATGTCACAAGCTGGTGTAAATCAGTGTCAATTCTTTTGTTGATCAATGTCAACTCCAGCAGCAACCTATGAAAATTGTTGGTGAAAAATCCAATGGCAATTTTAATTTCTCTCTAATGATTGAAGTCATTTTTGAAAGGTCATTTTTTGAATTGAAAAGATCTATTTATAAGTTCACACTAACCAATATCTATGGATTAACAAAATATGTGAAAGGCAAAGTCTTCAAAATTTATACCATACAAATGCTCGAGACTAACCAATTCAAGAATCTTCAAAAAAAATTGATGGATGAAAAAACACATTTCTATGTGCTTGTATGTGCTTGAATGTGTTTGAGTTTGAATACTTCAATTGGTCCTTTAGGAACAAAGGCCTTGCTCATTTAGGGTCCCTCTTTTAGTTTAGAAGGAGGTGGATATGTGATGCTAATTGAAGTTCTAGAAAGAAATATTTTGCATCTATTATTTCAACTGAAATACATTGGTAGAGTCAAATTTTCAATTATAGGTTATTCCTTACATATGATAAAATAGAAATTATAATTTTTAAATCAAAAATCAATATTTTTGAAAAAAATTATTAATTTTTGTCAATTTTTGAAGTCTGGTTTATCCATAGAGGAGCATACCCTTTTATTGATATATTTAACCAAAAATTATTCAATTATTGAATAATAGGTGCATTCTTTGTTTCTACATGAACCTTAACAGTCAATCATTGGATACACTGAGTCTTTTGCAAAATTGAAAGATCAAAGGAACACTTTGAAAGAGCCTTACACAGCACTATTGAAAGTAAACATTTGATTTGGTCTTTAACCCCTAAAGGACCAAGCTGTGTTTTTTTGGCAATATAGCAATTTTGGGCAGCTCACTACGAATGGAGTTTTCATTATTTTTCTTTGAAATTTTTACACAACATGTGTCCAARGAGTAGCTTTAAGGCCCAAYAATTTTCATAACATTTKACTACAYKGTTAAAAAGTTATTGCATGCTATGTGATTTTCTTTGAACTTTGATAAGCTCAGGCAGCCCAAACAACTCCTTCAAAAATCACTTTTTGAAAAAATAAAAATTTGAAATTGGTTCTTTACAATTATATATAAGTGGAAAGCTTCATTTTCTTAGTATTTTCCATTGTGCTTTTTTTGTAAGTAACTTTTAGAGATAAGTTTCTCTAGGTTTGAAATTATAGAGAAATCCTATTTTCAATGCTTTACAATTTATTCATATTTTATTTTATTTTTTAAAAATTTATCCCAAAAATCACAAGACTCACTGAAATAGGCCGTTTTGAGACAAATAGGACAAGTGTTTCTTGCAATCACCCTGCATGTCAAGCCCTAGTTGAATTCCAGGGTCATTGCAAGAAACACCGGTCCTATTCTCCTTCAAACACAATGTTGCTCTCTTGTAATCTTTAATAACTTTTGAAGCATAAATCCCTTAGACTTAATATTTTTATTGGAGATGCCTAACTTGATGATAATCATATATTTTATTTTTCAAAAAATTTAGAAAATAAGTTCACATCTAAAAATTATTTTGCTAATTTCTCACACTTTGAGGTTTAGAGGTTTTCACTACGTTAGGAGTCCCCAAATCTAATGATTTGGAGCTAAAATTTTCATGGTCTTTTAACATAGTAGAAAAGCATAGATCTACCAAAGGAAATCTAAAAAAAATATTATTTTATGTCCTCCACATGAAGGCAAACAACACTCCCGTTGCGCGCAATTTCAAAACACTAATGATGGTTCTAATACCATTTTTTTGGTGAAATCTCATTGCCGTCAACTCTTTCCAAATGGCCAATTCTTGATTTTTGAAAAAATTTATTTTCCTATTTTTTACAAATTAAAATGTCAAATTACCTATTTTCATGAGATTTTGCACTTTTCTATTTCACCTAGTTAGAAAAATTTTCTAAGCTTCTCCTTCCTAGGGTACCTTCTTCTTAAGGGTATATACATTCAACATATTTTCATGTTTTACTAAAATTGTTTTTCTAATTTCAAAGTACTCTCGAAAAATCATGAGTACTCTAGCAAAAGTGTACACAAAATGGTAGGTGTTTCATGCAATTACCCATATATGGATTATGCAAGATGTGCACAATCAAAATGTGAAAGTCTATGAGAGCCCAATCATATTTTTACATACACCTAAGGACAACACTTTGAAAATTCATGAGTTATTCATTGAAGGTCCAAATAATGCATGCCACTAAAGCATAATAGATCTTCTTTTTATTGCTAATAAAATCCAATAAAAATAATTTTTAAATAATAATATTAATTGAACACACTTGTGATTTGTGAAGACAATAAGTGAACATACCTTAATGGGTATGCATAGCTTAATGTGTAGGCATACTTTACATTTTGAGTTCATAGGAAATGTAGGATGGATCAAAATACCCTCTCCTTGACTACAATTTTTCAAACCTTTTAAAGACCTTTTTGTAATCACATTCTTATATACATTCAAACAATCATTCAAAAATTAACTATTTGGATGTAATTTTGTAATATTCCTTCCTAACCATGAAATGTTGTATGTAGACAAAGAAATATTTGATAAATGGCTTTAAGAAAAAATATTGAAACAAAGAATAGACCTATTAGTCTAAGAATTTTATCTACTTTTAGGTTGACTACCTCAATCACAGGCTTCATCCTTCTAAGGCTAATGTCATCAAAATCATTCAAAATTTCACATAGAAAAGCGTTAAATGTAGAGTACTATTAAAAAGGTTGGAATTGGGCCGCAAATGGTGCTTTTAGGAATTTAGTGGATGGAGCCATAAAGTGTAAATACATGGCAAAGGATTCACCGCAAGCTTAAGGGCACTTTAAATTGGATTATGATTGCAATAATGGAGATAAAGAAAGCCACATTAACATCTATAAGGTCAAAATAGTCCCTCTCTTCTTCTTTGTTCCAATGGTTAACAATAAAAAGCTACATATGATTTTGCTTTGACCACTTGTTGTTATTTATACCAAAATAGCTTGACCAAAATACCTACGTAATATCCCCTATTTGCCATTCTATTTCAAAAAAAATTGTGAATTTAGTAAGTMTTGATATGTGAAATGCTTATAAAATATTGAATTTTTTAAATATTGAACTATATAAAAATTTATTAAAGTTTTCCACTGCAATAGTATGTACACCATTGGTTAAATTTTCATAATTTTAAAGAGTAAATTTGATATTCATATGATCTTTTTCCATAGTTACTCGAAAGAGCAACCCCACCAAGGATCTTCCCATCCCTCCTTCTATCTCATCTCAATGAATTTTAATCAGTCGTAGGGGAATACAAACCTCACCTCTAGTAATTGCTAAACTTTTTTTCATTAAGAAAAAAAACACCAATATCCCTACTTACCCATGGTCATTTTTATTTATTATTTATTTGTTATTATTTTATTTTATATTTTATTTTATTATTTATTTATTTTTATTTTGCCTATTGTGTTACCATTGTTAAATTAGTGTGTCGTGTGCCGTTGTCATAGGCAAAAGAAAAGTAGAAGTAATTTTCAAATTTTTTTATCCATTAAAACTTTGAAATTCAATAACTTTCTCGTTGTGCGTTGGAACGCCACAAAACCGAGCCCGTGCACCCCTCTTTGCCGAGGGCTTTCCGACGATACCAAGCACGCCACCGGGGAACGCACGATCTGGGAGATCTCAACGTAACAAAATTTATCTCGAACATCCCTAGATAGGGCCATGATTTGATTAAATCTCAACTTTTAGAAAACCACTTCTAGATCAACATATGCTCTATGATAAATCTACCTCGTACTATATCTCAATGAACATGAGGAGTGAGATATATTACCAAACCTTATCCATCATTATTATTTCGTAAATATCAGCCTTACCAAGTAATTAGATAGGGAAATCAATGTCAATGTCAATACTAGTGTGTGTATTATACTAATATAAATTACCCCAGAGTTTGCATAAGACCTATATAACTATATTCCTTAAGTGTAGGACATAAAACTTTTGCAAGTTATGAACAACTAACAAAACATTGCAACATGAGGTGTTTGGTGAAGAAGTAATTTTAGCAGTTTGCCAAAAGTCCTCCAAGAGGTTGTGGGCCTTACCTGTGCCCGTCCCACAACAATACAACAAATTGGAGAGTTAGTGAGGAAACAACTGGTGTCTGCAACCCACAACTCATGTCATAGCTCTTACTAGGAATAAAAGAAAACAAACCACCACAACACGACTAGAACAAAATATTACTTAAGCTCATTTGTCAACCTGGRCGATTGGACGTGACGAAGAAGAAGCCATTTTTACTCCCAATGTTTCCGCCTTACCTCGTAAACATTAAGTTACACCGGCAACTGTGTTGTACTCGAATTATAGCACCAAAGTGGCTACTCTGAGAATGAAGACTCACTTATACAATGTATGTAAGTCAAGCCTTAGCTACTTGGTAATTGAACTCAAGTTGCTATAACGCCACCACAACAGCTTGGAGCAAACTCAACCACCCCAATACTATGAGACTCTTGTGGTCCCAAGTTTCGGCTAAATGTATCATAAATTTAACTTTGGAACAAAAGTTGAGAGTAACGAAAAACATCCATGAACAATCGAAATTCTTCATTAGTAGTTGGACTATATGTCATTCATATAGCCGTCTGTTGTTTAAATTATCAGAATTCGTTACAAAGCCTGGATATAATTACATGGTATGGCTGTTACTGAGCTTAGTTAGCTGGCAGTAAAACACACTAAAGGAGTAATTTAACAATTGCATATGGAGGCTAATATGTGCATTTAAAGCACTACCTACCATCAAATCAGAGAGATTTTGCAAATTCACTCCATCTTTAATCCCAATGGAAAGGAGAGGATATCTTTTAGCATCTATTATTCATCTTCCAATTTTTTCCGTAAACACTAAAGGATCTTCTATTTCGTAAGACTTGTCCATGCTTTAATTGCCATGATAAATTTCTATTCATGATAGGATAGAAGCTAGAGTATAATCAAGCTATAATTAATGCTAAAGACATAGTCTTGAAGCCATATTCTAGACAAACAAATCAAAACAGCCTGATTTAAAGGGATAGATTATAGGATAGTGAAGAAGTGATGAGAAGTGATTGTAAAAGAAATCTATTTTTTTATAGTCCTTTACCCATACATTCCCCCCAAATCAAAATCCTCAAAAACGAATCTTTGGAGATGCGGGGTATCGATCCCCGTACCTCTCGCATGCTAAGCGAGCGCTCTACCATCTGAGCTACATCCCCRTTCACACCGTMCWAYCTGCTTRGCCCGCTRWSAAGAGYCACTCCGAATTCAGCACCTTCGATGGGAAGCTACCGCGATTACAACACCTTATTAAAAAACTGTTTACCAGAATCGGCGAGCTTTAAAGTTTCGGGCACCAGCTCCCGTTTTCTCCAAGTCTTTGTGAACTGCTCCTGGTGCAGCGTGCAAGCGCAGGATTGCCGCCATGGGGTTGTACCAGATCATGGAGGCTTTTCTGTTGATGGCCAACGGCGTTGCCATTCTCAACGAAGATCGCTTTCTTGCCCCGTGTAAATCTCGCTCTGTGTTGACACTTCYATTGCTCCTTTCAGCGAACAATCGATCTCTGAATTCGGAGCTGAATTGCGTGTGTTGCAAGCTCTGATTGCCGACTTTTGGGTTTTCGCAGATGGCTTGGGTATGGCCGACATCGGAAGCGGAAGGGTGTCCCCATTCAAGGTGCAGTTGATCGGACTCATACACGCTGTGCAGTACTTGCGAGGTGAGAAACCCATGCTTCCCCTAAACCCTATYATCGGTTGCATCCKTTAGGTAATTCGGATTTGCAATTTGTAAGTTTATTTAGGTTTAGGGTGGAAACTGTTGCGTGAATTCACCGTTTTGGAGTTTCGTTGGTAGGTGCTAAGGTCAGATGAACTTAAACGTGAAATGATTTCGATGGAAAGACGAATTGCAGCACAGTGCATCACACTTTGAATCAATGAATTTGGATGTTTGTACAATTAGTTATGGTTTATCAAAGTTGGAGCTCGTAGTGTTTTGAAAGCATTCCTACCCTAAAATGTTGACGTTGAAAATTTCAATATGAACTGAGTGTGATTACTTAGGGGACGTACCTTAATCGTTTAGTTATTGTTAAGAGATTGTTGGTTATGACTATTAGGTTGACGATCAGCTCCAGGTCAACTTGGGTAGGATTGGTTCTTGCTGTGGTGTTTTKACACTTTGAGGTGGAATCGTTTGTGTTTTGCAGTTCCACTGATAGTTGCCAATGGCATYGTTATTGTGAGCAAGTTGCTGTTTGGTTGATGTGCTCCTTGTGGAGCACCTGCTGCTTGTTTTTTCATCGTCTTGGGAGCTTCAGTGGCGCAGGAGGTTGCGCTGGCGTCTTCAGCATGATTGACATGGTTTAGGGTCTAGAGATGTATATTAGGGTTTATCCAAGAATATAGCCAGACTGTTCTTTCTGTGATGAAGTGTTTCTTGCAATGTCAAGGTGCACACTTGTTTTCCAATTCGTTTGGACCAAGTTTGTGTACTGCTTTACAACGTGACTCCAAGTTGTTACCATTCACCTCACTGATTCTATATTGTGTAAGCGAACTCTCTTAAATGTAACACAGTCAACTGTGCATGAAGCTGTATGCTTGTGTCTCAAGGACCTTATATTGGTGAGGCCATAAGATGGAGCAGCGTATCCTATGTTCACGATAATCTATATAATCCAAAACTACTTTTCCCTAGGTCTTCTTGGATACCTTACCAAAGAAAGGAATATTTCTCGTCTACATTCAYAAAGAGGGATTTTAAYTACAGTTTGCATACGGGAGGCAAACAGAGAGTGGGGAGTGGCTTATGTAAGCATCACTCAAAATGCACTCTGCGCAATTTTGAAATRGCATCTGAAACTGCCCTTTGAGTGTTAGGATTTGAAACAGTATTTGAGGCAATGCTTTGCAATCTGCGAGCCTTGTGAACTATTTTCTACGCCCAGTATGATTCGAGAGGAGGCAAGTGGTCAAAAACAAATCACATCCTGCCAGTAATCTCTTTGTTCAGACCTCCAAGGGTCCCAAAAAACTATGATTCCATGAGCTTACTTTGACCCTTGGTTTGACCCTTGAACGTCAAGGCGGACGTTTTGTGTCTCATGGATGATAGAGAATCTTCTTGTGTAGGACAGAAGTATGACGAATTTCATTGAAATGGCAGTGTTCCGTTATTTTGGCACTTTTTACAATTCAAACCGCGCGGTCTGAAGTCTAAAACTCTTGTAGATTTTTAAAAATCTATATTTGTCTTAGATCCTTGAAATCTACATTAGTCCTAGATGTTTTAGACCATCATAGATGTTGTAAATGTAGTTAGATGTCAGAAATCTAACTACATCATAGATTTCTGACATCTACATACGCCGTAGATGTTTAAAAGTCTATACCCATCCTAGATGACACTATCACAGTTGAGACTCCACGGTCTGGAAATGGCACATAGAATATTGCCAATTTAATGAAATTCGCCATAAGTGCAACTATTCATCCTCGTAATTTTGTTTGAAAAGGGGAGATCTTGTACATTACTTTGACATCCAATGAGTGCTTTCGGATTTTTTTTGAAACAGTGGCTCCCACGGTATCAAAATGGATGATTTCCATGGTCCATTATCGAGTCCATTATGAAAATTTTCAGCCCTCAAAGAAGCCACGAGTTTTGCAGCCTTGGGGGGTGCAATTATAGAAAATAATAAATAATAAATAATAATTTTTCATTTAAAAAAATCTAGAACCTGACGTGGAAGGATAGACTGGTCATTACAAAAAATTCAGCCGTGCGGAGGGTTGTTAAGCATGTGACAAGTGAGTTAAAGTCCATGAAATTGTGGCAAGTGTGCAGGATATTTTAGAAGTTCATATGAAAGAGGTTGGAGTATGTATGAAAAAGCACCCTAAGCCCTAAGTAAAAAAATGGTGATAGAAGGAAACATAGCACTTTTGCATTTAAGAATCTCTATATCCAAAAAAAGGCTAAAGCATGTCTCTTTTTATTCATAAAAGGTAGACATACCCATTCCCTAGAAGCACCTACGTAAAACCATCCCCTAAAAACTCTTGAAAATAAGTATTCACTTTATTCAAGATGTTCAACCTATGTACATTAAAATTGGGGCATGGCTTTAAAGGAATGTACTAGGTAGGAGACTTTGAGAACTCATGATTATTTCCTATGATATCGAGAAAGTGTACAACAACAAAGTGTTTTGGATTCTTCTTTGGATTGCCAATAAGATCCAAAGAATTTATGGCAAAGTAATAAGTATGTACGGAGTAAGGCTTCAATGTCCAATTCTAGGGACTCTTAGCTTATACAAGCTACATGCTTACAACACTCAAATTCAAGTCCAATATTCCATTTTTGAAGACTAATATAACCTCAAAATCCTAACTTCTGTAGGCATACAAGAGGAAAGAATCATTACCGATCCATGAAGTGCACAAGCTCGTGGACCACATGGAAGATGCCATCCACGGAGTCTCTGATGACCCCCGAAGCCGCAAAAACTCCTACCCACTCATCCTCCTCGTCCAAGGCACCAAAAARTTGGTGAAAAAGTTGCATGCCGGCAGTGAAGGACTAGTAAGAAACTTTGCAATCACAACCTAATTGCTTTGCTTGGAAAGATCCTAAGGAATTGCTAATTTGGTGAATTTGTCAAACCTAAGGAATTTCTCATCTTGTGCACTTATAAGTTCCTCAGCAATTGCTCTCATTCAATGAATTTGTAAGATCCTAGGGAATTGCTACTCTAGTGAATTTGTGATAGAATCCTCAATGAATTCTTGATTTTGCAAATTTGCCAAATCCTAAGGAATTGCTAAATCAGTCAAATTGGCAAATCCTATGCAACTCTTCATCYGGAGATCTCTAGATGTTTTGTATTAATCTCCCAATGTTTTGTGTAGATCATCCAATGTTTTGTTTAGATCATCCGATGTTTTGCATAGATCTCCTGATGTTTTACATAGATCTCCCTATGTTTTGTATTATCTCTTAATGAACATTAATAATTTAGGATTTTCAAAAGTCTAGAAGTAGTTAAATGTGGGATATAACAAGCATTGCTATCTTTGTACTCAGGCTGAAAAAGGCTTCACAAGACAATTGGACACCATGCTTTGTGTTGAAAACAGACTCATTTTATTGCTCAYGGTATGAAARGAGATCCAAATCTAGGCAAGCATAATTTCTATTTAGTGATTTCAAAGATGCCAAGCTTGTCTAGAGCATTTTATAAATCCTAAATTCTAAAAACCCAAACCCCACTAATAGACCCTTCTCGTCATTCACATAGGTACTTTTTTTCTTATGTTAGAATCCAAAAAGTGGTAGGCATTTGTAGGGCCAAGGTAGACTTAGACATTACCATCCAACAGTTCAATTTTGCTCTCATGTATTGGTGGTATACATTTTAGAATATAAATGTATGTTACAGGTATGTGAGGGAGGAATTGTTAAATGGATGGAAGTGGAGATGTGTACCTTAAGTGCAATGGCAAATGCTTGCAAGCTAAAACATTGCACAAATATATAATCAATTTTATTAACTTATCAAAAATGAGCATTTTTATCTAGATTCTTGCACAAAATGTAAAACTTCTAAATATAAGGCCCATTTTGGACTTCTTGGTTCTTTATGGGTTAAAATATGTTTATGAAATCACTCAAAGGATAAAAGTAGGTARTATACACATCATGAGTGAATTTGATTACCCTTTTTTGTTTTTATGTGTATAAAAAGAGTTGCCTATGCTTGAGAAGTGAACCTAGTCAATAGAAAGCAAACCTAGTCAACTATTTTGTAATTCAATTTAGTAGAATCTAACTTACTTATAAAAAAAAAGTCAAAATCCTCTAATTATTGACCAAAAAGTTCAAATGATCCTAGTAGACAAAGCTAGGGTTGTAGTTATCACAATTGATTCCAAATTTTAAAATAATTTTTCCTTAGAATATTAAAGTTTAGAACCTTGAAATCAAACTTTTAAAGCTTGAATTGTAGCTATGGTATTTTGGAACAGCAATTGGATAAAAAGATGACGTACTTGAAAGAGTTGCAAGAAGCAAAGCTCAAAGAAGTTGCACCAAGTAAAAAGATCATTCTTACTTTTAATCCCTAGCACTTAAATTAAAAAGTAATGAAAAGTTTTGCTTTTGGAATTATAGATCAAAATTGTGGTGACCTACTAATATGTAATGTCATACAATAATGTAAGTCAAAAAAAAAATTTATTGGTATTTTTTGCAACCTTCTTAGAATATTCTTAAATGATTAATTGCTAACTCTATAAATATTGAAGAATTCTCTATAGGCCATTTAAGCACTTAAAAATCAATCTTTAGACCACAAGTGAGAGTGAGACTAATTGTCACTATAAGAGACCTGCATTTTAGGTGACAAGCCCCAATTTTTTTCAACGGATTTTCAACGCAGATGACATTCAACGCAACAACCCCTTGTTTTTATGTCCATTGATGTTATGTTGGACGTCACCTTTGACATAAAAACATGGGTTTGTTGCATTGTATGTCACCTAAAATATGCTTAAAAAAATTAGGGCTTCACCTAAAACAAGTTTTTTTTATAGAGTGTGTAGATTACATTAACTTTCAAATCATATTTCTATATTTTTTTTAAATATTGCATGTGATTCTTTTTTTCTATAATTATATTTTATTATCATCATTGAAGCATTCTGATTTTCAACAACTGGCACAACACATTAGAAACAACATAACGAAAATTTTCACAATGACTTAATCTTCTGATCATAGTATCGTGAAAGCTTACCTTGATGTCATCGTTTGAGACTCCATAATCAAGGTTCGATATGTACAATTTGGTCCCCGTCTCAATACCTCCACCGATTCCTCTGCCGCCAGCAGGTATAGCAGGAGCGAAGTTGTCGTACATGTCATGCTGCCACGCGGAATCAGGAGCGCGGCGTACTGGCTGTTCACACGACAAAAGAACAGGATCGGAGGTTCGCACCACCCAGAAATTCCATCAGCAAAAAAACGCTCACACACACGAACGCACTCTTCAAAGACACGCGTCAAACCGACCAACATGTAGAGTACACAACAGATAATGCAAACGCTGGCAGAAGAGGCGAGCCACATCCCGAAAATTTAAGATATGGATACCTCCTCCCAGGACAAGTGCGTCACAGTAGAGAAGCGCAATATGAAAGTGTCAAAGCGTTGATGGAATGGAATACATCAAAGTAGGCCCCCAGCATTCCAGCCGAAGATGAACTACAGGCACAGCACGTCCACAAGGCCTCCAACAGAAATCCACCCTTCCATTTTGACATCCAAAACACCAAACCCTGCTCCCCTTGCAACACCTTCCATATACAAGCTTGGCCGGGTGCTCATATCATACTCAAAATGGTTCTCACTCAAGCTATCGCATCCTCACGTCTCTTTGTGCCTCATAATTTTTTTTGATATTTTTTTGTCCTCTTATCCCTAATGACTCTTTCAAAGTCTGCCATGGCCACTATGCGAATAAGTGAATAGGTGAATAAGGGAATGCCGCTTTTCTTGCCTTTGCGCTCGCGTAAGGCGTTGGCCGGGAAGTGGCCCGGCCCACTTGTCTACGGGTTGGCCCTGAGGTTTTTACTCCAGGGTAGCCCCCTCCACCACCAGCAGCAGCAGTCGCTCCTCCACGCCGAGGCGCAGCACCTGCGCCTCGGCCACCACCCCTCCCACCGCGGGTGGCACTCTTGTTCGTCTTAATAAGGTCGTCCAGCGACATGTCCAATGCGCTCGTCATGATGTCTACCAAACCCTCGTCGGAACTGGAACCCTAGCCTCGATCCTCGTCGCACCGGCAGCCCTCAATACTAAAACCTGTACCTATCACCAAAACTATCACCAGCCGTCGCACCACCAGACACCTCGTCCAAAACTCTCAAAGTCGAAACCCTAACCAACCCAAAATCCTGGAACCAAATATTCGACGAAGTCGGAGAAGAAACCTAGAAAGCAGTCACGCGCGGAATATGATAACAGCCGATTTCTCGTATCGCGGTCCGGCTCGGAGACGAAAACGGAGTAGAAACAAAACGAAGCGTAACGCCTTAATTTCGCCGCAAACAAGTGAAGAGACGGAATAGAATAACGAGGTTGAGGCAAATGTTTTTTTGAGTGAGAAAAAGCGACAAAGAGGWGAGAAGATAATACTTTRTGGCTATGGCGGACATCAAAGAGASTGAGAAGCGGGGGAAACGGAGACGGAGCAGCAAGCTAAGTGGKATCAGAGCACAAGAGCAGCAAGGAAAATACACAAACAAAGGCGTACAGACTGGGGAAGAAGAAGGAGTCTCGTCAAGACCCTCATCCGCATTCACGATGCAAAATGTTTCTGTTCACTTTTCATTCATCCATGAGTAGGAGTCGCGTCAAGACCTCATCCGTATTCAAGTTGAAAACTGACGTTTCTATTCATGTTTCGTTCATCCAAGAGAATTCCGTTTCCGTTTCATTCATCGAGAAGTTGGGTCATCCGCACGCACAAAGCTTCTGTTTCTATTTCGCTCATCTATTGGATGAAAAATCTCGCCTTTCGTTCGTCTATACTTCATGCATCCAAAAAGAGTCGCTGCTGTTCCATTCAGCTTGCTTCCTTGCTTGTCACTCAAAATTGATTTTCACTAAAATTGTTTTTTGGTTGGAAATTGTTGTTGAATTTATGATATGRTGTCGGTCATTGGGGATATTGTCAACTATCCCTTGAAAAGAGACGTCCACCTCCCGGGCCCCACTAAATTTAAAAAAATAAAAAATAAAAGTGAAACACATGATTTGTCCATGCACCCTCAAAACCAAAATAAATAAATAAATTTTTTTTGATAAGGATATAATATACGAATTACATCTGGAATATATATGGGTATGATATATGGAATATGGATGTATAGTTGAGATTATTATATGGTATGATGTATGGATACAAATACGCGATGTGGAAAACAAGGTTATACAAAATATGGATGATTATGTTAAATGAAATATTGATATGGTATGACATATGGATGTGTATGTGGATACGGAATCTAGTTGTTAAATCCCATAACAATTGCAATCTAGCATGTTCAAAACAAATAAAAATTTGGGATTTAATGGAAATAGAGATATGGAGTCGGGGTTATTAATTAAATCACTCACTTGAGTGAATGGATGACATTTCCTCAATATCATCTCAAAAAGAGACACTCTCACTCACTATCTTGTCCAATTTCAATCTTATTTTAATATTTTAATTTTCAAAGTAGTCTTATGTGCAATCTTCATAACATTCTAAATATTAGATCATTTTAACCTTCAAACTACTAAAAAGATGTTTTTGGTTCCTGGATATTCAAGATTGGGGCGGTCAATGGGAATCGAATGTAAAGCTTTAGATGTAGTCGCCAGGATAGAGTGGAATATGCGAGGTGCCGGACGAGCACGGATTCGCACTCGATCCCCTCCAATTGGCCATGGAGAAGACACTGTGGGTGTTCGTTTTGGTTTCGTGATAGTGTCTCAAGGATGTTCAAGTTTGGGGTGTTCACTGGGAATCGGGTGAAAAGCTTTAGATGTAGTCGCCAGGTCAGAATTGAAAATGCGAGGAGCCGGACGAGCACAAATTACACTCGATTTCTTCCAAGTGGCCATGGAGAAGACAGTTCTTCAGGATTTCGTGGTCGTGTTTTTAGGGTTTGACTGGATGTTCGAATTTGGGGTGTTCATTGGGAATACTCCGAGTCGGGTGAAGATTTTGGATTTAGTCTCACAATGATGACAGGATATAATTGAAAATTCGAGGTGGCGGAAAATTATAAATTCTTGGACCCTGCCTTGGTTGGATTGCACTGTGTCCCTTCCAAGTGATCACGAGGACAGATTTGGGCGTTGATTAGGGTTTCTTCACCGTGTTTTAGGGTTTGGGCTGTGTGCTTCTTTTTGGACTTTGGAGTGTATATAAGCGGTATTTGTATCGGAGTATATACTGGGTGAGAAATGGAGTCTTTTTTCGCATGTGAGGGTTTATGACGGTCTAGTATTGTACATTCTAACGTTACCTCATTTCTGTTGCTAACGTCAGTTTAAGGAAAGTGGATGCGAGAATTGCATGTTCTTTCACATGGATAAAGATCACGATCGTGTCGTGGAGTGCACAACTCCCAATTTCGCAGGGTAAATTTTCTTGTCATTCTTTATTTTGGTGGTGCTGCCTGAGCTAATATAAAATGTGCTTGTACAAGAGGGCTAGTTTGTACTATTGAGAATCCGGAGCTAACCTAGTGTAGTATAGGGTTTCTTAGTGCAAGTTTGATGCTTTGAAGACTCTCACAGACGAAGACCCTGATCCGGACTTCAGGGTGCTCTTCGGAAACCTTCATAAATCCCAAGTTGTACAGTTCTTAAAGAGTAGTGTTTGTGATTAGGCTGGAATGGCTACTATGCCGTGACTATAAAAAAGAAGTCTCCCTGGGGGTTGATCTCATTTTTACACTTGGGCCCTCTATGCTGTGGGCATTATTTTGTTGCCCTCCATTCCCTTTTGAACTCCGAGTCTGCATGGCGAGTCCTTTATAATACTACTGTCCTTGTAAGAGAGGTAGGTTACTATCTCAATAGAGTTTTAGCTCATAAATGTTCCATTTTGTGCAGGGTTATCTCATGTATGGATCCTACAAGTAGCTGGGCAGCGCGATGGCTCCGTATAAGTACGTGACTACTGGACATTCGCTATATTGTGTACATTAGAAGACATCTCTTATGCTTATGAATTCAATAGGAATGGTCAGCGTTTGCGCTGGTCCACTTTCTCGATCAGTGCTTATGAGAGGCTCTGTTGCTTGCCTAGCTTCTCTTGTGCCTTATCATTGTAAAGACCTGTGACTCTAGCTTTGATTTCGGCACATTATGTCCACTTTCGGACTTTGGTTTATGAATTCGCTTGTGAAAGTATGCTTTTTTCGCAAGTTTGAATGGTCCCGTTTCGTTCAAGAGTGTTCTAGAAACGTGTCGGACTYACCGAATGCTATGTAATTGGTCAGACTGAAGTGATCATTCCTTTCTGTTTCTGAAAGCACGAAAGGAGAAATATGTGCTGAGTTCTTTCCGTGACATTGCTTGATCTGCACAAGACCATTCGTGGCRCACTGTATTTTGAATGACCTCGTGCTGGAAATACATCTAACTTACAACGGTTCCTCCTTTGTTCAGGTAAATTTGTCCCTGGTTGCTATGCTCTCACTGTCACTGGTGAACTGTCTGAAGAAATGCAGGTACTGCTGGTTTATTATTTGGGTTCTTGTGCAGTTACTTGTTATATCCCTGATTGCTGACATGATAGCATTCTTTTATATATTTTGTTGAGTGCTTAATGTCATCTTTCATTCTCGACTGCTTGTGCAGGCTATCTGTGATGATAATAACATTCGATATGTGCCACGGTCTTAGGACCCTTTCTTTATGATACACACGAGTTCATGGAAAACTTCTGCGGCCTAGCAACGCAATAGTGAGTATTTTGACGAAAGCAAACTGATACACGATGGAAGATTTTCTGGCAAAACGTCATTGTAACGATTAGCTTCATACTGAATGTAACTGTACATTAAGATATGGTTTGATTTCTAATTTGTGAGTCCTGCGTTCAGAACTCTCTAATCATGGGCATTTATCATGATTCACACCAATTTAACTTCGCTATTTGAGGGTTTGTGTCCTGATACGTTTCCTGCACTATTGTGTGTTTCAATTWTATGTACAACAAATGGTCAGCCTGAGGTGTCTACAACCAACTTCAGCATGTGTTGACGTCATCTTTATGAGCATGATTTAGTTTTACTGTTTTTGAAGCATTTTTGTTTAGTCTTATGTGTAGGTGACAGTATTGACAGTAGAGATATTCTTAAAGTGTGTAAAGTGAGRATGTTGACTTATGTTGACTATAGATTGACCCGTGTTATAAAAATATGAGTCGGTCTATAGTTGTCGAACAAATTGGTGATCCTGATTGAACCTGGCAAGCTTTTGGGCGGTGGGGGGGGATTGTTTTTGCATTTTTTTAAAAGGGGGTTGAAATACCTATGAGTTATGGATTACTCTAATAGATTTCATGGTTAGTGTTGATGAGGTAATGGAATCTGAAGATTTTCATTGCTTTGCACTGACAATTATTGTGGATGTGAGAACAAACATCAGGATATCCATTTCGTATCCGGAGTCTGTTGAAGTTCCCTACAGTATTCAGTTCCCATTTGATAGTATATGGACGCTGGGGTGAACTGACTCCCTCGCCCGGATCCTCGGGAAAACGCTGAATTTTTTATATGTTGGAGGTCTATTAACATTGAAAGGACTCATGATGAGTTTTTATGAAAATAGAAATATGTCGATTGCACATATGGGGTCAAAGTGACCTTCGTTTGCGCAAAGGCTATCAAGAGGGAAAAAATTTCCTTCATGATTTTTTTAGTGCAATGCAAGCGCAATCTTCTCTAGAAAAATATTTTTTTTAGAATTTTTTTTAGAATTTTTTTTAAAATTATTAAAAATGAAAAGGTCCACATACCCCTTTTTTGCTATTTTTTGCTCCTAGTAGCTTTGTAGTACTCCATAGCACTCTATAGTACTGTATAGTACTAAATCAATGGCGTAGATCTGCAAGCGCCCAAAATCGACGGTGTACATTGATAGGCGCACCACCGACAAATAGTTCCAGTAGTATGACTGAGTACTACTAGTCCTGTCTTCAAAAACGCAGTCTCCCATTAAATGAAATAGCCTCCCATTAAATGAAATAGTCTCCCATTAAATGAGACAAAAATGTGATGTGTTTCTTGCAATCACCCATTAAAGAAATAGCCGTCTCCTTTTCTCTAAAATGATTTAAAAAAATTAAAAATCATTGATGAGTGTATATGTTCCTCTRATCCATTGTTTTCTATATTACACCCATTAAGATAACAGGTCTAGAAATTGCCCACCTAAGAGCTGAAACTACATTTTGGAGAGGTAAAGCTTCTTGAAATAATTTTCAGAAAATTTTCCTTGAAAGACAATGGAATTGGCATTTCACCCAAGTCTTCTCACATTTTTTGGAGCTCTATAAAATTAGTTGTAAAAATTTGAAGTTGGAATAGCATAGGGCTCTAAAATTGCCTACCTCCTAAAATATACATGGTTGGTACATGGTTGGTACATGGTTGGTACATGGTTGAAGGCTATGAAAAAGCAACATGTACACATGGTGTACATTTGAGGATGTGGGTGGTTTTAGAGCCTATGTACTACTATACTATTTCAGAGCCTATTTTAGAGCCTATTTCAGAGCCTATTTTAGAGCCTATTTCAGAGCCTATTTTAGAGCCTATTTTAGAGCCTCTACGACTGTACGATTTTAGAGCCTGTTACCCTACGTCAAATTTGATAATGGTGTTGGTTAGCAACTAACGACTGACCCTGCGCAATCAGTTCTCTTTAATTTAACTTTCTCTTACTTGACCTGTAACTCCAACCGTACCTTTAATTCTGCAATTCTGGCTTTTCTACCCAAGTCTCCGCTGCTTACAGAGGGTGTCCCAMGCATGTTTGGAATCATTAATTTATAATCCCATGCTGACCGACCCACGGGCTCGCTTATGCAAATTGCGGCTCAATCTGCACAAGTTTGGGGGGTTAAGGTCGGCGGGAAACCTTTGAATTCTAGGTCGGTCTCTTTATGGGAAGTACAAGTTAGGTGAAAGAAGATCGAACTTGCCAACTTGGGACCAGATTATTCCTCGCAAGTTAGTAAATTTACCTTTTCAAAGTTAAGTTTATCAAGGGAAGTTATGATAGAAGACTACAATCAGTGTAACAAAAAATTTCCATTTTAATTTGAACTCCATGCAATAAACATTAGTATCCTTCAAGTCAATAATTATACATGACATTCTTGACTAACTTTAAGTGACAGTGATGTCTCTTCTTACATTCTTGGGGACCTTCCTATATACTTAATTATTCTTGGGGGATTCTTTAATCTTTCTATGACCAGAATCCAATGGCCGAAGTGCCCAAGTATACCTTACTGTACAGGGTTGCTGGGTGATGAGCCAGGAACATATAATTTGGGACTTTTTATTACATTTAAGAATATTATGTATTGCTGTGCTTTCAGTATAGGGCAATGCCCAAGGAGGAGGACATTTCGGGGGAAAAAAAGCCCTACAAGGAGGGTGGAGCCCAACAAGGAGGCACTTTTCTTCCCAAAATGCTCGATAACGAGAGGCATTGCCCAACGTAAACCAGAAGAGGGTACCAAAATATTTATTGGGTGACAAAACATTTTAAGATCAAAAATTCATACTGCCCAACTATGCCGGCAAAATTACGTAATTGGAAATTACAGATATGGAAACCCTAATTCTGGCACATAATCCTCTTGCATAATGAATGGGAGAAATCCTAGCACTCGTCTACGTCCTAGTAAGGTAGGAGGTCCATAAAGCACCCATCAAAGGGCCGAAGCTCAATTTTGGCAAGGTGAAACTACTTGAAATAATTTTCAGTAAATTTTCCTCAAAAGACAAGTGAAATTCGCATCTAACCCAAGTTGTTTCATATTTTTTGGAGCTTTGTGGAATTAGTTATGAATTTTCGAAGTTGCAGAAAAGTGCATTTCAATGGGCTCTAAAACCGACCACCTCCTCAAATGTAGACTGCATGTACATTGGAGAGTGCAAAATGTACCTCTAGAGGTTGATTGGTTTTAGAGCCTGCTCCATTTTAGGACCTCCTACCTTAAGTAGCATAGTTCATAACATGTTTGATCAAAATCTTGTGTCTGCATTTTTCATTTTCATTTTCATTTTTTTTGAACTTAACCTATCACTCTTAGTTTTGTCAAAATAAAAAAAGCACTCTCAGAAGCTTTAAATTCTCCTGGAGGACACCCATTATCAATGTCATTGTCATTGTACTAACGAAACAGTGTACTTTCGATAATATTTGTGCATGTTGTTCAGTACAGTACTGTACCAAGAGTGAGGCCCTGTGGGTGGTCGCAAAGAGTTTGGAAAGGAAGGTGTCTGGTGTAAGTGTGATCCCTTTATTTGCGATTATGATGGACGAGGGGCACACCCGTCCGGTCCTTCCAACTTACTCCACTTTAAACTTGAGGCTTACGAATTCCAGTGAATATATTATGCAGACGGGGGAGAGCTGCCCGCTACCAAACGCTGATCAATTATTTTGTTCGCCATCCGTGGGCAAGCACTTTCAATTGGGAGGAGGAAGGAGGAGTACGTTACTAGGTCCTCTTTGTCCGTCTCGGGTGCATGAACCCATATTGAGCGAGCGAGCAGTGCTGCTGGTCCCAGTTGCAGCAATTATCAAAACTAGGTGACATCACAAGTTTTGGATTCCCCCGACAACTGAACCTCCACCGTCTCAAAGGGGATTTTTTTTTAATTTTTTTTTAATAAATTAAACTTGATCAAGGGGGAGAGAAACTTGATCTTTGTTCAAGATGACCTCACTAGCAAATAATCTAAACAAACATGTGGTGATAAATCTTGGCACTGAGAACTATGGTGGTCAAGACCAAGTTAGAATAGAAGGTTTAGGCACATGGACACCAGTACTAGCAAGTATATAATTGTGCATACATTGGGGGGGGGTTTGGGGGTTTTGTCTTTAGCTGTTTCTGAAATCTTCCTTGGACAGTCAGCATCATGATTCTCATGTTGAGGACAATTATTGTGAAAAGTTTGCAACCTCTGTGCACATCATAGAAGAGGACAAAAGAAGAGGAATAGTAAAGCATGTACTACACACAATATAGTACAGAAAGGAACTGAGTTATGCTTGGAATAATAGTTCATGGCCAACCACAAGTAAGGAGACGACACCTAAAGTTGTCCTAACTACCCTTTGGGTTTGGTTACCATTGGTAAATCAAAAGGTAAGGTAGGAGGCTCGAAATTTGCTTAGGCTCCTCAAATGTACACTGCTTGTACATGTTGCTTTCTCATCTTTACAAGATTGTGCAAACAATGTACATTTGGCAGTTTTAGAGCGTGAGCAGATTTGACTTCAAGAATTAATAAGTAATTCCACAAAGATCTAATAAAAAGTATGAAACGACTTGGGTTAGATGCCCATTCCACTTGGCTTTCAAGGAGAATATATTGAAAAATATTTTAAAGAAGTTTCACCTCCTCTAAAATTTAGATTCAACTCTTAGATGAGCATTTTTTTCCCCTCCTACTTTAATTTGAGTTGGAGGCCAACCGCAACTAAGGTGACTACACCTAAAGTTGTCCTAACAACCATTTGGGTTTGGTTTGCATTGATAAACAATATAAACTATTGTTGGATCTTGTTGAAAGACAAAAGTAGAGTATATTTTACTTGCACGCATTTTTTGAACACTGTATTAGTTAATTACAAATTTTTTGAGGGCACTCATATTGAGAGGATGTACGTTTTAGTCAAGAATCTATATGGCTTTGTTTAGCAAACAAGTCACAATTAYGTGCTAGTATCCTTTGAAACTTCATCCATTATCAAGCATTTAGTACTCATAATCTCCAAGTATTTCACACTATAGTGCTTCACAACCAACCGTAGTTTCTTTGATTTCTATGCAAATTTTTCAATCAAATCAGTTTGGTGGCAATGTCTTGAGAGTTGAAGTTGTCACCAAGTAAAGCAGAATAYARGAGAACCTCTCTAAGTCAACCCTCTATAAGCCAACAAYCCTCCGTAAACCAATGTATTAGACCAGTCTCAAATTGGTTGGGTTGAAGAGGTTCTATTGTACAGTAGGCTACCATAGAGATATGTGATATTGCCCTTAGTTTTGAAAGTTAACATCTCTTTATAATAATTAGGTTTCTCCAAAAGAATTGTACCATCACCCTCAAATGCATTAGATTAGTTATAGCAAGAAGGAAAAATGTGAAAATCTTATTACAGTAAAGAAATATTTATTTTCAAAACCATGGACATAATCACGCCAAGATGGAAATCTCTCTAGAGGGAATTGTGAACTTTTTTTTTGGAGACGTTTGTTGAAGGGTAGATGTGCGTAAGGAGTTCTTTTACATAATATCTCTGCAATCAAATTTTAAAAAATTTATCACTGATGTTTTTGAATAAGTTTTCGTGCAAAACCATGAAAATTAGATTTAAAAAATTCACCAAATTGAACTTTGGGTTTTTCGAAATTGAAATTTGGTATGCTTGATTGAAATTGCATAAGATATCATTGTTATTTGTGCAAAACAAAAATGTCAACTCTATTTTACATTATGCTAAGAAAATTGTCATAAATGCCATCAGTATCTTTATGGAAACCCACTGTATATGATTTTGATGTATTTTCCAAGATATTGGTAACTTGGACTATAGGTGTTGAATAATATTGATGTGGATGAAACAAACTTAATTATGTATTGAACTTTAAAATTTGGCTTGAGCAGAYATTGACAAGGTCTTTTGAGAATATAAGGATTGAACTGATATTATGGCGTTTGCATGCAATTTGGTACTTGTAAATAATACTTTATTCACTAGTAGCATTCTCCTCCAGGACTTTGATGGAGGTCATGATATGAACACAGTTTTAAGCTTGGACCGGGGGTGTTTTTCAAGAGAAATTCTCTAAAGCTGCCATTTTTTTAGTGTATTGTCTAAAATTTAAAGTTTAAAACTTTTTTTTCGCTCCAACTGTACAAAAGTGTAGTAGACTATAGTGAAAACGTGTTGGAAAAATTTCAGTCCATTTGACCTCATGGAGTAAAACATTATTACGTTTAAACTTTGAAGTGAGAAAAAAACTTTTTTTCATTTCCTTGTGAAACAGGGTGATCAGACTTTGAGCTCTCTTATACTAAGTTTTTTACTCTAAATGAAACTGCGTCCCTCCACTTTTGATTTTAAATCATATTRCATACATTCATGAAAAATTTCAAACACAAATATAGAATCTAGTTTGCTCTAAAAAAATGATGCAATACAAGGAGGTTAACCTCTAAACGTCCCAATTCATCTCCAAACTTGTCGATTTGAAAAAAATCATTATAAAGTGCTAATTGGAAGCATATTTTGGAATTGATGTACAAATAAAAGGTGTAGACTAAAAGTAGTAGATGTCATCCGTATGGTTAGATTCACCAATACTGTCACCAATATTTTCTTATAAATTTTGAAAGGGAAATTTTGAAATTCCTTCAAAATTTGATAACAAGCAACACATTACCATTTTTGGATTAGAAGTTGTTGGAATGGATTTGAAATGAGGTTCTCTTGCCATGGTGATCTTTTGAAATATTTGTGTTCTTCAAATCTATGATCTCATTCTGGCAAATCCAGTTTTGAACTAAAGTCAATGCAATTTTGGCTCGGTCAACCACTTGACATACTTGCACACTGGTAATTTTAGAAAAATATGTACTCTATTAAGAAATCCAACCCTTAGATAGAACAACAACTTGATAAAGTATGTCCACAAATTAGAAGAACTTTCATCCAAGCATTTAGGAGGATGAAAGTTTAGTTTCAATGTATTTGTTGTTTAGAAAATGAATGTCAGAGCACTCCAAGATTTAAGTGATTTGACAGTACACTAGTCTTTTTTTTTTGTTGATGTCTTGTGCAATGAGGACATTTTTAATTTGAAATTCAAATGTTAAAAAGTTAGAGACAAAAATTTGGAATGTACGGGAAAAATTTCAATAACTTTTTTTTTAAAAAAACAAATGGAAGTCCATTGCAAAACAAAACCGGTTACAAAAACAACCAAGCCTTAAGGCTGGTCAATGAATAGAAATGAGCAACGAAACCGAGAAGCAAGATCTCAGTGAAAGTGCAGGATAGGGACCCGTCCTGCTCCAAATAATTGATTCATCCATCTTTCTAGCAAGAGTGGGAAATTTAACCTAGTAAGGACGTCGTGGACATTTAGTGTTTGGTGGATGATAGAGTATATTTCCATATGGGATAGAAGTGCAACTATTCATCCTCAGAATTTTGTGTGAAAAGGGGAGATCTTCTACAGTACTTTGACTTCAAATGAGTTCTTTTGAATTTTTCAATACCAATTGTTTCCACGGTTTCAGAAATGATGATTGCCGCAGTCGATCAGCCCTCCCCCTTCCTTCTAGAGTTAACCCTTAAAGGACGACAAGGACATTTGGGGTCCTTTGGATGACAGAAATCAACTGCAATGGATGCAGAAAAGATATTTTTCATCCGTTTTTTGGGTAAATGTCAAAGTAGAAATGTGCTTTGACATGGAAAGCAAGAAATAGGATCATGGAATGTATTGTCATTTTTAGGTGCTGCGAATTGTAACTCAAAGCCACTAAAATTCATGCCCACGCTGACAAATCCTTGTATGTCTATCTTCAAATTTTTAGATGTTGTTGTCATTTTTAGGTGCTACACGGTTTAACTTCCAACCGTCTAACACTTGGTGGTCCACAGTCCACAACCTCCCTTTTCTCCGCAATAATAGGTCCATCCTTTAAGGGTTAATCCAAATCTATCCCAAATCAGATTAGCTTAATCAGGACGACTTTGAACCCCTCTTTGGGCTTTCAATTGTGCTGTCCAACCCAAATTGAGGAGAGCCTCCGAGAGCCTTATGGATGCAGTTCAGAGGCCATCTCTCACGACCAAAAACTAAGGTGTTACTGGAGATCCAAATCAACCAGAGAGCATAAATTTCAATAACTTTGACTTCATAAATTGCAAGAASTAATAGGGCTTGAAGCTAAAAGAAAATGTTTTACCTTGAAATTGCCATGACTTAGGTAACAAAGTTGATTCCTCTTAGAATGTGATTTGAAAACTAAAATAAGTAGTTTTTAGTTCATGCCAAATTTTATTAGTTGTATACATGCCAAAATTCAAATTCAATGAGGGTTTTAGCAAAAGATACTCAAAAGATGTTGAATTATCCAAAGTGCCCATATATTGGAGGAGAGCATAACTTTTGATTTTGGCATCCAAACAAAAAAAATTGGTTTCTATTAAGGGGGTGATGTATTTAGCTTGAGTCAAAATTTTGAAAAAATCTATTATTTTCTAAATGATTGAGGTCAGTTTTGGGTCTAAAAACACTCAAAACTATCATTTCTATTGCATACATTTAAAATTTTAACAAAATATTCTAGGGGAGAATTGAACCATAGGATTGTGTACTAGACTTGTAAAAAAAGATGTGGTAAGAATTTGTGATGTTTGACCACATGTGCAAATTGAAAGATATAAACAATTCAAGTAAAAGAGTTTTCTTTTTCTCCCTAATTCTAAACTTGAACGCTTTTGACTATTGTTTATAGGACATTTTTGCACTACAAATTTTAAATTTAAAAATCTTGAATACTAAAGGTCATGTTAGACATGTCTCTACAAATTTTTCAAGGAAAGAAAATACATGAATTATATCCAAAAAAATTTGCAATGCAATAGAGTCCAAAGAATCAATGATGCACTACATAATTTTTTGACCACATTTTCCACCGCATATTTTCAAAAATTCAAAAATTCATAGTGTGTTGAAATTTATACTAATACTTCAAGGAGAATGAAAAAAATTCGGATGAAAAAAAAGTCCTCTAATTCCTATAAACCTCTATAAACCAATGTTGTTAGACCAATCCCGGACTGGGCCACATTACAAAGATTGTGACTAAATATGACCCTCTCTTAGCCAATAGACCTTTGTAAACCAATATGTCAAGATGGTCCGGGATCTATTGAGTAAGGGAGGTTCTACTATGTAGGTTGCTAGGCATTCATCTTTTAATGACCTTGCAATGACCGGAGGTTGGACCCATACCAAAGATCCATATAATAGTTGTTGTTGAGGCCCTTGACCTGAAGTTGTCCACATCAAAAGTCAATGGAATTTGGCTTGCCCACCTTGCCTTTCAACTTCTAATCCAAGAATAATTCTATTACTTTTGATTGTAAGTCCAACCATCAAAAATCTTTAGATGTATAGGAAGGTAGTGGAAAAAAACATCTAAGTGAAATAAGTATTCACATTCACTAAAATCATTTTTTGGCCCTGTGAAAAACAAGGTAGTTGCACTTCACAAGCTCACATTTGTATGCAAAAATTTTCAAAATGGTGATGCGCCTTCGAATTCTTTCTCCAAGACAAGTTGGCCACATGCTTAAAAATTTTCAATATCATTTCAAATTGTACAACATACAGGGAAAAAATAGTAAGTAGACAGTAGTAGTGAATGATTCAAAATACTAAATTGTTGAGAGTAAAATTATGGAATTGAAAAATGTCAATCCCAATGGTTGAAATGTTGTACGGAGTATTAAACAATCTACGTCTTATGATTTTATTTTTGTCCTAAAATACTGAAAATTGAGTAAGATAAAAGACTCTAAAGTTTATTTTAGAGTAGAGAATCCATAATTGTTTGCAAACAAAAAAATCCTCATAACTTTCGATGCGTTGATCAAATGGAATGATACAATTTTTTTTAAGAATATATAACTCTAGTAAAACAAATTTCAAAATTTTAATTATGAAAAAAGTGATTTTTTCTAATCTGCACAGACTGCCCATTTACAAAAAAAAATAACATATTATTTAGGCCATAAGTTTTGACTCATATTTCCAAATGTCATGAAATTTTGTGCATATGAAAGATATTACTTGTCCCCACCTTCTATTAAAATTTGGGCCAAAAATATGGAAACCTCTACTCACACGTACCTGCCCAAAATTTCTATATAGCTAAAAAATACATGTTGGTCCTTTAGGGGTTAAGGGTTAAAGATGAAAAGCACCATACGCTTATACGCAAGGTCTGACAAAGATACTTCAATTATTATTACTATTTTTTTTAAACATACGGCCTATGAGGGCCATAGCTAGACTGACATGACACAACAACCAAGAAATATGGAGTGTATCCCCGTTAGGAACAACTGAAGGAACAACCCCCTTCCTTGTGCACTAGCATGAAGAGCCCCCATGCAAGCAACGTTGGCACGGGGAGTTGAACTTGGAACCTCGTGGATTCCAACGGAAGTCCCTATCACCCGCCCCATCACACGGGGTAGTTTAACCCCTAAAGTCCCATTGTCCCCTCGGGAGACAAAATGGATTTTGGGCAGGTTCCTATGGTCTCAATATATGTCCAAATCTTTTGGATTTTTGAGAGAAGATAGGAAAACACATTAGATTTTTGAGAATATAATTTTTTTATTTCAATCAAAGTCTGGGAGCAAAAGCTATGGCACAAAAAAACTTTTTTTGGTTCGGCAGGCAGAAATGAACTTTTAAGAAAAATTCAAATTAATTTTTTTAAATTAATTTCAAATAAGTTGTATTTTTGCCTTCATGAAAAGCTTTAATTAATTCCATTTGGATTTGATATGCAAAAGTTATGGACAATCTTAGATTTTGGGCAATTAAAGCATCTTTTAGACAAAATAACTTGCAAGATTCGATTCTAACCTCAATGTTCACAGTTTTTCAAAACAAAAAGCTTCACAAGGTTAAGATCTCTTGTTAAAATAATCTCACCACTAAGATCAAAATATTTCAATTCCATCTTAGAGCTATTAACAATTTAGATTTTCCTTCAATTTTGAACCTACTTCTACTTAACAATTTTTTAATGAGTGAAAATTAAGTGTGTTTTTGTTGAATTTTTTTCCTAGATTATTAACTCAATTTTTTATCACATAAAAAAATTAATTCAAAATCAATATAGAAAAAATCATAAGTTATGAGGTTCAAAGCCAAAAAATGTAGTTGAGCAAGCTGCAAAAAAACTTGTTTCCTTCACTTTAAACGCAAATATCTTGCAATCTACATGGCCAAAGTTTGTGAAATTTTTTCCACACATTTTTATGCAAGTCTAGTATAAGATCCTATGGTTAGATATGCCAAAAAAATATTTAAATTTTTTTTTGGCTCTTTGCTTTAGAAATGGCAATTTTGAGTGGTTTTTGATGGAAGAAGGGCCTTGGGACTTTAGGGGTTAAGGTCATTGCAGATCAATACTACATTTATTTTATTCATTTAACAAGGGGCGCTTCCGGTATGTACATTGAATATGAGTATTAAGAAGGCAACACTAGTTCAGTTGACAAACTAGTTCCAACGAGGTAATTTTTGGGTTCTTTGAGGATAAAAGTAAAATAAACCTCTAATTTTGAGCCGTGTCTAGGATATGCTCTAAACCTCTTCAATTTATTTTGGATTCTTTGACTGCAAATATAAATTCAAAATTTGTAGATTTTATCATGTGTGAAAAATAAAAGATTTCAACGTTTTTCCTTAGAAATAAATCCAGCCTGCTAGGCCTACTTTGTGGGCTAGGTTTAACCCTAAATGCTCAAACTATGTTTTTTTGGCAACACAACAATTTTAGGCAACGCACTACAAATGGACAGTTTTTATTTTTTTTTCTTGGAAATTTTTAAATAACATTTTCCCGAGGAGTATCTTCAAGGCCCAACAATTTTCATAACTTTTGACTACACAGTTAAAAAGTTACTATATGATATGTAGTTTTCATTACTCGGCAGACAGCCCGGGGAGCAAAAAAATGATTTAAAAATTACTTTGTTTAAAAATAAAAATTTGAAATTGGTACTTTATATTTATATCTGAGTGGAAAGCTTTGAATCATTCTATTTTGATCGTTAAGTCAAAAGTTATGAGGAGTTCTAGTTTGGACTAGTTTGCGGATAGTTATAGAATCTCTATTCTACAAAAAAAAGTTTGAAAGCCATTATTTGATTCGACTTTTAAAAAATTTGGAAAAAATAAATAAAAACAATAGGTGAGAATTGTTTATGACAACATTTTAACCATTGGAATTGGCATTTTTTGATTCCATAAACAAATTGTTTACAATTTGGTATTTTGAGTCATTTTCTACTTCTTTCTACTTACTATTTTTTTTCCTTTATGTTGTATTAATATCTTGCAATCTACATGGTGTAAAATTCTAAAAACAAATTCCACGTCTTTTTGAACCAGCATACTAAAAGGTCCTATGGTTACATGTGTCAAAAAATGTTCTTTTTCTAAAATTTGGTACTTGTATTAGAAATAGCAGTTTTGGAGCATTTATGGTGAAAACATAGTCAAAACCATTTAGGGGTTAATGTCCTCCATTGAGGGAATCCATACTAATTAAGCAACATTTCACACTACATATTCATCGTACCTCAATGGTTATTGAAGTGTCTAAGGGTAATACATCATCTATAGCTTTCCACAATATGTCCCTCTCATTTTTTGGTCCCCTTATGATCCGTCTTCAATATAGAAGATGGAAAAAGAGATCCCACCTAGGGAAGGTCAATAATGATATTTGTTTCAATAGTTTTTTTCCCATCCCAATGAAGTTAAAATCAAGTTAACCCCTAAAGGACCAAGTTGCATTTTTTGGCAACATAGCAATTTGGGCAGCTCACTATGAATGGAGGTTTGATTATTTTTCTTGAAATTTTTACACAACATGTGTCCAAAGAGTAGCATTAAGGCCCAACAATTTTCATAACATTTGACTTACACTGTTAAAAAGTTATTGCATGAAATGTGATTTTCTTTGAACTTTGGGCAGCCTGGGCAGCCCAAAATACTTCTTTAAAAATCATTTTTTGAAAAAATAAAAATTTGAAATTGGTTCTTTACAATTACATATAAGAGGAAAGCTTTGAACCATTCCATTTGGATTAGTGAGCTGAAAGTTATGAAGAGTCTTAGTTTGTGGGTAAGTATGGAGTCTCTAAACACCATAGCTACCCACAAACTAAGACTCCTCATAACTTTTAGCTCACTAATCCAAATGGAATGGTTCAAAGCTTTCCACTTATATATAATTGTAAAGAACCAATTTCAAATTTTTATTTTTTCAAAAAATGATTTTTGAAGAAGTATTTTGGGCTACCTGGGCTGCCCAAAGTTCAAAGAAAATCACATTTCATGCAATAACATTATAACAGTGCAGTCAAATGTTATGAAAATTGTTGGGCCTTAAAGCTACTCCTTGGACACATGTTGTGTAAAAATTTCAAAGAAAAATAATCAAACCTCCATTCGTAGTGAGCTGCCCAAATTGCTATGTTGCCAAAAAACGCAGCTTGGTCCTTTAGGGGTTAAATGATGTAATGATTACATATCCCATGGTGGGAAGAAAAGAATCCATATTTACATAGAAAAAGTGAAAAATTTGATATAAGCCTGCATTTGGTGGTCGATGTTTCAATTGGATTTATATAGTTTAAAATGACAAATCTTATTATTCATCATTATATTGATAGAAGAAATAACTGATATAAGCCTACATTCAAAGATCGGGGTGTCAATTGTTGTCATACAAATGAGAATGACAAATCTTGGTAACTAGTCATCATGTTGATAGTATTAAGATTTGATATAGGCCCACATTCATTGGTCAAGGTTTTAGTTGTTGTTATCTCGGTTGTTATACAATTGAAAATGGAAGATTTTGGTAGCTAGTCATCACATTGAT
The DNA here is from genome assembly GCA_006891605.1 of Pleurozium schreberi. Classification (NCBI taxonomy): domain Eukaryota; kingdom Viridiplantae; phylum Streptophyta; class Bryopsida; order Hypnales; family Hylocomiaceae; genus Pleurozium; species Pleurozium schreberi. The sequence goes on along the minus strand of VACF01000881.1, from coordinate 44,166 downwards.
AGAAGAGAGACTTAATTGAGACAAAAAAGATTCCAATAGTTGTTTCTTTGTATCTCATGAAGTTATAAATAGGTAAAATATGTAGTGATCTCATACCACATGGTAGGAGTTAAAGAATCTTTATGGAAGTAGAAAAAGTGGCAGATTTGATATAAGTCCATATTCATTGGTCAAGGTTTCAATTGTTGCCATGAACTTGAGAATGATAATATTTGGTAGACATTGCATTGGTAGAAAAGGGACTCATTGAGTTAAAGAGGATTAACCTCCAAAGGCCAATTGTCTATTGAATGCACAAGTGAAAATTCGGATTAAAACCTACAAAGTCAATTTGGGTCAAATATTCACAAAATTTTGACACAAGGTGTGCATATGTGTCTCCTTAGTGTAATTGTGATTTTCTTCTGATTAGGATTCCAAATCAAAACTTAAACTACCTTGAACAGTTTTTTAACCCAAAAAATTTAGGCATCTTTTGCTAAAACCTTCATTGACTTTTGAAACATGGCATCTCATGTTTGGCATATATATAACATATGGCATACAATTTTCAAAAAAAAAATTAATTCTCAAATTACATTCTAAGAGGAGCCAAACTCTTGGTGTTTTTTCTTTTCTTTTCTCTTTTGGCTCTTATCTCTTCATTTGTCCATCCGCCTAGCTTGGTTGTGTCTCGGCTCCTTGTTTAATGCAATGGTTTCCATTTGTTATTAAACAAAACAAAACAAAATTCTTTGTTAGCTATTTTTGGGACGGTTTCAAGATAGAAAACATCTTGTGACGTCAAGCCCTATTTATTTTGTAATATGTTGAAGTCAAAGTTATTGAAAATTTTCCCACATATTCCAAATGTTTGTCTTCAACTTTTTCACCATTTGAATTTCAAATAGAAAATTAATAGACAATGCTTCGAAAATTGGCCGGTTTTGGACTTTCCTCTTCCAAAACACCCTCAAGCCTTTGAAGTTAAGCTGAAAAGTAAGAATAGTAATTCCTCCTACTCTACAATAAGAAGCTACATGTTTAATGCTTCTCTATTTTTATTTATTTTGGTTGTGCTGGAAAACAAACACCAAATTGGGGGTATTCTTTCAATTTGTCTTTTTCTACTTCCACAAGAAATATGCTGACCTAAATTCTGTATGTGGAATGAACAACATGACAACCCACCCTGGCAGGGGCAGGGCCATTTAACTTTAATAAAACAGTTGGAAGTTGGAAATTGAACTCTGATCATTGAACATGATCCCCCAATATGACAAACCTGAGACAAATTTTGATTCCTGCCAGAAAGTTCCCCGGAAGAAACTCAAAATCATGGGTCAAGCCCAACTTCGGCCTTTCAAAATTCATAGTAATTTCATTGCAAGAGATAAAATTACCAATTTTTTTTGCAATTTCCAACATTTGTGTCAATGCACCTCTAAAAATATTTGCTTTGCCTAACACTACCCTACATCATGTCTACAATTGCTTATTTGATTGGTTACTGGTCCCTCTACCATAAGGTAGAACATCCCATTGTTGTTAGATGATCCATAGTGGACACCTAATGACCCCATGACAGTTTTTCAGACCATAATCAATGTCTAACCTGACCCCCCATCGAGTGATTAGTGACCTCATTAGGAGCACCCTACTTTTTGAGTGTAAATCATTGTAGGAAGTGACTTTTCAAGGCTTTTCACATTAAACATTATTGTGACCATTTTAGGTGATTAAGATGAGCTACAATTTTTGTTGGTTATGAGGTAGCCTTTTGACTCTTTTGTGCATATCACTTCAAAAATTCATAACTAATTCATCCTTTCTCTGAAAAATATAATTTCAATTGCTCTCACTATTTCTCACACTTGTCTTCATGTGGAAAAAATTTGAAAAAATTCAACCATGGCATGAGGTCTTGTCATTGTCATTGTGTGACTGCTAGAGTACTATTTGGAAAAGAAAACATTCAAATAAATATTCAAATAAAAATTCAAATAAAAAGAGAAAAAAAGAGTACAGTACCAGTACGGGTACCGGTATGGTTGCTCTCTGGCTTTACTCTTCTTCCATTATTTTCCAACACTGGGCTACAGTTAATGAAATCTCAGTTACGTCCAATTCATTTGTTTCAAAAAAAAAATAAAAAAAAGTACTAATTTAAAAAAAAAAAATCTCAGTTGCGTTATGGCAACATGCTGAACTCAAAGCTGCCTCCTGGGAATAATAAAACTCTCAACACTTGCACAAAGGAATGTCACAACATTTATATATGGCCAGCCGGCCAGCCTTTCTTACATAAGCCAAATAGAAGGGCCGGGGCTTGGCAGAAAAAAAAGACTAAATTTTCCAGACCACACTAATTTGCTGATTTCACATGCTGTTTACGATGACACTACTCATGTGGCGGCAATGGAGGCGGTAGCGGCGGCGGTTGGCTGCGTGTGCTCAAGATTCCTATAATTAATTCCGCTGAAATAGTAAGACCGACTATGGTAGTCTCATGTACTGCATTTCATTTCCTAGTTGCTACAAATAATACCGGTGGTAGTATTATCCTTCATTGATGGTGGTACTCTCGGCTAAGATAGTGCCCTTTTTTCTCTAAAATAGTGCCCTTTTTTCTCCGGGACAATATGAATGCCTTGAGCTAACTGAATTGAAGTTGGACGGGAACTTTATGTAGAATGGGATAAATTTTAGATTCATCAACCAATCATCAGGAGTATATACACGTCCTGTGCGCCGCAAATTGAACCTGCAAAATGAACCCGCCGCCTTTATTTTGTCGCATTGGACGTAACTATGCGTAGMTTGTTTGAACAGCTGAAGCAACAAACATGGCAAATGAATGTACAAATCTAGGAGACTGGATGGAACGTGACAAACAAAGCGTCGGTACCGACTCTTAATTACTCTCGTGAGCATTGCATCCTTGCCCATAAAAAAAACAATAAGTTTGTATGAACTGCAGTTTTCTTAATCAGAATTTGATCCATGAGGGTTTTGGGTTGAGCATTCAAATTTAGCTTAACCCCTAAATGCACAAACTGCATTTTTTTTGGCAACATAGCGATTTTGGGCAACTTACTACGAACGGATTTTTTATTTTTTTTATTTGAAATTTTCAAATTACATTTTCCCAAGGAGTATCTTCGAGGCCCAACAATTTCCATAACTTTTTACTACATGGTTAAAAAGGTATAGTATGATATGTAGTATTCATAGCTCGACGGGTAGCCCAGGCAGCAAAAAAAACTTCTTAAAAATTACATTCTTTCAAATTAAAAAATTGAAATTGGTTCTTTAGATTTATATCTAAGGGGAAAGCTTTGGATCATTCTGTTTTGATCATTGAGACAAAAGTTATGAGGAGTTTTAGTTTGGGATACTTTGCAGCAATGTACGGGGAGTACCGGCATTTAGTTACAAGTTAACCGGTTGAAATGAAGAATTGCCGAATGAATTTGAAAATCTTCGGAAAAAATCCAATCGTTTAAGAGGAAATTCAGAGAATATTCTCTAGTTATTAAAGGCCTAGCTGAGAGCATGCTTCAAACAATTGGTTGGTCTCACAAAATATAGGATTTTAACCGGTTGAGCTGTAAAACTCCCCAACTGTGGTTTGCGGGTAGTTATAGAATCTCTACTCTACAAGAAAGTTTGAAATCCATTATTTAATTCAATTTATAATATTTTTGGAAAATAATATAAAAAGAGTAGGTGTAAATTGTTTATTACAACGTTTTAACCATTTGGATTGGCATTTTTCAATTCCATAAATAAATCGTTTTACAATTTAGTATTTTGAGTCATTTTCTACTTCTTTCTGCTTATTATTTTTTTCCTATATGTTATACAATTCCAAATGATTTGAAATTTTTCAAGCATGTAACCAACTTGGCTTAAAGAATGAATCCAAAGAGTAATTACCATTTTGGACATTTTTTCATACAAATATGACCTTGTGAAGTGCAACTGCCCATCTTTTTGCAGGGCCAAAAAAATGATTTTTGTGAATTCAAAAGCTAATATCTTACAATCTACATTGTGGAAAATTCTGAAATTGTTTCCACATCTTTTTGAACTAGTGTACTACATGATCCTATGGTTACATGTGTCAAAAAATGATTTTTTTCTAAAATTTGGTACTTATATTAGAAATGGCATTTTTGGAGCATTTTTGGCAAAAGCATAGTCAAAACCATTTAGGGGTTAAACATAATTAAGAACCTAGACATGCCTAGTGGGTGTAAATTTCCAAAATTACGATTTGAATTTTTTTTTTAGGGGGGGCTAATTAAAAAAAAATACTAGCTGATCTCAATAAGTTGTAGTAAACCCATATTGGGTAGGTTAAGATTATTATAGTCTACTTGTTGCACCTTCTCTACTCCTTTCCATTAGTCAAACAAACTTTCAATATTAGAAAAATAAGTCCCATATGAATGTAAAAGGGTGTATCGATATAATCATTAATCTTTTATATAATAAAGAATAAAAAACACTACACAAATTATTTGAAGTTGAAGATTTAAAAAATATATGAATTTATTAAAATTTCTATGAAAAAAGATCCAAGATGCATGTATATAAAAGGTTTTGGACCTACACAATGATTTCTATGTTTATACCAAATGTATCCGTCTACTACCAAGATTAGCAACAAACATGCAATAAGCTTCTTTTGGGTAAAAGTCACAAATAGCTCCTATTAGTTGGGAACAATAGGAGGCCAATCTTCTTCTTTTCTCCTTTTATGACACAACTAAAAGGGCTAGGAGGCCGACTTTGACTTTCACCAAGTCTCCTTTGGGCTATAACCCATTGTAAAACTCAATGAATAAATTTCTTGTTTTGAATCCTAAATGACAATTTTGTATGGTATTTACAATTTCCTTCATCTATATCATTCAATTAGGAGTGAGTCTACTTCCAAAATATTCTTTAATTGAATTATACAAGTCTTTGGTGATGAAATTTATTCCTTCTTCTTTGTAGGAGGATATCATCCACAAAATATTCCCACAAGTAGTTTTTGTCTCCAGAATATTTATGAAAAAAAAAAGCAAATTTTTTTATGGAAATATGTTGTTTGCATCTCTATACAATTAATAGATTGCAATTCACATCATATATTTCAATCAATGTAAGTGGTGGTATTAAGACTAGATCACATTAATTTTTTGAATTATATAAAGTAGCACTAATATGGAAGTTTGTAGTATCAGAGGTAAAATTAATKTAATACAATCTATTTCCTTTTCAAAATATTTTAAAATATGTACAATTGTCTTGGAAAAATCCATTCGAAATCCATCCATGATTCAAAATGATCGAGAAGACTATTAGATCATTTCATTCACAATTTATCCAATTTAGTGTGAAAATATAACTAATATTCAAATTCATAAAATATAACATGGAGAGATGTTTTGAAGTTGATGTGAGAATAATTTCATTTCATAATCTAAATTAAAATGAAATTTATCCACTAAAGTGTCATTGTCTCCTGGGGGGATAAATAACAATTTGTGCAAGTTCTCGTCATCTCAGTTTTCGGCACAATTATTTAAAACTTTTTTTGAAGATTGTAAATTAAATTAGCTCTTTGGAAACCTAATTTTCATTTCAATCAATACCCCAAAGCAAAATTTATGTCATCCTAAGCCCAAATTTTAGGTTGCTGGGCAATTTACCCTCCTCCCCCCGAAAAAGAGAGTTTAAAATAAAGTTTCCAAATTTGTTTTCTTATATATAGTATTTTATTTGCATGAAAATATCTAAGTTTTTAATTCTTTTTGAATTAATGATGTCAAATTTATCGAGCTTCTTGTTTATCAGGCAATCATAGAAACTTATTAAAAAAACACATTGTGGATTCATTTTTGAACTCAATATGCACATTTTTCAACAAAAGAAGTTCCACAAGGGTGATCGGTATGGTTTCTAAAGCAATATCTTAACCTTTAAATGAGGTTGTTTTGTTTTGTTTTGTTTGTTTGTTACGTTGAGATCTCCTAGATTGTGCATCCCCCGGTGGCGTGCTTGGTACCATCAGAAAGCTCTCTGCAAGGAGGGGTGCACTGGGTTGGTTTTGTGGCGTTTCAATTGACGGGGTGAAAGTTATGGTCTTTTGAGTTATTTTTGGTTTTAATAAATTAGAAAATTACTTTTACTTTTGTTTTGACTGTGGCAACGGCACAAGGCATACTAGTCTTAATTGAGGTTAGTATGATTCAATTCCATCTTAGGGCTATTAACCATCGAGGACCGGTTGACCACTTTTTGGTTGAAATAGATACTTTTTCATTGGTAGCCAAAGCTTGGACACAGACAAAAGGGGACGGATGTGGGAAATTGTAATCCAAATGCATTGGGACAAGAATGAGGACAATTTGTGCGAGCATGCAGTTTAACGGTTGAAAAAACTAATGAAATATGGGCTGAAATATGAAAATCTTCCTACAAGAGAACCTTGAATTGCCACAAAATTTGTTGCGGAGGTCCAATCACCTATGTCAATTCCATTGGTATGGTCAAATCTCTTGAAAGCATTATGGTCAATGCACAAAAACCTTGTAGTATTTGTTTTTTTTTGCAACAATATTCATGAACTTTTTATGGAGTACTTTAAAATTAGAAATCTATTTTTTAAATTAAAAAATATGGACAATGTAGGGTAAACTTGCTAATCACCGCACAGACAAAATTCAAATCCATTTCTACAATGTTGTAGAAACTTGTGTTTTCTCAAACTTGGCATGATTATTAAATATTGTGTTAAGAATCACTTTCAAAAAATAGAGCTAAAAAATTTTTCCACTAGCAAATTTCACTTCAAGTTAAAGGTAACAAGCCTTAAATCTTGTACAAAAAACCTTACAGTCCTTCACCGCACAGTATGCAGTGCCTGTGCAGTAACGTGATATTCTCTTATAGGGTCCTTGTTGTTAGGGACATCAATTGCATGTGAAAATGCCTGTGCCTGTTTACATCTTGCTCAACTACTGTGTGGTAATTGGCATGTTTGATGTCCGGTAATTAGAAGTGTCCGATTAATGAAAGGTTTACTCTAAGCACCTTTAAGATGAAGGTAACCATCAAAGGAGATTCATAAAAAATTCTCTAAATAGGAGAACTAGAAAAGTGCCAAAATCAAGAGAAAATACATACTTCAATGTTTTAATTAATAAAAATTAGGAAAAAAAATAATTAAAAAAAAAATTGGACTTTTGTGGAAACTTTCTGGCGATAAACATTCACCAAAAAAACGACCAAAATAACTTTTTATATGTTCAGAAATGTGACCAGAAAGAGGATCTCTTTGTAGACTTCTACACCATGTAAAATAAAGTATTTTTATAAATCCTTCTTAAAGTATCTAGAAGTCTACTAGAAGACCATCTCCTCCAAATTTCAACTTTTAATTCATTTATTTGGGTATTCAATAGTACTAAAAAAACTTAAATTGGCAAATATGACATAAAATTGGGGGCTATTTTTAAATAATAATAAAAATTCAGAAATTCCAAAAAATCACATGAGGTGTACAATAGTTGTAAGAACCTATTTAACAAATTTCAAGTCATTTGAATCCAAAATGAAAAAGTTATGGCTATAAAACATATCAATTTGCAAGATGTGACGCAAAATAGTACAAGTGTTTCTTGCAATCATCCATCACTATTTGATATTTTCTCCCATCTTTAGCTTGAGATCGACGAATGTCTTGCCCACCTTCCAAATCAACCACAGTCCTTAATCGATTAATGATTTAGTATTTCCTTTAACTATGTACCTACATCTATTTAACAATTTTACAAAGAATGAAAATCAATTCTTTTTTTCGGATTATTTTGTTGACTATCAACTCAATCAATGATTCCAATGGCTACGAGGTAAGGTAGTCGGTCCATAAACCGACCATCTAAGCTCTGGGACTGAATTTTGGGCAGGTGAGATTTCTCAAAATATTTTTGAATAAATTTTCCTTGAAAGAGAAGAAGAGTTGTCATCTAACCCAAGTTGTTTCATATTTTTTGGATCATTTTTGAATTAGTTATGAATTTTCAAACAAGATGTGTTGTAGGTCCCTATTTGTGATCCTAGGTCTTTCATAAAGTGTTCACTGCAACTTTTCAAAAGAAATGGGAAAAGAAAGGAGACTGATTGGCTCTTGCAATAATAAATAATGTTTTTCTCGATTCATTTAATGACAATGAAGGTCAATTCAAGAACCACCTCTAGTCCATTCCAACATCATTTATAGGGGTGATTGTAAATGACCGCTCGCAATTCGAGCCTCCTACCTTACTATGGTTGAATACACAATTTTATTTTTTTATTTTTATTTTTTTGTCCTTTCTTAAGAAATGGGAGTTATGAGTATTTTTTTATGGCAAAAAGAAAAACTCAAGACTTTTGAGTGATTAGTGGTTAAAGCATTCATCTCCATTTTAATCCCTAAAGTCCCAAGGCCTTTTTGGGATAAAAAAACACTCAAAACTGCCATTTCTAAAGCAAAGAGTCAAAAATAAATAAAATGTTTTTTTGGCATATATCTAACTATAGGATCTTGTACTTGACTTGCATAAGAATGTGTGGAAGAAATTTTACAAACTTTGGCAGCGTAGATTGCAAGATATCTATGTTTAAAGTGAAGGAAACGGTAAGTTTTTTTGTAGCTTGCTCAACTACATTTTTTGGCTTTGAACCTTCATAATTTATGATTTTTTTTCTGTGTATTTTAAATTTATTTTTATATATGATACAAAATTGAGTTGAAAATCCAAGAAAAAAAATTCAACAAAAATACACTTAATTTTCACTCATTAGATTGAAGGAAAATCTAAATTGTTAATAACTCTAAAATGGAATTGAAATACACTAATCTTAACGCTGTAAAGCTCCATCCCCAGGCTTGCCTTTACCAAGGGTGCACAAAAAGGGATCCCGGACCCATGGGTACACCATGTTAACTTATGCCATTCCCTGCCCGCCTGCAACGAACTGAAGTTATGCCTGCATGTTGCCACACGGAGGCACTGCAAATGAAGGCTGCCTCCTCACGCGTACTCCATTTGTGGCAGGCCTCCCCCATGAGTCTGTCCATGGCATCATGTTGCGGACACAAAAATTAAATATAATATATAGCTTTGGGGCTCCCAGTCACATGTAGTATGCTTCCCCCCCCATAAAGGTGTACGAGTGTAGGTGTTGCCCTAGGCCCTAGGTCCCCGGGGCCACACCCCTATGCCATTTGCCTCGCTTTAGCTAGCTTTTCACTAGGGAAACTGAACTGAATTATTTGAAGGCTGTCAAGACACGATGATTACCCTYGGGGGCATCATTTAATATGCTTCAGAATCTGCACCAGCCCAGGCAGAACAGTACAAAATTTCAACCATGTTATGTTATCCTCCTGATCCATCTTTTCATTTTTGACACTTTTTTTTTTTTTTTGAAACAACTGGGAAAATCCATTGCATTAAACACAGGAACAAAACAACCAAGCGGTGAGGCTGGACAAATGAAGAGATAAGAGCGAAAAGAAGAACTAATAGTATGAACAGAGAGGAGGACCCTCCCTACGCCAAATAATGGAATTGTCCACCTGACTAGCAATAAGAGTAGATCTAATCCAAATATAATCGACTGTGGCCCAAATGCTATGAGCTTGGAGAGGATGACTACGGGCCGCCCATTGAGCTTTAACATTTTTTTTTTTTTTACACACTATAGACCCATCCTTCACTTGTGGAGCTATGAGTGGTTCAAACCAAGCTCTGCGGAAATTGTCCTTTTGTTTCAAAAAAATAAAATAAAGCTCTGCAAAACCAACATACAATGCACAGAAAACAAGGAGGCTCAGGTGTATGCTTGCACAGGCTGATGCAAAAATTGCGAGAAGGACAACATGGCACAAAACACTTTCATGTGAAAATCTTTGCTATCTTTGTAGAATTAGGGCTACCTAAAAATATGGAAGCAATTAAGAACACTAAATTTGACTTCCCATGATGATTGACACATGTGTGGTCACTTTCAGAAAAGGAACGGATGAAAATTAGTGAGTGTCCGCTCACCAGATGAGTTTTTTGTCATCCAAAGGACAATAAACGTCCGCGGCGTCGTTTAAGGGTTAAACACCTGAACAAAACAACCAAGCAGTGAGGCTGGACAAATGAAGAGATAAGAGCAAAAAGAACCAAAAGGAACAACTAGTAGAGGAGGACCCTCCCTATGCCAAATAATGGAATTGTCCACCCGACTAGCAATAAGAGTAGATCTAATCCAAATATGATCGAATGTGGCCCCAATGCTATGAGCTTGGTGAGGATGACTATGGGCCGCCCGTTGAGCTTTAACATTTTTTTTTTTTTTTTTTTTTTTTGACACACTACAGATCCATCTTTCACTTGTGGAGCTATGAGTGGTTCAAACCAAGCTCTGCGGAAATTGTCCTTTTGTTTCAAAAAAATAAAATAAAATAAAATAAAGCTCTGCAAAACCAACATACAATGCACAGAAAACAAGGAGGCTCAGGTGTATGCTTGCACAGGCTGATGCTTTTTTTTTAAGCTTTTTCAGTTGTTCTCTCCACTGGGAACAAATGGACTGGGAAAGCCTCTGTTAGTTCTGAGGGGAAGGAACCTGGCTTGGCTGTAAGGACTGAGGAGGAGCCTGTTGGAGCTACCGTGGAACTGACACCTGGAACCATTGATATAAGGTAGGAGGTCCTGAAATGGAGCATGTTCTTAAACCAATCATGCTATGGAGGTACACAATGCACTCTCCAATGTACACGCAGTCTACATTTGAGGAGGTGGTTGGTTTTAGAGCCCATTGAAATGCACTTTTCTGCAACTTCAAAAATTCACAACTAATTCCACAAAGCTCCAAAAAATAGGAAACCACTTGGGTTAGATGCCAATTCCATTTGTCTTTCAAGGAAAATTTATTGAAAATTATTTCGAGCAGTTTCATCTTGCCAAAACTCAGCTTCAGCCCTTAGATGGGCGCTTTATGGACCTCCTACCTTAAACAACTCAACACAATTGGAGGCACCTTTTCCTACAAATGTAGTATTTATGTAGTATTTAAATATACTAATATTTTTTAGTATTAGAAGTTGAAAATCGTGAGTTTAAAAAAAGGAAAAAATAAATATTTCAGATATGGCATATACTTTCTATGAATTTTCAAAGTCTTAGCTTCCTAGACCATTGAAATTGTTATATAGCTCAATCTAAAACCAAAGTCTAACAAAATCAGCCGTGAACTTATTGTTGTTAAGTAAAGGAACAATTTGATGATACTTTTGAGGGACACTTTTAATGTAAGTCTAGGGACATTTCAAGGGAAATCTATTGGGCATGAATGGGTACAAGGACAATTTGGATGTTTCTACCTTGAATGAGATCTTTCAATGTGGTAATGTGCCACTCAGGTAGTCTATTTTTTTTAATGATTTTTTTTCAGAAACACGGGCAATCCCCATTAAAAGAGGAAACAATACATATAATCTTTAAGGTGTGTATACCCAAAACTGCCACAAATTGGTATTGTGCCCAATTACTATTATTAGATTGGTCATATTTTGATATTGTCTTGTTAGCAAGTGAAAGGAGGTTCCAATGCACCAAAGAATGCAACCTTTGGATACATTATGCAAGATTTATGAAGTTTCAAAGTTTGGTTCTCAAAGTGGTTTCTTCCACAAAGGTACATAATTGATTTTGAAGATGTATAATGTCTGAAGATGGCGGTTTTAGATTAGGGGCACTTTTGGAGGTGCCTACCTTGAAAGACAATACCTCAACAAGCATTTTTTAATTTTTGAGAGAGCTAGTAGCAGAAGTCAAACGGACCTTACAACCACAAGCCAACAACCAAGAGAGGAAGTACCCTGAGTTACATGGTTGTATGCTCCTTAACCCCTAAAAGATTGAATGACCATTGAATGCATGCAGGTAATCTTGGGTAGGTACGTATGAAGTACTTTTTTGATGGATGTTTTTCAAATTTTGACTCAAGGTTTGCATATGTACCCCTTCTGAGGAAATCTAATTTTTTTCCGATTGGGTGCCTAGATCAAAAGTTATGTTGCCCTAAACTTTACAAGCAAATCAGGCAACTTCAGGCAGCATATGCAAAACTACTGCTTTTGGGCTAAAATTTGGCAAGTGTGTAATTCACATGATACAAGATTCAAATGTCAAAAAAAATAACCATGCCTAGTGTAAAAATCTCACTCTAGGAGGATTTAAAGTCTGCTGGCCCTGTCGGGCAAGCTCAAAAATAAACTTTTTCTTCTATCTTCAAATGTTATAATCTTTCAATCCATGTGGTCGAAGTTTCTGAAATTTTTCCACACATTCCTATAGTAGTCTAGTACCAATTTATACAATTGAATTATGAAAAAAAGAGTTTTTTTTCCTCTCGCTACCCTAGAAAGTGGCAATTTTTTGCAATTTGTGCTCAAAATGAGCCTTGGTCTTTTAGGGGTAAATCCTAAAGGTTCAAACAGCATTTTTTGGCAGCATAGAGATTTGGGGTAGCTCACTATGGATGGAATTTCAATTTTTTTTCTTTGAAAATTTTGCACAACATGTGGGCGAGGAGAAGCTTGAAGGTGCAACAATTTTCATAACTTTTGAGCACATGGTTAAAAAGTTATTGCATGATATGTAATTTTCATTGTTCAATAGGCAACCTGGGGAGCTCATAAAACTTCTTTAAAAAACACTTTTTTAAGAAATAAAAATTTGAAATTGATTCTCTAGATTTATATATCCGTGGGAGATTTGAATCCTTAAATGCCCAAGGCCTTTTTCGAGCTTCTAGGAATTTGCTCTACATTGAACAAAAAGACAACATTTTGAAATGTGTCCATACAAATTTAGTCTAGACATGTTAGAGATAACTAAGGAAAAAAAAAAAAATATCACTTATGGATTGAAAGATTATAATGTTTGATCATGAGGGTGTTAAAATTGCAAAAATGAGTCGAAGTCTCTCATTCATCTTTTCACATGTCAAATCTAAAAAGGTGGTCATTAAAAAAAATATGAGGTTGAAGGGCCTAACATGCATAATTCCAACCAATTTATGGCTTTTTCAAATGTATTTTAGATTTTTTAAATGAATTTCTAATTGGAAATATGAATTTAGAACTTGCAAATTCTATTATGTGTGCAAAATGAAAAATTTGGGTTTTTTACCGAGTGGCTGAGCGAGGGGGTCAGTTCACCCCGGACGTATGGAGTCTCTGAAAATTCAAGTTCAAAGTGCATCTTTATTTTGAAATTCTTTAACCCTTAAAGGACCGAATGATTGTTAAACGTACCTAGGTAATCTCGGGTAGGTGCATATGAAGTCCTTTTTTATGGATGTTTTTTAAATTTTGACTCAAGGTTTGCACATGTACCTTGTAAGAGGAAATCTATTTTTTTTTTCCGATCGGGTGCCCAGATCAAAAGTGATGCTGCCCTAAACTTTTCAAGCAACTTGGACAGCTTTGAGCAGCATATGCAAAACTACTCTTTTAGGGCTGAAACTTGGTAGGTGTGTAATTCACATGGTACAAGATGAAAATGTAAAAAAAAACATGTGTAGTGTAAAAATCTCACTCTAGGAGGATTTAATGGCTGCTGGCCTTGTCGAGCAAGCTCAAGAAAAAACTTTTTCTTTTATCTTCAAAAGGTTATAATCTTTCAATCCGTGTGGTCCAATTTTCTTAAAAAAATTCCAAACATTCCTATATTAGTCTAGTATAAACTTGTACGGTTAAATTCTGGAAGAAAAAAATTATTTTGTCAGTCCCCTAAAAGTGGTTGCTTTTCACAATTTGTGCTCAAAATGAGCCTCGGTCTTTTAGGGGTTAAATTCTCTCCACACTTAGAAGTTAGCAAGAAGCTTTAATTTCTTTATGGATAATGAACATCAATATATTGCATCAAATTACTTTGAAATACAAAGACAATTAAGTCTAGCAGCTTGACTGTGGAATTACTAACATATCACAGAGTAGTATGCATTGTTTGTAAAGTTTTTTCCAGTTTTTGCCGATAGATTCATTTTGTCTCATCAGATTAGAGAGTTGAGGGATGTGGAAATTCCAGCCACCCAAATTGTTAAACAAATATCACATATTTGTCATTGAGATTGTGAAGGATGTAAAAATCCTTGTCTATACTCTTGAGTGACAATTTTTTCTCTTTCATTCTTGAAATTGAATGAGTTTCAATTTGTGTAAAATTCTAAAATTATGAATAGAATAATGTGTGTATGAACTAGGAATATTTTTTGAGAATGTGCTATGAATTAAAATTACCATATCTTTGAACATTTTTACCCCCAAATTAAATATATTTGCAGATTACTTTTGAAGGTATGGGTTACCCTAAATTCCTGTATTGGGTTATTTTGGTACCGTAAGTACAGGGGTGCACCATCATAATTATTGTTATTTCTAYAGTAGGCATCGGTATGTCTACAATTCATAGCCTAGAAATTAGCATTGTGATAGAGTTTACTTTTTGAATCGTGTTAAAAGGTGATTTAGATATCCATGTGTTTCAAAAAAGAAGAAAAAAAAAATGATTTAGATGTTATTCACTAGAATCTTCCCTGAACAGTTTTTTCCAAAAGTAATGAAGAAGTCCTTGAAGATTGGTCAAAAGTAATTTTAAGTCATGCCCCTGTTTAAAGATCATGATTATAAAATCTTCTAATTGACGAGTTCACGGGAAAACAGTCTCACCTGAAATCCACATATCTACAAGATAATTACCTGCAAATTCCAAAGCAATCTTAAATGAAATGAGGATTTTCAAAATGTACATTCACTACATTGTCCAATTGGCACGACCCACACTATTTGCTTTCAATTGAGCAAGAATCTATGCCGTAAGGACGGTAAGGTAGAAAGGGAGGTCCAGAAAGCACCCATTTTGAGGGCTGGACTACTGGAGATTAATTTGGGGAGGTTAAACGTCTTGAAATATTTTTTCAGTAAATTTTCCTTGAAAGACAAAAGAAATTGGCATCTAATTCAAGTTTTTTGGATCTTCACGGAATTAGTTATAAATTTTTGAATTTCAAATGTAGTGGTCACTAAAAGCATCCACTTGTGAAATGTACATTATTTGTATATTGCTTGTGCAATGAGAAAGAAAAATAAACATGTATTTTAGAAGACGCTTTTAGAGCTTGAGCGCTTTATGAGCCTCCTAATTTAAAACAYATGGAGTACTAAATAAGCTTACCAGTAAATGCAATGCTAAAGTGACACTAGTCAGTTTAGAATACATGAAGAAACAAAATTTATATTTGTTGGTTGTAGACCAAAGGGGAAGAGGTTTTGCATTGACAAAAGCTACCATGAGGAAGTTTGAGCAACTTCTTTGCGGTTTATTGTAGATACACAAATTCTTGAAATATAAATTGTTATCTCAATCCATAGGGAAAAATATAGTAATGATGCATGCAATGGTTCAAAAGTTCAAAAGCCACGTAGGAAAATGAAAATGAAACATATGTGAAAAACAATTATGGCTTATTTGTGGGTCCAATACTCTTTAAAAAAATAAATTTATATGTAGTAGAACTCTTACAAGTTGATATATCATCACACTTCCCTCCTCTCAAACTTGATAATCTCTCATCACCAGGAGTTCAACCCCGGGAGTTCAACTAGCTTTTGGGAGGGGCAATTTACTGCTCTGGCATAAAAATTGTAGTCTCTCAGGCTTGGTCCCTCCAAAAAAATTCCATTTTTTTTTATTCCAACTAATTCTTGCTAATTGCATTGCATTCCTATTTCAATATACACTAGTATGCCATGTGCTGTTGTCACAGTCAAAATCAAAGTAAAAGTACTTTTCTAATTTTTTGATCCATAAAAACTTTTTTTTTTTTTTTTTTGAAACACATGGACAATTCCATGATCCATAAAAACTTTGAAACTCAATAACTTTCAGCCCGAAGGTCGGAACGCCACGAAACCAAGCCCGCTCTCCCCTCCTCATTGAGGGCTTTCCAATGGTACCAAGCACGCCACCGGCGGACGCACGGTCCGGGAGATCTCAACGTAACAAACAAAACTAAACAAACATAAAAGATAGATTGTTACTTTCAAAAATAGAATATGAGAATGATACAATAATACAAGGAATATCGCAAATGATATTGACAATGCTCCTTTTATTAAATTTCCTAATTTTTTGTTAGATCTTGTTGGAAGTCGAAAGAGTGTTTTAGATTCTCTTCTATGCATCTTTTAGACACCATACAAATAAAATATGAATTTTTAAAGTAATGAAAATATAAAATACCCAAGAGTGATATTAGGCTATGGCCCTATGAATAGAAGCAATACATTTTTAATTAGGCAAGAATTTGTACAAATTGGTTTTAGGAAGGGGTCACAATTAGATGCAATCACTTGAGTTCCCTACAYAATGACAATGGTATTAAAATAATGCCCCTTAAAACATAATTTTACACTTAGTTGTAACTCTTTATCACATTAATAAGCAACAAGGTGAAATTAGGTCCAAGAACTAGRTTTTGCAATTGAATAAGCTATGAGTCTAGGTTTTTCTACCTTATTACAAAAGTAGTCTTGGGGCACAACGGTCATCTCCCCATAGCCTCCCAAAACAATCATAGGGTTGAAAATTTTAGTTGAAACTCACCTTGTGTGTATGTAAAGCACAAGCGAGTTGCATTTTTTTTTTACAATTTGTGGTTGCGCTTGAAGCTCAATTGGATAAACAAACGAGCCATAACATGATGAACTTCAATTTCCTTGAGTTAACATTCCATTTCAAGATCTAATTAATTTTTTTTATGTCAACAATATTATTCAAACCAAACTTSTGAAAGGATCTCTAATTAATGCATTGGGCCTATATAAAATCCAAATCAACTTCATTACATATGTAGGATTTAGTGGGTGTCCTCAAAAGGACACACATATAGTCTTTTTAAATACAACTCTAATTTTCATTGCTTTGTAATTAGAGCTTGAAATTTCTATCACTAGAAGCGTACCTGAGACACATTTTTAATGCACTTTCAATAATAAAATTTAGATCCTACATTTGGAAGAGTAAATTCTGAAGTGCATTGAGCTTGCCCTAAATTACAAATTTTAACACTGGATGGCCTTATGTGGAAACTTTTTCCAATTCATCTACATGCAAACAAAGCCCCCAAATATTGGTGCTCTGAGAGCAACCCCACAACAACACGGGGAAGCAACATTGTAAACATTTTGTACCATTGATACTTTTTGTCAGACAAGAATCAATGGTACAAACTATTTAGAATGTTGCTTACCTTGTGGAGCTCCTCTTACTTGTATCATGAAACCATATACCTTTAATTCATTCCATTACTTAGGTCACAAAATTAATATCACTAACAAAATTAGTATCACTAAGTTTTGTATAAAAATTAGTTCGATGTAATAATATTCTAGCATACACCACTTGAGTGACTTTGGTACATAGAGTCAATACTACATGTACATGTTAAACTAATGTAATGACTAGGCAAATGTCAATACTAGTCTAGTACCTTCTACATTCTAGCTAATTATATCAAATTACAGATCACATTATTGGACATGCGGGTTTTATTTGGCAAAGATGTGTCGAAATTGAATTTCCACATCAGATTCTCTAGGGTCCATATGGCCTCACACCAATCATAGGATGAATGTGACATTGTTTTTTAATACAAAAATGTCTTAATTTATGCCAAATTTGACCCTTATAAAAGATGTTCAAAAACAAATCAAACTAATTGGTGACCCAAAATTATCATAAAGGCATACCACTATTTTTTTTGGCACCACTGAGCAAGCTTGCACCAATTCTTAATGAACCTCTACTTTTATTTTAAATGCGGATGACACCACTTACTATTTGGATGGAAAAGTGCACAAGTACAATTGAAAAGTGTTTTTTGGTCCAAAAGATGGATGAATGAAAAAATGAAATGCTTTCTCAAAGTTTAAGTGATTGTCGTCCCCGCACTTTTTCAAAAAATAAAACAAACAAACAAACAAACAAACCAGTTGCACTATTTGTAGAGTAATTGAATTTAGTGTAGGCAAAAACATTAATGTGTCTACTATTAGAGCAACCCCATAGTAACACGGGGAAGTAGCACTATAAATGTTATGTACCATCGATCTTCCTCTGCCAAAGAAGATCAACAAAGCATAATAATTATGGTAGAAACACCTTATGGCGTTAGTGTACCTAATGGCGTTAGTTCCTAAGGAGGTAGTCATTTCAAGAACTTAAATGTAGGTAGACCATAGACTATTTATTGGCTTTGTCCAAAGGACACAGACTATGGCATTGACTCTTGTTTTGAAATCTAAATTTCCTAATCCTATCTTCAATCGCATTCACATTGCACAACAAGGTTAGGATTGGAATGGAGATGTGAGGTCCAACTAAGCTTAGTGAATGAATTAACCTGTGATAGAGCCTCGTGGTTACATCATTCTTGTTTTATTTGACCTGAATGATAAGCCATCTATAGTCTTCCAACATTCATGTTCTAAAATCAATGCCTTACATAGAATTCGACGCCATTAGGTACACTAACACCATAGGGTGCTCCTATCTCTTACATTAAAATCCGGGGAGGCTTATTCTGCAATTTTAGAGGCGAATTCCCTGGTAGAATTCGGTCGATGATTCAACAGGCCAATTCCGTATAAGCCTCCCCATATTTTAATGTAAGAGAGCAAGCCCTACAGGGCCGATTATGCCCTGGCTCGTGCTGCCTGGCTCTCCCTCTAGGCTCGCCTAAGCACACTTGCCAGGGCATAATCGTCCCTGTAGGGCCTGTTCTCTATTACGGAGTACAATGTTGCTTCTCTGTGTTGTTGTGGGGCACTGTGGCTGCTCTAATGAGAGGGCCCTTCCGTCCGTCAGCCCCTACCGGCCGGGCCAGCCTGCATGGAATGTGGGATGGAGCATATTTCTTAAATGGGAAATCATAATGGCATCATTGGTCCATTTTAATAATAAACTCGCCGGGACGGAAGGACGGACGGACGGATCTAGCGTGTCCCCTGAACAGAATATTTTCTCCTACCCACTGATCGACGGATCTGATTGGGCCACAACTACCGTTGCTAAATTGGGAATCAGTGAAGCCTAGGGCTGCCGGCTCAGTGCCGGAATGAAATCCTGCCATATGAAATTTGTCGGTGAAAAAGAGTACCGGTAAGATACTAGTAGGGGGCAGGTTCAGTTCACAGAGGGAAAACATGTCTTCGATTCAAAGTTTTAAGTTTGGGTTATCAATTAATAGAGATATTTATAGTAGTGCACATGTTTTCCACTACACTAAATAGTGAAATTAGGTTGCCTTTACAATTAGGTTGCCTTACCCCAAGAAAGTTACTATATAAGTCATCAAAGTCAACAAATATTTCTACAAATATTTCCAATTCTACATATGGAGGTTCATGAGTCTGAACTACACCAATAACTAATTCAAAAATAGTGTATTCTTGTACATGTACAGTAAATGTTTATATAGTGTGGAATGTTGAGAAATTAGTGAGGGGCAACCTAATTTCACTATTTAGTGTAGTTTTTTCAGTGCTTTTTGTGTGTGTGTGTGTATTGAGACCTTAGTAAAGCTCCCAACCTTATCCGCTCTAGACACTAATAGTCGATTTTCGAAAGTTTGAGAGCATTTAACAAAAAGAAATATGATTTCTTCTTTCATTTGGGATATTTTGTTACATCACTTGCAACATTTTAGTAATTTACAACACCTCCTATACATCCAAGCACTTAGAAGTCAATTGATTGGATGCCCAAGTGCCTAGATGGACAAAACTAGCTCTAATGAAAGGTATGTATACCTATTGAGAATCCTTTGGGGGCATTGCGCATGTTTAGATTGATTAGTTTCATGTTTTTGTTGTCGTTGGGTGGGTGCTGTCTTTTGGGTGCATAGGTGCATAGTGAGGCATGCACCCAAAAGACAACATTTTTTTACTTATTAATTTCAACCTCTTGGCAAATTTTTAAAATTTTAAAATTTTTAAAATTAAAAATTAAGTTTTCTGAATTCGCATCCCCTCTTCCACCTCTTATAAATTCTCAGAAGGTTTAGGGATGGACAATCAACATGGGATTTTATCCGTATTTTGTATAGGTATTTAGTACATGTATTATGTACGTATTGTCATATTTTGTACGTATTGTCATATTTTGTACGTATTCTGTATTCTGAACACGTATTTTGTACATATTCAGGAGGTGGGGGTGGGGGGTATTTTTAATTTTGATTTTCAATTTTGCCCAGGGGATATGCAAGACAGTGGGGAGCCATCTTTTCAGTGCATATTGCATAGTACCACGACAACAAATTCGAGAGTTTTTCACACGTATTTCTCTCTCTTCACTTTTTAATAAAAGGGCATACATCACAGGTGTTCAAGTAAAAACATATAGCTTTCCTAAGGGAAACTATTCTTTTCCCTTTGGATTCTATCGTTGTTTTTTGGACATCCTACAAAGTTGCAATGGTAATCCAAAACCACATGGGGATATTCTTAGAAGTTGTAAAACGAAAACTATTCAACTCAATTCTACTCTTTTCAACTCTGATCCAAATTTAACCCTTGAACGACACAAAGGACATTTATTGTCCTTTGGATGACAAAAAATCTCATCTGGTGAGTAGACACTCACTAATTTTCATCCATTCTTTTTTTGAAAGTGACCACATATATGTCAATCATCATGGGAAGTCAAACTTAGTGTCTTTAATTGCTTCCATATTTTCAGGTAGCCCTAATTCTATGAAGATAGTAAAGATTTTCACATGAAAGTCTTTTGTGCCACGGAGCCCTTCTCGCAATTTTTGAATGGGTAGCATCAGGTATTGGTTTGAATAATTTATCCAAAGCTAAACATGTGTATGAAGAGTGTTTTTTCCCTCGGTCAAGAAGTACATATTGCACCCCGCCTTTGCCAGCGGTCATAGGTCCGTCCTTTAAGGGTTAAAGAACACTTTTAATTACATCTTTTTGTTCCTTAAATGAGTCTACTTGTTTTGTTTGTTATGGTAAGACCTCTTGCATTGTGCATCCCCCAATCATACTTTTGGTATTGTTGGAAAGCTCTTTGTTAGAAAGGTTGCATGGATTTTGTTTTGTGACATTTGAACATTTAGAGTGAAAGTTATTTAATTTAAAAAATAAATTGAATTGAAAAAATAGAAAATAGATCATGATTACTTTAACTTTGGCTGTGGGAACAACGTGGGACACATCATTGTAGTGAGAATGCAAACAGAGTGCAATTTGCAATGAAACTCCGTTTCATTTGTTTAAGAGAAACTAAAAAAACAAAGAGAGTGCAATTGGCCCCAACAGGAGAGTTAAAATGGGTGGTGGGGGTGGGGTGGGGTGGGGTGGGTATTTTGGGAGAATAGATCTGAGTTCCATATGGTTTGAAGTGAACCATTTCCCAGGGTTCAGGTATCGTGGGGTGATGCCACCAGGAACACACCTATGGAGGCAAAACATGTACTTGTACTTTGGTAATGTGCTCTCTTTTCCTCTACTAAGTTTTACTTTTCGCCCCCTTTTCTAATTATTTTTGGGGGGGTCAATGTACTTGGCTCTTGCAATGCATCACTTCCATTTATGTCAAAAATAACAAAAAAAACACTTAGAAAACTTCAGAGAATGTAACAAAATAGAAAGAAGAAACTTACCCACGTCTTACACTTTTGAATTAAAAAACCAAGGTTTCCGAAATTACTCTGGAAGTTATGCGTTTTGGCTGTAAGTGGGTTGTCCGAATTCCCTATTCGACAGGCAAAAAATTGCTCTGTTTTTGTCACGAAAAATAGTGTGCTCTTTCTATCTCGTGAATCTTCTTTGTCTAACATCTTCGGTCGCGCATTGTGCAGTTCATCGCGCAGGTGGAGGCTTGGAGGAGGCCTTGGCCAGTTGTGGTCAGAAGCGCTTCTTCTCTCCCACTTTCGAAACTTCGGGTGAAGATCCAGGCGAAGAGGATACTGGAGATGACTGCACACAACATGTCGAGAAGAAGAGAAGACTTTCGTTCGATCAAGTCAGATCACTCGAGAAGAGCTTCGAGATAGACAACAAACTCGAGCCTGAGAGAAAAATGCAGCTTGCCAGAGATCTCGGGCTTCTGCCAAGGCAAGTGGCCGTGTGGTTCCAGAACCGTCGCGCGCGCTGGAAAACCAAACAGCTGGAACGGGATTTCGAAGCCCTCACCGCAGAATACAACCTTCTAAAAAGTGAATACGATGCTGTGTTCGACGAGAATCTAAATCTTCAGATTGAGGTGAGGCTTTAATCCTATACACGAATCTTCCACTTACTATTGCGCAAATACAACTCTCGTCGAAGTGTGAATCTGTGGCTACCTTCCCCTGTCTTTGTGTCGTTGACACACATTGCATCCAGCCGTTTGAGAGAGGGGTACTTGAGCTGATTCTGACTCTTGGAGCCAGGGCATCCTTCTGTTAACATTGCGTGTCGCGGATTTATTCAATTCTCTGGGATCGGAAGTGAGTTTTTCAATTTCGTTTGTCTGGACAGATTGATAGCTTGTCTGGAAAGCTGCAACCCAAAGCCGAAACGAGCCCGGCCGACGTCGAGCTACCAGAGACAAACAAGAAACCAACAACTTCGTCGAGCCCGTCGGACGAAGCTACAGAGCCGGGACCAGCACCAGCTGAGCTTAATTGTAATGCCAGCAACAATGATGAATCGAACGCACGCAAGCAGGAAGGTTCGGGAGAAGGTTCGACTCGGGAGACTGTGAGTTCCGACAGCATTTCAAGCGAATTGCTGAACGTGGACGACAGTCAGCAGAAGATCAATATTTATGATCCACAAGTTTCACCCGAGATGGACTCCAGCATCATGCACCTGAGCGACAACCCCCTCTGCGACCAAATGCTCTCCCCTCTGGATTGCCAGAGCATTTCCGTAAAGCCTGAGGATGGCTCATTCCAAGACGATTCTTGCAATTACATATTGTCGCAGTTGGAGGATGAGAAGGGACTACCCTGGTGGGAGTGGCCTTGATCTCCGCTCGAGGAGATTTTTCAGACCAAATTTGGTTTTCAATCCTCTGTGCGTAACCTCCGATTATGCTATATACCTATCCGTCTTAGTGTTCAAGCTGAGTTTCCTACTTCGGGGCTGTCAAAGCGTATTCTCGTGGAGCTTGCACATATTTTACAGATAGAGATAGATGTATTAGCGTGGTCCTGCYGATGYAAGTCATTTCGACGATGTTGGGCCKATTTCGAAGTGATGGTGCAACTTAGGGCCGAATAATTTTTTGCTCTTGAACACCCAGCCATACGTAATGTTTGTAGTACTCTGGCTGCGAGGGGCATCTAGTCTCCAAGGCTGTACCGATTTCAAATGGCTCGTTCCATTTTCGAGCTGCAACTTAGATGACTAAGACGTTCTCAATGTTTGCTGTTTCTCAAATGTCTGTGACTTCCTTCTGGAGCCTCGAGAGAAGTAAACTTGTACATTTCCATGTCAAGGCCTCCGTGGTGCCGCAAGCACATTCAGTAATAAATTGATCTACTCTCCTTCGCCGAGCTCTATCTTGGCAGTAGGATGTGCTATATTTTTCCTCTCTTCACTGTCTGTGAAACCCAAAGAAAAATCCAGCAACAGAATTTAATTTATGCCGTCCGCAGCACTGACAATCTTCACGTTTTCAAACAGGTGTGTGGAATCAGGATGTGCTTTCTTAGTTTCCTCTTGAGCGTCCACGATTCTCYAACTCTAGCAGAATATTGCTCAAGCTGATGAATTTATRTATGCCGGTCGGAAGCTCTGACGATCTTGTGTGCAACTTTTTCAACAGTTTGGCATCGGGATGTGGAGCTCTGGCTTGCGAGATCTGAAATGAAGTGTGAACAACCGACAAGTAAACACTTGATGCAGGCTGGGACTCTCCCATGGAGTAGAGTACTTACCGCCTCCAGGATCGGAGCTCTTCAGGATTCGAGCACGCCCAGCCGTTTGCGCGTGCACCAAATCGTCAGAAGAATCTCGAACTGGCTACCAGTGGTACCTTCCCTAGAACTAGCAACTTGCCTGAATGTCGGGTAGTTAGAGCAGGTCAAGCATGTGGTGTCATTACTGTTCTGAGCAGATGGTTCCCATTGGCAAGGCTCCTTGTTTTCAACGTTTACCGTCAAATTCTGTGTGGCGTTAGGACATGTCTTACAACTTCTACTTACGTGCGGAAACTCCTTGCTCGCCACTTGCTGCACATTTGCTCGTGATCATTACCACCAAAGAAAGATGAACTCTTAAACAACATATGTAGCGGGACTAGCTAATGAAACGCGCATTCGGACTCTTCTTCCTAATATTGCGGACTACCTTGCCTACAGGTGACGGTGTGCGCGCATTCATGAACCTAAATAACTGTGTCCTCGAAAAACAGAATATTCCCGCTTTTTCAATTGCGATTGCGATGGTCCGTTCCCCAGTACTGTTTTTCAATTATTCTCTCGAAGACTCTGTCCTGAAGCTGTAATAAGCAMAGTTGCATACACAGATTAAAATCGTCAAAAGAAAAAATGTTCAAAATGTTATCGGCCCGTCGGATCGGAGGAGGAGAATATTCTATTTCTCGAGCTATAATTCTTTATAGTTTACGAATCCGTGAATTCGTTAATCTATAATATTTCTTCCAACCAATAGCCTGGGTGAGCGCCGTCGCTACCATGGCCTGTTCATTCCATCATCTCAGACATTCAAGCTCCGGCTCGATCGGTCGAAAGCAAGCTAACGAGTGTAGGAACCGATGTTACTAACTAGGTGAACGCAGTCTCTGAAAGGATCCCCGTTACGAAAACCTACTCTTAAAACAACAGCATCCGGTAATAAAGAGAAACCTTTCTAACAATTGAACTCGAATCCCGACGAAGTACGTATTGTTCAGATTCGCTGATGAAGTAATTTCATTGCTAGCGAGCTCCGTTCGGAAGACCTGCGGAAGAAGGTGGACGATCGAAACGCGTGGTGCGTGCCCTGGCTGGCCGATTGCGACGAAGATCGAGTCTTTGAATGAGCTTGAAACCCTAGATGCAGCTGCAGGCCCCTGAAAGTGAGGTGGCAACGTAACCTAACCTTAACCTTAGTAAGCTTAATAATAAGGGAAATACCCCCATTCCGGAACAAATGGGAGCAAGCCCTTTGTGGACAAAATTGTAATGGTGATGTACATTTCAGAATTTCAGAACTTGAATGTATACCATCATTACAATTCTGCTCACAATGGGCTTGCTCCCATTGTGCCCGTAATGGGGTAGTTTACCTTACCTCTTCAGTGACTCTTGGGGAGTTTTTATATGTTTGAAGTTTTGTATTTGTTTTGGGCTTTGCAATTTTTTTAGTGTGTGGTCTAGGTCCTACTAAAGTTAGGAGAGACCTAGGGTCTGTCGTGCCTTCTTGGATGGGTATGAAGAAAAGAAGCACAAACATAACTTATAATGTACCAATGATTGAATCCATATCGGGAATCATAGACCCCAAATTAGCTTGGAGGTGTAACGAAATACAAAATTAGGAAACAAMACAATAGAAGTTGGTTCTTATATTTTTCCACATGTTATTGTGGTGGAGGTGGTGGTGGAAATGCCCAGGCTTAGATGGAAAACTAGTRTAGTTGTCCATATTTAGATGGATCCTATATTGGAGGCTTAGCGAAATGGACTCTAGAGGAACAAGCATACTGATTAGATAAATGAATCTACTAAACTGACTTGTGTGTGTTAGGTAATGGATTTGTACATGGCTATAACTTTTTACATGAGAGGAGTATTTTTATCCATTGCATGTGTACTAGTGCTACTCACATTGAAGGATCATTATAATAATCATTTGTAGAAATGTTCCACCTTCATAACAAGATAGAAAAAAAGTTTGAGTAGGACTTTACTTCCAAAACAAACCAATGGTATATGGACAAAGTTTTTTTTATAGCATCTAGGTGCTTATTTCTTCAACATATTGATACTAGTAAACTTTTTGAACTTATGGATAATTCTCTCATTTTYCCAAATTCCACTTGGTCCTTATTGTTTGTACTAGAAAAATCAAACTGAAGATATACAAGGACCTAGTCAACAATGTTCAATAATGGGTTGCCTACTCTCCTACCAAAAATCAATGAACTTACTTTCAACAGGAAGATTTAGAAAAAGTGATCTTTGTGAGTATTCCTATTGAGCAAGCAATACTTCAAGGTCCTGTACCTACTATAGCCTACAACTCCTATTAAGGCATCTTCATTTGAGGTTTTTGGAATGTGTGCCACCTACTCCATTTGATTGAAAAGTGTAGCCTTTGGTCTTTTCAATTTCTAAAGAAATCACCTACCAAAGGAAGTTAATCAACTTTCTAATGGTTCACCATAATTTTTGTTATATATTGTAAAGAATCATCCAAAAGAGTTGAGTAAATAATTTACTTGGAATATTTATCCTTAGAACCAACATCAACTACAGAATTAAAATGAAAAAGCCTCGCTGTCAATTTAGTCAACTAGTCAATCAATACATGGCCAATGTAGTTAATAAATTTTTCACTAAAATGGTGCTCTAAACTTATCTATACAATTTAAATTCATTTATGAGGATTACATAGATTACATAGATTGTATTTTTGTATTTGAAAATATTAAATAGTGAAATATGCATCTTAGACCAAGTACACTCAAATTGGGCTTTCTTTGTACCAACACACAAATCATATGATGTTTTTTTTTTCTTGAAATAAATAAATTACAATCTAAGAACTCATAATCACACCCTTAATCATCTTCATATTCATGTGCAACCCATGATGAAAAAATTAACTTATGTCGACTCGAGAATCATGTTGGAGTTTTTCTCTCTTTATTGTCTACTAAAGTAGGATCACCCAAAAGCATCCCTCTTCCCATTCTTATATCCTAGACTACCACTAAATGTGTCCCTTGACATTCACTAATCTGTCCTTCAAATTCTTCACTCTAATTTGTTGACACATTTGAAAGACACATACCTAAACTCTTATTCCCTAGCTACTAACTTTTGCAGTTTAGAATTCACTTATGTGACAGCTTCAATGGTCTAGTGAGCTAGCAATTTAAAAAATCATGAAAATTACATACCACATATGAAAAAAATTATTATTATTATAATTTTTTATTTTTTAAAATTCATGATTTTCACTTGCTACTATTACAAAAATTTATTTTTAGGAAAAGGTGCCTCCAACTATGTAGAATTGCTTATATTAGCAGTTTCAGGTGTTTCCACCGTAGTAGCCTCTTCAAGTTGATGATCAAAATGACCTTGTTTTATTTTCATTTTTCATTTCTTAAGACTATTTTCCAAAACTAAAAGCATTAAAGGACCAAATGAATTTCGTATAGGACAATGTCCTTTGTTGTCGGGCATTTCACGATATAAAAGGCCAACGAGGAGGGCGGAACCCGACAAGTAGGTGCTTTATATCGCAAAATGCCCGACAACAAGGGGGACATTGCCCTGTACGAAAATCACGAGCAGGAAAATCAAAGTTGGATGAAACACTAGGGATAAAAAAACGAAGTTGGATGAAGAATTTATAATGCTCGATTACGTGGGCAAACCCACAAAATTGGGCTTCACGGCTGGTTGCGCTGCAGAACTTTCCTAAGAAATGAACAGGTGATTTCGTGGGAGTGGTTTACGTATAGGGCAATGCCCTTGTCGTCGGGCATTGCCCTATACATAAACCACTGCCAGGAAATGCAGAATCTCGGATGACTCTCGGATGACCGAAAAGATTTGGATGACAAATCCGTAATGCCCGATTACATAATTTTTCCCGTGTAATCGGGCATTATGGGCATGAAACCCTAATTACTCCGTAGAATCGTTCTGGGCAATGAACGGGCGATTTTGTGGGAGTGGTTTACAGTCTCGAAATTTTTGTTATTACCCTCGCTTCTTTTGTGCACCAAACGTCCGTGCCCACTATACCAGTTGAAGTTACACACGAGTGTTGTGCAAAATGTGGTCATGATCCCATTTCGTTTCACTATCTGCATCTCTTACAGCCTTGTGCATGCCTAGTGATGACTCCCATGATGTCTCTCTGCAACAAACATAGCATAGTGATGGAAGTTCGTTTATGACAAGGCAGGGGACTTTTTTTTGGAGTGCAGATGGATGGAGACAAAGAAGCTCTCGAGCTTTGCCAGGCTCTAGAAGCCTGTCTTTCTAGTTCTTTCATATCCGTTGGCTCGTGTCTGTGTGCAGGCACAGCTCGACAAAAAAAAAGTTTGGAACATGGCTGAGCTGAGAGACTGAGGCAGAACGTTAGATTCCTGGCCCCCCGCTTTAATTTACTCACTTTAACAATGGAAGGATGCRCGGAGTCCCTGTGGAAATCATCATTTCTGAAACCGTGGGAATAATTGGTGTAATTAACCCTTGAATGATGCGGTGGATGTTTTGCGTCCCATGAATTAAAGAGAATCAAACTAAGGTGGGTGCACCCAAAAGCGCCACAAATTGATATTGTGTCTAGTTACTATTTTTTAGATTGATCAAGATTTCATATTGTCTTGTTGGCAAATGTAAGCATGGTCCAATGCACCAAAAAATGCAGCATTTGGATACAATATGCAAAAGTTATTAAGGGGCAAAGTTTGTTTCTGAAAGCGCCATCTACAATCTATGTACATGATTGATTTCGGAAATGTACTTGGATTGTAGATGGTGCTTTAAGGTCAACTGCACTTTTGGGTGTATCCACCTTATACAGCATAGAAGTGCAACTATTCATCCATAGAATTGGGGGTGGAAAAGGAAGATCATTTGTAGTACTTTAACTTCCAATGAGTACTTTTGGTATTTTCTTAAACTAGTGATTCCCCACAATATCAAAATAGATGATTTCCACGGTCATCAGTTTGTCTTTTAAGGGTTAAAGAAAAACCAAAAGAACTCATTGAAAGTCAAAGTACTGTAGATGATCACTGCTTTCCAAAACTAATTTTGAAGATGAATGGTTGAATTTCTGCCCTATGGAGGAGAATGCTTTGTCATTCATTGGACATTGAATGTCCATGATGTCCTTTTTGAGTTAATTAACCCTTGAAGGATGGACTAGTGACTGTAAAAATTATCCATTTTGATACCATCACTACAAGAGAAAGGGGTGTTCTAAGTAGTGTCCTAGACATCATGTCTTTTAAGTAACGTCTTTTAAGTAAGGTTTTAAGTAAAATTTTACTAAAAAGACTGTCCTAATAGCCTTCCACCCATTTTTCTCACAAATAGGTGAGCCTACTTGACAAATCGTTTGTGTTCCTCTCCTAACTAGTGTCTACACATTTCCTCACATAACTTTGCATACAATCATGCCAAAAAAAACTTTAAAAAGCCAAAAAATACCCTCATAAAACACCATATACACAAAAACACACCAAAAATGAAACAAAAAAGAGAGCTCTTAACTCTACTTTTATAAATTCAATCACATTAATTGTCTAATTTTCATTACTAATTTTTTCTTGCACCAATTTGTTGTTAATACACTAGTTTATTGTAAAATACTACTAACTACACTTAATAGGGGTATTGAGGGGACCCATACTGATTATTTGACATTTAACACTATTAATATAAATATCTACCTTTGTTGTACATCAACAATGACCGAAATGTCTGGAGGCTATACATCGTGTTTCAAACATCTACAATTTTCTTCATTAAGTCCTTTTAATTATTTGGTCCCCCTAATATCCCTATTCAATGTAGATATGTGTTCTATCTATTTTTTAGTTTTCTAATTTTGTGCTTTATCGTATTTGTTAATTCTTTGATTTCCAATTTTTCATTTTTTTTTTAGTTTTCATTTTTAGTTTTCCAATTATTATTATTATTATTATTATTATTATTATTACTTTTATTATTATTATTATTTGATTATTTATTTCTATTATAGTTTTCTAGATTTAATAATTTGTTTTGACTTTCTAGCCATTTTATCATTTTAAAATACTATTTTTTCCATACAGTTTCCCCTTCATTTTCACCTAATTTCATTTCCTAATTTTTGCCCAATCTTCCAAAGTTTCTGTGGCTATCTCATGTCAAATTCTGTAATTTATATTTGAAGATTAATCCTCCTTTCAAATACTTCTCAACATGTACTTTCACCCATTTTTAAAAAGAAATTTCATATTCTAAATGG
This sequence comes from Pleurozium schreberi, assembly GCA_006891605.1. Lineage (NCBI taxonomy): Eukaryota > Viridiplantae > Streptophyta > Bryopsida > Hypnales > Hylocomiaceae > Pleurozium > Pleurozium schreberi. The sequence continues at coordinate 13,874 of VACF01000881.1, read as the reverse complement.
TGAGTCGATGTAGGGGCTCACAATCCTCACATATTCCAATGCATTTTATTTTTATTGAAATGCCAATTTCATCAAACCGTGAAATGATTTTAGTAAGGTGAAAAATTGTCATACAATTAATTTATACTAGATGTTGAAATGTGACAAACTTTACCCACCACTTGACTTGGGTCTTAACCTCTAAGGATCAATTGACCGTTCAATTCACACAAAAATTCTTAGGGAGTTGCGTGCAAAGTCAACTTTGGTCAGGTGTTCACAAAATTTTGACATCAAGTCTGAACATATATCTATTTGGTGTAAAAATAATGCTTTTAATGGTTAATTGTAGCATTGATCAGAGCTTTTGTTGCCTAGAACTTTTTTGGCAACCTCTAGAAGACAACATGTACAAAATTCTTCTTCTACTTTTGAAATTTGGCAACTATGTAACTAACATGCAATAGATGCAAATGTCACAAAAATAACCATGTGTAGTGCAAAAATCTCACTTTAAGAGGAGCTAAAACCCGTTGGCTACGGTAGACAAGGTCAATAAGAAACTTTATTTTCTAACTTCAAACGTTTTAATCTTTTAATCTATATGGTCAAATTGTCTTGAAATTTTTTCTACACATTCCCATAGTAGTCTAGTACAAACATACGCAGTTGAATTTTGAAAAGAACTCATTTTTTGCAATTTTTCTCATTGCCCTAAAAGATGAAATTTATTTACCAATTTTTGCCCCAAATGTGTTGTTTTCATGTAGCGGTTATATTAAAAAGACCTCCTTATATGATCAATTTGATGATATTGAAATTAATGAAATATTTGTACAAAACAAAATATCAATAAAAGTTTTGTGCATTAAATGCTTATATCTCTCGGTGGGAATTTCTGAAATTTTTACCACATGTTCTCAAGTCAGCATACTACAAGATCCTATGGTTACATGTGTCAAAAAAAAATTGATACTTGTACTAAAAATGGCAGTTTGGGAGTAGTTTTGGTGAAAGCTTAGTTATGAAATTTGAGGGAATAAGTACAATTTTGCTTTGATAATGAAGTCAAGGATATTATGGTCARTAGCATTGAGGTTGGAAGCACTAGTAGAAACTTGGGCCCAATAGACTAGCTAGGAAATTGACTACATGAAGACCCGCCACTCATAGTCAATTTTGTCATGTGGGTCTTCTTGACGATCATTTCCTTAGTGTATGTCCAAATTTGTACTAATTAGCCCCTAAATGCCTAAGGCTTTTTTTGAGATTCTTGGAATTTGATCTAAATTGAACATTTTGATAAGTTTTACCAATTTAAAAAAATTTACAACCCTATAAATTCAAACTAGACATGTTAACCCCTAAAGGACTAGCATGCGTTTTTTTGGCTATATAGCAATTTTGGGTATGTACGTGTGACTGGAGATTTCCATATTTTGGGCCCAAATTTTATTAGAAGTTTGGGAAGAGGAATATCTTTCATATGCACTAAATTTCATCACATTTGGAAACATGAATCAAAAGTTATGGCCTAATATGTCATTTTTTTTTGTAAATGCGCAGTCTGGGCAGATTAGAAAAAAATCACTTTTTTAAAAAACAAATATGTAAAATTGGTTTTCTAGAGTTATATATACATGGAAAGCTTTGAATTATTCCATTTTGATCAATGAGTTAAAAGTTATGAGGATTTTTTGTTTGCGGGTAGTTATGGATTCTCCACTCTAAAATAAACTTTAAAGTCCTTAATCTTACTCAATTTACAATATCACTTATGGATTGAAGATTATAATATTTAATTGTAAGAGTGTTAAAACTWTGAAAGTGATATGAAGTCTTTCAATCCTCTTTTTACATGTCAAATCTAAAAAAATGGTCACTAAATAAATACAATGTTTAAGGGCATATCATGCATGATTCCAATCAATTTATGGCTCTTCAAAATCTACTCTAATTCTTTTAAATGAATTTCTAATGTGGTTGTTTTTTCCAAGATTTAGTGTATTTGAGGCTCATTKCCAAGAGCCCTAAATACTAAAAAATCAAGATTTRAGATGACAACACTTRAACAAAATCTTCAAAAAAAAATCATAATCAATCAATCTTCAAAATCAGATGTTTGATGYTAAAACTAGACTTTATTAAGAATTTAAAAAAAATGTAAACTTCTAAGAATGATAATTTGGATAAATTTTTATTTAACTTCTAAGTTTTGTTGACACCATAATTTTGGTGCCTTAGGCATTTACGTGTCAAAAACCTATGTATTGTTGTTCAAGAATGTTAGGTCACTCATTTATTGATGTAAATCCTTGAACCCCTCAAATCTTAAAGCCTTCTTTCCATWAAAACCACTCAAAACTACCTTTTCTATTTCTATTGCATARARCAA